>WAAE01018525.1:0-89681 GCA_013400495.1 Nicator chloris | reverse complement strand
TTGCTCTCAGACTCTATTTAGTATGTGAAATAAGGCCTCGACATTAATTCTTTAGGAAATCTTCAATGAACACAAGGAAGAAAGTGTACAAAAATAAAAGACATTGAAGGTACATACTGTAGGTTAAAGCTAATGTTTATTGAGTGAAATCAACTCCTCCACCACAATCATAGGCAGTTTACACTGTATACTGATTGCAGACAAAGATCTCAAACACTCATTTGCACAAAAACACAGCAAAATACACTCAAAGGTAGTAATAACTGCAGCTACAAAAGTAGACAGCATCAGAAATTACTCTGAGGCTATCATATTTCAGGAAAACAAGGGCCTCATTTAATAATGTTAGATTGTCTTATGAAAGGAGAAAGCTTTTAATTAATATAGAACAACTCTGAAAAAGTGAAGTGATTCTGAAGGAACAACTGTTAGATCACACAGCTCTGAAATAAGCTCATACACACCTGTGAGGAAATCTTGAATAGCAGCAATAAGAGGTTCTCCATTTCTTGGTGTTACCAAGTTTGCTTTAGTCTGTGTGACACAAAAAGATATGCATTTGAGGACACTACTATTCCATTTGCTATTCAAAATGGAACCTACCATTTAAGACGTTTACTTTACGGTGAAATGGTCAAAGCTTATTCTAAATCCAACTACATCTTTCTTCAAAAAGATAGAAAAAATAAGCCAGAAGTTTCAGTTCACTTCAGTCCCTGCACATCTACTGACAGCTAAGGAACAGTCAGAGAAGTTGCTGGAAATTACATATTCTGTTTCCAAAGCAGAAGTGGCAAACAGCTTGATGTGTTTTGGTAGGACAGGGAAGGGAAGACAAGCTAGAAGAACAGGGGAAAGGACAAGAGATATTAATTCACTGCAGGGATCTACTGGAATACTGCAAGTTGTGTGGTCCCTTCTGATGGGTAACAATCAAGCCACCTCTAGCCCCATGATCTTACGTTTTACTCCGACTACCGCTCCACTTAAATCACCGCCACCTATGGAGCAGTTTGGCCTGAATCCCACACTGGGGGTGTTGTTTTTAACCTCACAAGTCAGTTCAGTGAACTCCTAGAGGCTGCAGCCAACAATTGCATGGGTATATCTGAAGTAGGAATAGCATTCGGTAACCGTAAAGGAGCAATGGATTGGTAAACCCTCACCTTGGTGCTACTGACTCACACCACAGACCAACGCCTGCAACCACCAGATCCCTATTTATCTATCCTCCCTTCTCCCTTTTTGACCCTGCCCTATGAGCCTACTCTCTCCTGCCTTCTCTGGGAAGCTGCCTTCTCCACTACAAGCCCAGTATCCAAGCCTCATTTCCAGCTGGTCCATCTATCTGCAATTCCCAGGCTGTCAGACCAGAAGCTAATGATCGATCTGCTGGTAACAGAACCACCCCAGCCTGGTAGCAATCTCTAAGGACAGTCAGGCAGGAACACACTGATGACATCTACTTACACTGCATCTTCCCCAGATGTTAAACCTAAGGGTATTAAATTACCAGGGTGTAACAGTCCTAATTTATTCTGAAGTCCTTTTTGCAGAGTTTTCAGGCAGCTTCAAAGTTCTAAATTATCCACACCCAGTAATCTCAACAGTATTTCAGATTTCACATGCAAGTTAAGAAGTAAAGGGCTCAACCCATCTCTCACCAGCAAAATCCCAAAATGAGCATTTTAGCTACCTACCCCCATTAAAACAAGTGCTTCTGCTTTTGCTTCTTCTGTCTGAGGAAGGTGAAGGTTCATCTCATCTCCATCAAAGTCTGCATTGTATGGTGTACAAACACATTCATTGAACCTGAATGTCCTGTGAGGTTTTACTCTAGCCTGGAAAAGGAAAAAGAAATTATGCACACACAGTCAAGCATGGCTAAAAAAAAGCAATGCCCAAGTGCTTCCTTGAAGGCTTCCTCTTTATATTACAAACATGAGTCAAAATTCCTGATTACAGGATTTAACTCAACCAGGAACTGACAGAAATTGTACTCGCATTATATTATATAAATGTAGCTAATAATTTTCATTATGAAGAATTTATAAAAAAGCACAGAAGACTATGTGCTTTGTAGAGATGACATGAACTCCACAAAAATTAAATGCTCACACAAGAAGAGCTAGCGAGGTCAATTATGGCTCTTGGCAGAAGTGCAGGTGCGCACGGCATCCTGCCTGGGTACACATCAATTCCCATGCATACGTGCAACTGCACTGTATTCATCCTTGCTCCACACACAGTTTCAGCAGCAGCTGTTCATTTTTGCTTGTGTAAGACAGAAACACCATAAAGGGCGAGTGCCTAATATTCTAGGCTGCACTGTCTGTGTGCACTCACAATGTGAGCCATGATGCTCAGCTTGTGCAGAGAGGGCTGCCGGTTAAACAGGACGATGTCGCCATCTATCAGATGTCGCTCCACAATATCACCAAACTTCAGCTCCTGGGCCATCTTCTCTCGGTTCCCGTACTTCAAAAATCTTCATAGGAAGAGATAATAATGCAGTCAGAAGATACACAGACAGTAGACAGACAACTAAAAATTAATTCTGTGTTTATAATGCCAACATTTCCATTAAATGCTGGCGTATCTGTATTACTGTAACTAGAAGACAAAACTGGTGTGGACTGAACATCACTCGCTGCTATTTTAAGCAATGAATGTGTTTTCACATTAGTCAACAAAGGTAGAAAGTGATTAGAACATTAAGTAAAAAAAAAGTCCATTTGTAAATAGAATTTATGTCAATAGTATCAGAGTACAGGAAGTTTCACTCATGTATTACCACTTCTTCCTACCCTGACTGCAGATTAGCTCTCACATGAAAACAGCCAGTATGACTTGCCCAAAACCACCTGTTTTCACTTCTGTCTGTACTACACCCTCTATTTCAACTAAGATAGACTCAGTCATAAAAGAATATACATCTAATTGTAGTTCAACATCGTTAGTATGTGAACTTTAGTTTAAATGCAAGAGACTCCTTAAAAAAATTGTACACCAAACCTGAGAACATAAAGACAATTCTTTTTCTACTGCCCTTCATGAAAGATCCTAAAAATAAATTTTAATCCCTGCAGATAGAACTGCCTTCACATTGCAACAATAACAAGTTGATGGAGAGAAATAAAAAGTGAATCACTACGGATAAGCATGATACCTTTTCATTTGGGTGTGCCTTTGCTGTATGAAGTTTGCTCCAGGATGAACATCAGGACCATTACAGACAAGTTTCCTCATAAAATTAATATTTGCTTTGTTCACCTGTTATATAAAGACTTCAATCAGAAATAAACATAACATGTTTCAGGATCATGTTTTTACTGGTGGCTTTTGTGTTCTCAAATTTTAGACCCAACTGACAATGCCCCTATAGAGCCTGCAGCTGCTGAGGGGAACTCGCAGGAAGGAATATAGGAGGAAAATGTCAGCCTATCTTTGAGCAGAATATCAGAGGGAAATGAAATTAAAAATCTGGGAGGGAAACTTAGAAACAAAAATACTTAACCACTCCTTCATACAAATCTATGAATGAGTTGAAAAAATATAAAGCAAGACTTTTAGTTCTAGAGATGTCACTCCTTACACCACATCTTGTCAGCACTTGCCTATATCCAGTACTACAGGTCTTTCTTTGCCAGCAGCAACAGAACTGGCAAAGCATCACTGAATGGCATTTCAAACTAAATGCAATACATTCAGTCCTTTTTTAGGGTGAGTAAAGAAAGAACACTAAGGTGTGGCTTGGGGAAAAAGAAAAAAAAAAGGAATAAATAAATTTTTTAAGTTCTACACTACTTACCTTTTCAGGAAAGGTCAGTATTTTAGCAACATGAATAGGCACTGCTACTTCATCTATTCTTAAATTTGGATCAGGTGAAATGACAGTTCTGCCAGAAAAATCCACTCTCTTGCCAGACAGATTGCCTCTAAACCGACCTAACAAAACAAAACAGTAAAAACTCTTCAAATAAAAACAGTTTTCAAAGTGTTATGTGTTAAGACACCACATTGGAAATATTTTAAGGTACAGCACTGAAGTGCAACACAACAGTATCAGAGAGACACTTGGCAATAGTAAAGATTTGTAGTTCAACTATAAAAAAATAATTAAAGCAATTTTTTATACAAACCTTGCTTTCCCTTCAGTCTCTGAACAAAACCTCTGGTCCATTTTTTAGGTGCCATGTTGAGGGGTATTCCAGAGAGCTCACTATTAATGTACAGGGCACACTGCAGTTGAAGAAAATCCCAGTCTTCCATAATCATCTGTGTTTTGGCTCCTGATATCCTATGCTAAACAAAATAGTCATCCAATTCAGAAAATAACTATAACAACACATATTAAACTAGCCAGAATTTTTCTGTTATGAAAACAACTCTTCCTTTGCAAATAATATCATGAAACTTCCATTGATTGGAATGAAAAAGAGCAAAGAACTTTGTAACAGGATTGATATAGCTATAGTGTAAGGCCCACCACAAGGGTACCCAGCAAAAAAAAAAAAATCTTTTGACTAATATGGGCTTTGAACAAATGCTCACAAAATTAGGTATTCGTTTAAATTTTATTTTTCTCAATCCATTTAAGCTAATATTATTTAACAGACAGGAAAATCAATGGTTGATAATTTTTTCAATCATGGAAGAGTTAGTACTCAATTCATTTTGTCTGCCTGACAGAGGAAGAGTTTTGAAAAGCGTGAAAAGTATTGTTCTGGTTGAAGTGCTCTTCTAAACAAATGATAAAATGTCAAATCATCTTTTAGTCTCAATTTGATGACTATGCTAAATGAAACCTGATTTCTCAAGAACAGATGGTGGAATAAATAAAACACAAAGATGTAAAAAAAGAGGAAGGTCTACAAGAAAAAAAAACCAACACAAATCAATAGGTGTAATATTTTCATTGTAAGAGACTACTCAAAAAGTGTGAGGGACATGAGAGAAGGAAAAAAAAGAAAAAATAACAGAGTTAACAGAACAGAGCAGAAATGAAACATTTCCCGTAAGAATCCCAGCAGATCTTCAGCAGGTCCTACACTGCAAGCTGCCAGTCAGCCAGCTCCACCTGCAGTGAGCTTCTCCTATTTTTCAGTAAAATGTCCAATGACATAGAAATACAGTGCCAGACTGAAAGCACTAAACCTACTTGCTACATTCAATTCTACACAAATCTTTCTGAAGGCAACAGTCTCAGAGCATGAAGGCTGACTCACCTTTTTTATCACATCATTGAGGAAAATGATCTCTGTCAGCTTCATTGTCAAATCGTCCTCATTGGTGCCAGACTTCAAATCGCTCACAACAGAGGGTCTGATACACAGTGGAGGCACCAGGAGCCGTGTGAGGATCAAGTCTGAAGGTTTACCTGCTTGTGGGTTCATTAGAAGTAGAGGGATGTCTTCCACTGGGATTCTTTTAAAGAGGTTCAATACTACCAAAGGATTCAAGTTTTCCTACAAAATCCATTGGGAAAATGGGGAGAAGAAGCCATCATGTCAAGTTTCAATGCTTCCCTCCTCCCCTTATTTTACTGATCTTTAGAAACAGCCTTTTCTAAAGGCAAACAGAGAACTATTCATGCAAACAAAACTATGTTTTGGTTTATTTATTCTGAACCAATGCTTTTACCATCTCAGATGTTAACTTGCTGTGTATTCTTTCCTTCCATTATTTCCCTACATATGCATGTTTACTTCTTACAGTGTTGCTCTCGTCTCAAGAGTTAATGGAGAGTATTTCATCATTACTAGGCAAAGCAACTCAATTAACATCCTACAACAAACTTACAGTACATTGTATTCATTTTATTCATACGAGATCAGATGATCACAGTACTTCCCAGATATTTTCCAAAACTTAATTTCTCTCGTCTTAGTACAGCTATTGCTGTATTCCCTACTTTTTCCATCCAACTATGTACCTGGAAATCTTTCCAGCTGGCAAAGTGCAGAAGCAAACAAAACTGCATACCATGAAAAGCTAATGAAACAAAAAGTTAGCAACTTAAGCCTCCTCTCTCCTTCTCAACATCAAGAGCTTTTGAAGAAAAAAATGTGTGTATTGGAATTAATACCAGAGTTACAGTGAATCTATATGTACATGCAAACTTTATAGGGACCTGTGCTTTTTCTTCTTTGTCTAGGTTGAAGAAGCATAACACACCAAGAACATGCCTTTTTTTTACAAGCAGGTAATGGTGTATCAGAACATGCTAATGTACTAAATTTCTCATTTTAGCAAAGTTAACATTATTGCACTGGATACAAACAGTCTTCATGAATCTTTTGATAAACAAAATTCTTGGATCACCACAAGACTTCAGCTGATACACTGCAAACCTTTAAGGAGTTTTATGTCACGCACAAAAACTAGCAAAGAAATTCAGGTTATAATGAAATTCACCTGTGCTCTTCCCAGCAAGGGTTCTACTTCTTTGTTATATTCAATGGCAGTTTCAAAGGACTGGAGAAAAGTAGATACTACTGGATCTACCACTTTCTTATTTGTCTTGTACTTTTCATGTATTATTTTCAACAAACCACACTTCTTCACAGTTCCTGCAAGGAATTCAATATGGATTATCTTGAGATTTTATTTCAAAAAAACAAACACATCAAACAAAACAAAACACCACCAAAACTTAAGTAAGTTACAGTTCCAAAACAAGCTAAACCTTCAGTGAACACAGGATAAAAAAAAAATTTTACCAGTTTTATTAACCAGTTTCCTAAAATCACAGAACAACAAAAGGACAATCAAGTTATACCTTTTTATATGGATGGCTTGATGTATCTACATGATGGTGCAGCCTCTGAGGCTGAAGGTAAATGGTTTAGCCCACACCTCAATTCACCTTCACCTCATTCACAGTAGATATTTCTGAAGTAGAAGTTCCCACACTAAAAACAGGACTAAGAAGTGCCATTTATGTATCATACCAGTATCTTCTGAAGTAATTTTGGAAGTGAATTATCAGAAAAATCTGATAAATATTTTCATGTCATGCAGGTAGCATTATTCATTAAACTTCCACAGACGAGTCCAAATGCTCTAGTTTTTTTTTTACAGAAGTATTCTGAACCATGGTGTAACTTTTCTAAATGCCTACTCTTTATGTCCCCTATGTGTAGATAGGGCACTTATGATAAAGCAGCTCTCCTTTTAGTGAGTTGTTGAACATTTCAACAAAGAACCAAAAATTTTCATGAGTTAGAAGTTTTAAGTTATGGATTAACCATCTACTATGAACCTGTAATACTGCAAGTCCTTAAACAGCAGTAACACATGATCAGTGTAGATGAAAAAAAAACTAAGACATATTTTGAAAAACAAACTCTTACAAAAATACTCTGCCCCGAAGAAAGAATCATCTTAAGAAAAATAATTTAATAATGAGAAATGATGCGCACTCAAAATTACAAATACTCATCAATGCTTTTATGTGAACGCATTGATCACTGCCAATAGCTCCCAAGATTATTAAAAACACATTAAAAGGGGTTTTTTTTGTTATTATTCAAGTATGAAATATTGGTTACTACCATGAAACATGAAGTGATACAAGCAACTAGGAAAATGTCTATATCCACACAAATGAGCTGTGAACAAGCATGTGTCTGGCCCTAAAACCACAATTATGTGTTTCTTAACGAAGGCCAGAGAGAACACGCATTAGCTGTGCAATGAACGAGCATATAAAAGATTTGGATCCTATCACAGCCATCAAGGTGAAAACCATCAGAGCAGATCACTTCACAAACTGCTCATGTCAACACTCACCATTAAAGGCCCCACAGTAAGGACAAGTGTTTTTCTTTCGGCACTTCTCAGACACTTTCTTTTTTAGCCCTCTCTTCTGAAGATATGTAAGGCCAGGTCGTTTTAGGTAATCTAAAAACTGCTTCTTTTCTTCCACTGACAGCATGATGCGGCAACAGGTTTTGCAGATCATCTTAAATGTAAACACGTATAAACACCGTTGTTTGAGAGCCATATTCAGAGATGTAACCTCTAGAACTACAGTTTAAGTTCTTCAACACACTGCATTTTTTTGAATGAGGTTCTACTGTCTTGATTGAAAGACCAATTCACATATTGGAATATGCATTAAAAAGCACATGAGAAAAAGAAAAACACAGTCAATGAGACACATGTTTAGCCAAGCTCTGCAGGCTTTAAAAATTCATATAAAGCAAACAGAGCTTTGATTTACTGTGATGGTCCCGCATATATTTAATTCAAACTGCCGAAAAATAACAGATTAAATTTAACGATCTGGGATTACATAGAACATCACTAAACTGGTCTTTAAATACATGTATTTTACAAAAAATGTACATAAAGATCATTTAATAATGCAACATTATTTTGGCCTTCCCAATTACTTTCAAGCATCATCTTTCCCGAAAATTTCCTTTTTTAGACTAGTAACTGACAACAACTCATGATCATGTTTACCTGTAAGATGCCTATCACAGCTTTGAAGTACCCAACATGAAAACATGGTAGTTCTAAGTCAATGTACCCATAATGCCCTAAACAATCAGCCAGACTTTTCCCACAGGTTTCACAGGGACGGTCTTTTTCACTGGTTCCCTTTGGGAGAAAGAGAACACGCATGTAGAGAAAAAAAGCTAGCTGTAATTGATGGCATAGATACAAAATGCAACAGTCTATAAGCTAGTCAGGAATCCTAGTAGCAGAGCTACTCCTTTTCCCCAGCATCAGAAGCATGTCAATAGCATTACAGTCACTCTGACCCTTAATAAAAACGGTTTTTAAACACAGCCCCTGCTGACACCACTGACCCGGACTCACACAGCTCTTGCAACTGATCTACAGCCCGTTAATATACATTGTGGCATTTTGGTGACACAGCTCTGTGTGTCCTAGCAGTTTGCCAGAAAAGTAACTTAGTTCCTGCCTCAAGAGAATGCATTCCTGCCCTCCAAAAGCATAAAAAAGTAGTTGGCACTGCAGCTAATAGTCCATGGAATTCAAGTAAAGACTCATTTGAACTTACTTTGGACAAACAGTAGGTTTCAATGACCCCAACTTTCTTTTTAACCACTTGAGCCAATCCCCAGAAAGAGTCTGGAAACCAAAATAAAGGTTCTCACCATGCGATGGTCCAGCACTCCATACTGCAGCGGAGAGTGATGGTTGTCCTGACTATACAAATTTTTGCTGACCACTTGAATGTGAGCTTGCTGACGCATCTCTTCTGGAGATTTCATGCCAAAACAGATGTGGCTTCTAGGACAGGAAATTTCAGATGTATGTATGGGCATATATAGACACGTATATACATAGATATATATATATGCAAAACCATTTATAATGACAAGCATACCTACACGCAAATATCACAGAACCAATTAGGTTGAAAAAGACCTCAGAGATCACTGAACCCAACCTACGACCAGACATTGCCTTATCAACTAGACCATGGCATTGAGTGCCACATTTAGCCTTTCCTTAAAGGCCTCCAGGGACGGTGACTCCACCACCTCCCTGGGCAGACCACTCAATGCCTAACCAACCTTTCTGTGAAGAAATTCTCCCTGATGTACAATCTAAACCTTCCCTCGTGCAACTTAAGGCTGTGCCCTCTTCATCCTGCCACTGGTTGCCTGGGAGAAGAAACCAACCCCCAGCTGGCTACACCCTCTTTTCAGATGGTTTCAGAGAGTGATAAGGTCCCCCCTGAGCCTCCTTCTCTCCAAGCTGAACACCTCCGCTCCCTCAGACGCTCCCCCTAGGCCTTGTGTTCTAGACCCTTCACCAGCTTCGTTGCCCTTCTCAGGACCCCAAAGTGCTCGAAAACAATGCAAAAGTGGCTAGGCTGATTCACAACATTGCTGGAAGAGATTATTTTCAGATAACTATAAAAAATAAAGCTGCTTTAGGGTGAGTTGGTGGTTTTTATCGGAGGACTTTATCGGCCTTCCTGAGCATCCCCACAGCTGGACACAGGCACAGCCACGCGTGTGGGAGAACCCAGCCTGTGCCAGCGCTCCTACAAGCGGAGCAGCCGTGCCATGAGCTGCCCACCGCGGCCCTCCACGCCAACACTCTCCCAGCTCCAGCGGTTCTGTGCCCCGCAATTCTGCTGCTCCCCGCCTCAGCCCGCGGGCACCGCACGGCCCCCACTCACATTTTCTTGGCCACATCCGTCTCCCTGAACTGCTCCTTCACCATCGCGGCGGTGGCGGGGCCCCAGCGGCTGCACGCGGGGCCTGGGCCGGGCCGGTCACCGCTGCCTCCGCCCGCAGCGCCCCCTGCCGGCACTGCCGCTCCGGGGGTATCCGCGCTGAAGGAGCCCGCACAGCCGCTCTGGCACCCTATTCCCGTGCGCGGTTAGTGCACAGCAAACAAATTGCTTCTCATGTTCAGGCGGAACCTCCTGAGCATCGCCTGCCCATCGCCCGTTGGCCTATTACCCGGCACCACGGAGCTGAGGCCGGCTCCGCTCTCTGACACCCCTCCCTGTCGGTGCACATGAATGAGGTCCCTTCTCAGTCGTCTCTTCTCGAGGCTGAAGAGGCCCAACTCCCTGAGTCTTAAGGCACTCCTCAGCCACAGCTGCGCTGCCACGTTCAGTCCGTGGCTCTGCGTGTCCCACGGCAGCCCTGGGTCACCAGCGGCGGGACCCCCAGGGCGCACGGCGAAGCCAACCCCGCGGCAGTACCAGCACACAGCGGGGCTGAGTTCGGCTAAGGCCGCCGCACGGCGGTCACGGAGCTGAGCCTTCCCCAGCGGGACACGGAGCTATCTCCGTCCCAGGTCCCGTCCGGCACGCACACGCCACGCCTGCTGCACTTCCTGCCGGCTCTGGCAAAGACAGCCCCACGCACAACCCCACCCCGGCAGGAAGGACCCCCGTGCAGCCTTATGATTGGCCGCGGGGCGGCGCCGATCCTTTTCTCTTCCGGTCGCAGGAGCCGCCGCTGCCGCCATGGTGAGTGCCCGCGCCCGGCCCCGCCATCCGCCCCGCGCCGCCGCCATCCGGGCNCACCCGCCCGCGGGGCTATGGCGGACACCGAGCCCAGGCTTCTGCGGCCGGGCCGCCGCGCGTCTGTGCCCGCTGGTAGCAGCGAACTGCGGGGTGAGGGCCGCGCCGTCTGTTCGGCTGCGCCGTGTCTGTGCTCGGTCAGAGCAGCCCCGGACTCTGACAGTGCGGCACCGGTGTGATGCTGCTTTGGGGGGTGCTAGGGGGCTGCCCTGGGTCACACCTGCGTTTATCGCGGCTGGTTTTGTCTAAAAGCCGTGTGGAAATAGTGGCGTGCGGGGTTTTCAGAGAAACATCCACATTGTATTAGGAAGAGCATGGCCAGCAGCTCGAGGGAGCTGATCTGTTCTTTTTCTCAGTCCTGATGAGGCTATACCTGGAGCCTAGTGTCCAGTTTTGGCCTTCTCAGTCCAGGACAGACATGCAGCTCTTGAAACAGTTCCAGTGAAGGGCAGTGAGGATGATTGGGGGACTGGAACATTTCTCTTATGAGGAAAGGCTGAAGATCTTCAGCTTAAGAAGAGATGACAGAAAGGCGATCTTACCAGAGTCTATGAGCGTTTGAAGAAAGTATCAGAGGATGGACCAGGCTCTGCTTAGTGGTGCCAGGCAGTAGTACTCGAGGCAAGGGCAGAATCTGAGGCACAGGAAATTCCACCTGAACATCAGGAAGAACTTTACTGTTCCAGTGCATGGTCACTCACTCTCTTCTGTATCCTCACTTCCCTTTCACCCTGCCCTTTACTCCAACCCACTGCCTTGTGCTTGCTCTGAGGTCAGGTACTAATACACCAAGTACCGTGCCAAGTGTGTAATGTACTGAAAAAAACGTGGTAAGCTTTTGTGGACCCATTGACCTGTTTTTCCGTTCAGCCAGGAGCATCCAGGAATCTTGAGTGCTCCCTTGTCCTTAGGGTTGGGAAGCCTTAGAGGTGGTAACATTTGGGCTTAGAAGGAAACTTCTTTTGTAGTGTTAGAGTACTTGGGATTGAGATCCATGTCTTTTATTAAAAGCTACTTCAGCTTTTCATGTTAGTGAAAGTGTGTATGTTGCTGTGTTGTTTGGAAACTGGGGATGAGTTTGTCAGTTTCTCACTGTATTACCTAAAGGTGTTTCCTGTAGCCCAAGACCAGCCCACCTGGGCTATGAGCTCACTGGCAGTATCTGAGGTTCCTGACTGTTGCAGTACCATGCATTATTTATGCATATATTAGGTTTCTATTGCATTTGTAGCTATTGTTTTGTTTTATTTAATGTTTTCTCTTGCAGAATGACACGGTGACTATCAGAACCAGGAAGTTCATGACCAACAGACTTCTGCAGCGCAAGCAGATGGTAAAAGACTACAGAAAATTGCCTTTATTTGTTTGGTGGTTCTGAGCTGGAAGAAGGTTTAGCCACCGTATATATATGGAGCCCTTAAAATCTCCAGGGTTCCCAGATTAAGAATTGTAAGAGCATATGGGTTTAAATGTGTTGATGTACGCTCAAGGTAGATCTTGATGGTGACGTTTTACCAGCTTGAGACTGGATGTTGGGGGAAATCTCTGCACTGAAAGGATTACTGAGCATTGGAATAGGCTGCCCTGGGAAGTGGTTAAGTCTTCCTCCCTGGAGGTATTTAGAAGAAATGTAGGTGTAGCACTTGAGGACATGGCTTAGTGCCATTAAGACACTTGACAGGATTGGATTTACTATTGGATTTAATAATTTTAAAGGTATTTTTCAGGCTAAATGACTCAATGAAGCAAGAAACTTTTGAATGCTTTTGTATCAAATGATTAATAGTTTCTGCTGCTAAAGTGGGTTAGTTTAAGAATTGAGCTCATGGTGGGGCTGTAGCACCTGGTGGGGCTGTATACTGGGTATTGATCTTTTATCAACTTTTTAAAATTCTTTCATAGGTTATTGATGTTCTTCATCCTGGGAAGGCCACAGTCCCCAAAACAGAAATCAGGGAAAAGCTGGCAAAAATGTACAAGACAACCCCTGACGTAATTTTCGTCTTTGGCTTCAGAACTCACTTTGGTGGTGGCAAGACAACCGGTTTTGGCATGATCTATGATTCTCTGGACTATGCAAAGAAAAACGAACCAAAGCACAGGCTTGCCAGGGTATGTTGTTTTCTGGTATCTTGAAAGCAGGATAGGTAGGAAGTGTTGAGTTACTCAGGATTTGTGTGTGTAAAGTTTTATGAAAGTACAGTTGTATGAGAGCTGCTAAAATAGCACGTTAAATTCTGCATTTACAAAATAGGCTGTGTGTTTTTATTCTACATTACAAGGGAATTGGGAAGGCAAAACTGATAATACCAGAGGTGTTTAGCAGTAACTTCTAACAAAACATTAGTAGAGGTCTAGAATAAGCATAAGAAATGGGGCTAATCCATGTGCTACTTCAATGTTTATGTTCTGTCTTGAATCATTCATTAGTTATTGATCTTGCTATTTAGTTAATATTTCAAATTTAAACTGTATTTGAACATTTCAGAAGTCATAGAACTTCAATTGAAGAGTTCTTAGTAGAGGAACAATGTTAAAAGGAACTTTCGATTGTTTTTGATAGCATGGCTTGTACGAAAAGAAAAAGACTTCCAGGAAGCAGCGAAAAGAGCGTAAGAACAGAATGAAGAAAGTCAGGGGCACAGCCAAGGCAAACGTTGGTGCTGGCAAGAAGGTAGGATGAAAATATCTTTTAAGCTAGAGTGAGCATATGGCTTTGAAATGTTGATTAGCAATTCTTCAACAGAATAACATTGTTTTTCTTCCATTTTTTCACCTCTTCTACTGGATAACAGAAGGTAAACTGTGTGTTGTATAGCTTGTCATCAGCTCAGTAGCTTAGTTTTGCTCCTCACTGCTGCCAGCCTAGCTGATATGACATGAAGCAATGCTTCCTAAATTACTGTTTCTCCTATGTGTCACTTGAACTAAAGTTAAGCTTCATAAATCTAACAGTATTGCTCTAATCACATAATTCAGTCTCGCAATACACACAGTAGATAATCTTAATGCTTGTTACTCAGGCTGCCTAAACCCTAATGCTTACTCCACCAAGTTACTGTTGCTATGGTGTTATTTACCCAGGTAAGTTTGTTAAGGATGAGTGGTGTAGGCAGTGAGGATAGTGTGCAAATAGAACTAAGGTAGAATGCCTTGGGGTTTGAGGGGCTGATGCTCAGGGTTAGTGGAGTCGTTCTCTGGTGAGCCTAGTCTGATGCAGCCCTCCTGGGCTAGGACCTGGTACAAGCAGGTTGGAGGGAGGCAGATTTCCTCTATCATGAAACAGAACCAAAGCTGAGGAATAGGTTGAGTGGGAAACCAGTCACTTTCCTTCACAGTGTTGCGTCTTCTGATAAATATTGGACAAGCTGTGTAGGCAAGTGGGTTTTCTTTCAGATGTTTTAACAACATCTGAAAGGGGAGAGAGGGTAATGGGTTTTGATGCTTAGTTCTGTAGCTGTGAAAATATCTTGATGTCTTGAACTTTAGTAATCTTCACTTTTGCTTTTTTCCTACTTTCTTGGAACTCTCCATCAGAAATGAAGTTATCTGCAGGTACTGGAAATGAGCATGGATTTGGTGCCTGAATTATCCGTCACTGAAATGTGTCTGTTGTTTTTTGAAGCACTGTACAGCCTTGTATGCATGTTTGGTTTTAACTTAGATCTGTTGAATGAGGGTTCACTTAATTACATAATGAATTTTATTCATGTGACTTGGAAGTAGAATTTGGCTAGTAGCAAACCAGACATTTTGAAACTAGTGAATCGACTTGAAATAATTCCCAGGGAGAAGAAATCAGAGAAACCCAATGTTGTTGACTTGAGGCATTGGTTCAGGCACCTCAGGATCTGATTCAAAGTAGTACAGTGCAATTGCATGTGTAACCTGACCATTGTGTGAAAGTGGTGTACATGAAATCACACTTGGTGCATTTGAGATGGTGCTTGGAAATGGCACAGTTGTCAGCATTAAACTGTATTTAACTATTGCCCTGCAGTATTCCAAGTTAAGACACACATTACAGGGGAATTGGAAATCTCAGTGAAATTAGATGTTGTAGTTAATGTGGAAGTGAAGGTCTTTTTACCCCTGGATGGAAAGGAACCAGTGTTACTGACAGTTATTAGATCAGGGAACTACTCTACTCGAAAACATTAGGAGCCTTCTTCCTTTGTGCTTTAAAGCTGTTTTAATCATGAAGTCCTACAATGGTTTGTGGCACAAAATTAGCATTTGGTATAGTAGTAACACCTAACGTACACAATTCCATCAATGGCAAAGGAGTCATTTCATGTTGCACCATTCCCAGTAGTATGGAGGAACTTCTTCCTTTTAAGACTTGCACCTGAATGTAGCTGTTGTTGAGAGTTAATGAAAAGTGATCAAATGACTCAGTTGAATTATTAATGGTGTCCAGTTCATAGAAGCTCTATTAAAGCATATCAACAGTTCAGAAATTGAAGGCAAGGATCATACCCTGTGGTAATTATGTAGGAGATGTGGCTCCTGCATCAAGTGCTTGTCAAACTAATGTGCAATCTCAGTAGTAGGTGAACTGTGTTTTTGATGTCTTTTAAAACCATCTTTCAGTTGATAAGTATGCATGGGTTAGATGCGACTTGTTTGCCAGATTTGTTAATCTTTGTGTTGTCACTTAAAATAAATTATTTTGTGTACTTCCTGAACAACTTGAGAAGAATTCTGTGCTGCATTAGAGAAAAACATTTGTGAAATACAGTAAGCTTTGTCTTCAGAAATGCACGTTCAAAGATCATGATGTGGTGTGGTTCATCATCCTTATCACAGCTATGTGGAGGAATTTTTAATAGGAGCCCTGGAACACGTTTTTGAGTCTACCTGCAGAATCTGTGAGAATTATTTTATTGTAAATGTGTCAGTACTTGATTCTGAGAAATGTTCAGGCAAGTGTATATTGTTCTAAAAGCTACATATGATGTAGTCATGAAAAACTCACCCATAACTGTGCTGATGTCTTGTGAAGTTTTCTTTGATGCTTCCTTGCACTTCTCACTCCTTTAAAATTCCCATTCTGTTTTCCCTGCAGTTTCAAGAGAAGTACTTTAAAATATTTTGTGTTATTTAATATATTCTGTGGCTCTAGAGCTTGCTGAGCTTGCTAAAATTTGCAGCAAATATATGTGGATGTGCCTCACCTGGTCTTTGCATTTGAAATAGCAGTACTGAAATGCAAAAGAAACCCCACCCTCCCTTTTAGTGTCACAGCTGTAGCTGTGGCAGCCTTTGCCAGGTGAGGCTGTCAAACAGAAGTGTGGATGGATAAGCACTTTTCAGCCATTGTAGCCTGTAGGTATAATTGAACAGGCAGTTGCATTCTGAGCATTAGTTAAGCTCTAAATAGCTGTTGAGTTTAAGGGAATAAGTGCAATCTAGGTCTTCAGTCTCTGCAGTAGTCAAAACTGTGAGGGTTTCCTGTCACATTTCGATGTGGTTAATTGGAAAAAGCACCTTGTGAGTGTCAGTAAAAACCCTCAAAGCTCAATTTTCTACAGTAGTAGAATTTAGATGAAATTCTTACTAATTGATGCTTTCTCTTTTTCAGTAAATGAACATTCTTCGGGTGGAAAACGGATAACAGGTATGCCTTCAGAATGCTTTGTAAGGGCAGGCATTCAGCACTGCAGTCATCGTGATAATGAGTCTGAGGCTGATGTGTGCAAAGACTGTGATACTTGTGCAGACATAGAACCCAGTGCAAGAGTTTGAAACTAAGAATATTTACAAATCACTTTGGCACTTACTACTGAGTCAGTAGCTCAGTGACTTTCAAAGCGTATGTGACTTTGACTTGCATGAAATACCTGATTAATATAAAGACTGAAATAAGGCATCAGGTACTTCATATTTACTGTTACTAAAGTTTTTGATTGTTTAGTCTTACTGTAAACAAGGCTTATGTTTTTCATTTGTAGGTATGCTAAAGAGAGGATAGACATTTGAGTTTTATTGTCTAAAATAGATTAAAGTAGCACGATGCCTGGTTTTCGAATGGATGTATGTTGTTTTCTTACAGGTACTCATTTCCAGTAAAATATTTAGAAACAAACAGGATACTCTTACAGACGAGTCAGACTACATTTTTATATCTTTGCTGCAGAAACCTAAGTGCTGTGGTCAGTAACTGCTCCAGAAAAAACTCCGGTTTTATTACAAATGGTCGGAGTGACTCAGTTGGAAGGAACTTAACCAGTCTGTCTGGGAGCTGATATAGTGAGTGTAATGTCTTTAACAGAAAGCTGTCCAAGCAGTTGTAGCTTGTTGATCTCTTCTACAGAATTACTATAATTTAGGCTCATTTATTGCCATGGCAGTGCTGGGAAATTTTGAACTTTATGCTCTTACAAGAAGAGCAATGTGGTTCACCTGACTTGTTTGGGAAACAGTTTTTCAGGCTTTATAAAAGTACAAGTGGAAAAATTGTTTTAATGGTGTGTCAGTGATCTATTTTTTCCTTTACAGGCAGCATCATTCTATGAAGTCTAGAATGAATTACTCTGGAAAGCAGAAGCTGCTCATCTGATTTTAACATCAAATAAACTCTGTCAATAAAATACTGGTTTGCCTTTTAATTTTGATTTGAAGCTGCCATTTTGTAAAGTTTGAGAAATTCAGTATAGGTGTACTGTTTGCACTGGATTAAAATCTTTTCATAATTAAACAAGTCTTGTTTTGAGTATCAATTTGAAGTGAACCACAGCTTCCTACAGGTAGTAGTAGGAGCTAATTCCAAGCAGGCAGTGTTGGAGGTAGACATGCTTTTGTTCAAACTGTGGTTTGAAAAGTCCTTTTGTTTGGCTGCCTATTTTATATAGACCTGTAGAACACAGCGAAAGGGAGAACAGAACATGCAGACAGAGACATTCAGAGCTGCCTACTTCCACAGTTGAGATTTTTGCTAACGAAGGCAGTAGGAATGATTGGTCTTTTGTTCCTGAGTTGTCAGGACAGGCTCTGGGTTCTCTGGCCTGCCAGCTGCCCAGTCTGGTACAGGTGTTTTGAAGAGTATGGAAAGCAGAAATTCTGTATTTTAAATAGGAGTGAAACAGACAGGGCAGCTCTAGCACCCCTTATTCTGTGTTGAATAAGGCTCTGACTTTTTGACCTAAATGCAGTGGTTTTGCATTGCACTATTTTGTACTGGGCAGCACATTGTAAGACAAGTGAAGCGCTTTCAGTGTTTGAGGGAGAAAACCAGCGCTACCACACAGCTAAGAGTTAAAAGGGTTTGAAAGGGGATGTGGCACAAGATCTGCTAAGTGTAGATGAAGCACTTAAAGCCTCTAGTAGTACCTTCAGTCCAAGTCGAACCAGTGGGGCTGCTGCTGGCTGTGTTCAGCAGCGTGGCACTGTTAGCTGTGCAGCTCGTGGCTGCGCTGCTGCAGTAAACCCCACATACAATGTCCAGCATGAAAGGAGAGAGGGGAGTGACACTATGTTGTGTAATTGAACAATCACTAGGGGGTGGTGTGAACACGGCAATACAAATACAAGGAAGACATGCAGCAATTTTTCATAGAATAGCCTGAAAAGAGGCCAAATTGTCCCCTGCCAAAGAGGTCAATTTCTTTCAAAATAGTTGTGTGAAGGAGCTGAAACTTGAAGTGATATGCTTGTTTCAGTCTTGGTTTGAATTCAATGAAACCATCTGTTTCAGTGAAGGCCATAGAGTTAGTGTTTTCCAAATGTTTACTACTTGAAAGCTATAGAGTGCTGGCACAAATTGTAGTTGCTCTTGTCAGGAGCCTCCTTACCTTCGTTCCATGCAATTAAGAAAGGATCTATAAATAAGTACTTGCATAAAGGTATGTGGCATAAAGTGCCTTGTGTAGGATTGATGTTTTGACTTCACATGGTAAACAGTACTGTTCCAGGGAGGTCTGCCTCTGGAAGAAGAAATTATTTCTGGAATTGGAGTACTGAAGGTTTCCTTCTTCAGCTTTGTAATGTCTTACATTTTATTTAATACAGATTTGGTTTTGTGGGTACTGCAGTAATTTCAAAAGCAGATGGATTGAAATAATTACAGCTTGGTGCCATATTTTCGTATTTGATGCTCCATTTTGAAGAATGACAGGAGTAAACATAGTGAATCCATGGAACAATTGACCCTTGTTAAATGGTTAGGTTATAACCTTATATTCATAAGCTGTCCTCTAGTCTTGCAATGTGAGGCAATAAGCACAAGAATTAGGGAAGGGGTCAAAATGACATGGATCTAGAATTAACTGATCAAATCACATCAGGCTGTTGGAGATTTTCCCCCTATTCTGCAGCATTCTGTGTTGACAAGGCTGTCCTTTTCTCCTGTCATTCTACCTGGAAAATGTCAAACAAGTGAAGAGCTGTCACTGGAATCTTTGTGCTTCAGCAGTTGGGAGCTGTACACAGGTCTTCATGTGAGGTTTGCTGTGCCAATGTTTTGCCTCTGCAGTCCTGTGTTAGCAAGGTGTAGCAGGTGTTCTGTAATTCAGAGGTTTAATGCACGCGTTATGCTGTGAACACTCCAGGTTAATCTCCTTTCCTGTGGGAGGTAAAACAATTAAGTGGAACAGGAATCTTCACTTTTTTCCCTACTGTGTGCTGAAGGAACCCTTTTATTTCCTGCTGATCTTGGCACATCCCATAACTTAGAGGTAGTAGTTTAGTCACTGTTGCCTGCTTGCCCTCATATTTCAAGAATTTTATCTGTTTAATGACAGTCTGAAATCCAGATTAGAAGATGCAGGAATTTTGGAGAATAACTTCTAAATGAATGTGGTGGCAAGCAATCTCAGATGTATATATGTGGAAAGACTTGCATTAATCACCATTTAAATGGCTAGGGCTTGGAGTTGCATGCACAGAAAATGGTGTTTCCCTGTGGGAAGGACTCAGAATTGTGTAGCAGGCCTAGTAAGAGCAGTGATGCAGAGTGTGTTGGGAGGAGCAGAGATTGCTGTCCTGGCTGCACAGAAAGAGAGAGCTTTGATAAAGATGAAAGATGGCAAAATTTGGCACTGCCTGGGTGCAATGAGGTGGTTTTGTCTAGGGACCAGCATGTAACAAGTTTGAGAACAAATACTGAGGGGAAGAAATGAAGTTGATACCAGCAGTGACTTGAAATAAATGAGGCATAGTATGCTTTGGGAAGACTGCAGTACCAACAGTCAGCTGAATGGGCAATGTGGGTTCTTTCTATTCATAGAAAATGTGTCATTTAAGGACTGAGGTATGTAGGTCACTATCAAATCTGTTTGCAACAGTCAGAAGAAATTAACTTGTTCATGTTATTCTGGTCAGTTCCTATAAAAAATGATTTTTAATGTCATTGGTTTCTTACACAGAGGAAATAGAACATTGTCCAGTAGCAGCTGTTGATATTAGATTCATACAATAAGTTTGAAATTCCTGTTGTGAATGCTTCCTGCTCATGTGCTTCTGTTTGAGCAAAACAAGATCCAGTGAGCCTTTTTTTGGATGAGTATTTTGATACTGCTAAGAGACAAGATAAGAGTAGTTAATTTTTTTTTTCTATGAATGCTGGCAAAATTTCATCTGAGCAGGTGAATTTTCCAGTATAGGTGGTAAAAATTCCTTTATTCATCAATGTCCCTAACGGAATAGCAATAAGATTAAATTATTTCTATAAACATATTGTAATGC
Organism: Nicator chloris; assembly: GCA_013400495.1. Classification (NCBI taxonomy): domain Eukaryota; kingdom Metazoa; phylum Chordata; class Aves; order Passeriformes; family Pycnonotidae; genus Nicator; species Nicator chloris. The sequence goes on along the minus strand of WAAE01018525.1, from coordinate 68,968 downwards.
ACCTAAGATGTCAAAGGGAAAGGTTTAAGTAAACTTTTTACAAGTCAGTGTCAGGAGCAGGCACATCCAAGTACATTCATGTCTTTGGACACCTTTATTATGAAGGGATTAAATGGAAACTTGGGTTTGTTGCTAACATTTTTGAATTCTAGTTATGTCTTAAAAATATTTCCTGTGGAATTTTGTCCACATCTTGAATTCCGTAAGTTTTCTCTTAATTTATTCCTCTCTGTAAAGGCTGTGGCTAATGAAACAGCTGCAGGAGTGACTAAAAGACATCCTGTGTGCTAGAAGGTAACTGTGATTTCCAAGAGCTGGCCTTTGGCAACCAAGTACTTCTGACAAAGCTCCATCATCTTTCTGTAGCTGCTGTTCATACATGGAGATCTGAGGTAAAGTCAAGTAATGTGCTGGGGCAGAGGATTCAGAGCACCTGTGCCTTCACTTAACATAGTAGATGTTGCACCACCAGTGAAAACGATGAGTGCAATGCTTCACTGGGGTGGATGATAGCAGTTTGTACTTGTGTTCACTGGGTTAAAATACAGCTGTTATTTAATGAAGCTGGCCAGGCTGCACACTGACCCCCATTAGGAGAAACATGCTTCGCTGCTTTTCATGATGATCTGATTTGATTGTACTGGAGCTGCTACCCTGCTATCATTTTCTGTCAATTTTTGCTAGCCTGTTTGTTAAGCCAGGCGTCATTTGTGTTGATTTGATAACAGGTTTCAATCACTGATAATAAAACTTTCCTGTGACAGATGACCTCAGATCCATATCTCCTGCACAGTGTTGGCTGTAAGCAGAAAATTGGGACTGACACATTGCTTTTTCAATGTTTTCTGTCTGGTTCAACAGCCAATGTAAAAATAACAATCAAACAGCTTAATATTTTTAAATTAAAATGGTGGAAACAGTTGAATTTTTAAAATGTTGGTCAATAGTTCTCGCATAGCTTGTTTGCCTGTTCTCTTCATAGTGTGATGGATCCTGCCACAGAAAAGAGGTGAAATTAAGGTGGGTTGTTTTTTTTTTTAAAGGCAAGTAGTAGAAAATATGATAACTGAGAGATTTCATGTTTTAAGTATTTATTTTAATTGATCCGTTCTGGTTATTGTAGAGAGGTTGATTTAGGCCCTATTTCAGGGCTTACAAAAGGAAAGAATAATGTAAGGACTTAGGACTGTAAGAAACTGTTTCCTATCCACACACTAATATTAAACTTGAATGTTTTTTGAGGAGTTAATTAACTGAGAATATATTATTCCTAGCATTGAACTGCATAGTGCTTGTAAAAACAAACACTGAAAGACTGTACTCATGCATAAACCACAGAAAACAGGGTGAAATTGAATTGTCCAGAAATTCATTGACATGAAATGCTGAAAAATAAACTTCTGTTATTAAACATTAAGTGCAATATGCATCAATTTTTTTTTCTTTTTTTTTTAATTAAACATGAAAATCTTCATGTGTGTTAATGTCTGTTAGTTGCCTTTTGTGACTCTGACTCGTGCTTTTGAAAAAAATACATCTCCCCTCAGCGTGGTGAATGATTGCTCTAAAATACTTTATTTTGGTTCAACAGTGTTTTGGCTCCTGGCAATACTTTGTTGGTAGGAAGTGTCTGATGACCTGGGTGAAAGTCTCAGTGTAGGACTGAAAAACACTTTTACAGAAGTTTTAATATGTTGTGCTGCACAGACAGACCTTGGGGAGCCTCCTTAGGAAAACCTGTCCTGCTGAAGACAAGTGAGGCGCTGCTATGGTCCTGGCAGGATGTCACTGGGTGACCTTACAGTTCCCTGCACAAGGCCCTTCATAGCTGCCTTAAGGTCAGCACGGACTCAGTCTGATCATTGCACAAGGTGTTAATTGTAATTCCCTTCCAACTGAAATAGTCTATGTATTTCTACAGAAATAGATTTACACTTACACCTTTAAAACAGTGAGGTGTTTAAAAAAAACCCTCCTACTTTATTCTTCTGTGCTTTGTGTGAAGGAGGGAGCACTGGAACATTCCAGATTTACTGTGTGGGGATTAACTTTTGTCAGTGATGATAGATAAACATAATTTTGTACCCTTTTAGTCTGACAGCTCAGCTGTTCCCATATCTGGCTGCCTAACCAGGGGCATTCTTCTCCGAGGTTTATAACTTGTATCTCCATATTCATTAATGAAGCTCATTGGCTCATAGCATAAACACCTTGTCATTTAACTACTTAGTGTGGTTACTACTGATGTTAATGTTTTAGAAGTGGGGGAAGCTTGTTAGTTCTTCAATCTTTGATCTTCTGCTGTCCCCTTAAAGACTCCTAAGGTTTCTTTAACCCACAAGCCCGCTTAGCCAGTATCTTGTCTTTGTTCAAGCTGCCTGTTACATATGGACCCAGAGGCTTTTTGTTTCTTTTATTTGTTCTACTTGGAGGTACTTTTTCTATCTTTACATTTCCATAGATCATGTAAGAATGATCATAATCACAAAGCTCATATAAAGCAATTTATTTATCAGTCTCTTTCCTAGTGGTTCATCAGTGCTTGTCTGGAACGTCTGTGGGTACAAGTGCCAAAAAACCCAGCAGAAACCTGAGGTCACTCTCTGCAGAGTCGAGGGAAGTTTGTAAAGCATTCTGTATTTCTGTTATGTGGATGAAGGAGATAGACTTCCCAGGTGTATCAAGATACTACACTCCTTCAGTCCTACATTAACTGTATTATTTAGGGAAGATACAAAATAATTTCTGGTGTAGTGAAGCTTCTCTTGGCTTACTTCAGCTTAGTTCTCCCAGATCTTTTTTCTTTTCCTTTTTTCATTACCACTTAAATAGTTATCTTGGGATATGAAGTGCAGGAGCATGTGTAAAATTTTTTCATGGACCTTGCTAAGGAATCAAAATGTTTTCATCTAGCCATTTTTAATCTACACAAACTTCAAGAGAAAATACGTTTCTTTTCAGTAAAGCCACGCACATTAAATCATCTTGGATTCTGAAAGAGGTGGTGCAAAGTAATCCTTTAGCCAGCAGGGGACCGTAGAACCACGTATCATGCAGTTATGCAAAAATGTTCTGTCACAAAGGGGGAAAAACCCATACACCAAACTATGCAGTCGACATAGTCTCTTAAATATGGTAAAATACTGAAAAGAGAGGGCTCTTTTCATTGTTTGTTTCTCATTAAGAAATTTAATTTGCCTCAGGTTCCCCTTGTCGATGAAAATCTATGGGAATTTTGTTTACATTTTGAAGCACATTGCCAAGAATAGTACTTCATATGGTAAGTATACTGAACCTTTTAGGGGAATGACAACACAACAGAAATGCTGGTGCATTCCCTAAAGGAAAACATACTTCATTTGTAATGAACATTATGTCTGCAGAAACTAATGGCACAACCTCCTATTCAGCTTATGTAAAATGAAACAGGCCCATATGTTGCTGCTTTTAGGGTTTGGGTGTTTAAATTAAATGTTGTTGAATGAATATTCAAGTCCATTTGCTCAGAAGTTGTGCACAGTGTAGCATCTTTTTCCTCTCTTTGGCCTTACCTAGAGTATTAAGCCATTACAAGAGGGTGCTGAAGCTGAGGCATCTGTTTCTAACAAAAACTTGGGTATTTAAAACACCAGAGCAGATGAGAGGGTAAAGAAAGACATACAGTAAGAGGATGATATTATTTTTTGGTTTGTAATTAAGACTGAGAATGGTTTGATATACATGGCACCCTCTAAGAAACGGGAACGTTCACTGTGGTATTACAGCAGCTGCAGTTTGGGTCTGTTATTGTGGCATATTCACTCCACTCCCACTTCCTACAGGAGTTCATTCACCTTCTGTGTGTGTGGGCAGGTGCCTGAGCTGTGCTGGGCTGCCTCAGCAAACTGCTTTCCAGGGCCATTTGTGGCTGTGTGGGGCTTTGGGGCTCTAGGTCTCCACGCCTGGGGTGGGCAGATTCACCAGAGGCACTCCAGAAAAACTGGAGTTCCCATACTGGCAGTAACAAGGTTTCACCTTTGATCATCTTTCCCCTGCTCAAAGTCAAGTAGTAATATTAGTAGTCTGGAAGAATTCCTCTGGAAGCCAGATGTGTCCTTTTGACTGCCCTGAAACACATTGGGCATTCATCATGAAAGGTGAGCAGTTACTTGGAGTCGGGCAGGAACGACGGCTGTAAATGGGTGGTTGAATTCACTCCCATTCTGCCTTCACTTGCTTCCATTTCATTGATTTTTTAGTTCATGAAGGCACCCCTGGATATGTTTAAATTAATATCTTTTCGGGAAAATTTCTCAATAAGACAAAATGTGAAATAGATACTCAAATGTTTTCATGAACTTTATCTCCGAGTCCAGAAATTGACAGTGCTATCCTCTCTTTTTAATGGCATGGAAAAAAATCTCATTAGAAGACAGCTGGAATGTAAACACAAATCACAATAATTGGCTTTTATGTATTTTCATGAGGGTTCTTCAGATGCTTTTTTTTACTGCACAAGTGCAATATTGTAGATATACAGTGAAGCCCTCTTCAGAGAATAATTGATACATGGATAAAATACTTAAAAACATTCCCTAATGCTGTATATATAAATGAAGGCTGAGACTATTACATGAGAAAAACAAGTACACAAACTCTCAAATTCTTTAAAATTCTGTTATTTGCTACATCTTCCCCAGCGTAAAGAATTCCAAGGTCTCTTCTGAGCTGGGTTGTTAAGCATTAGTGCAAAAGAAAACAAGAAATTGCCTGTCTGAGGAGGTGTCACCTGAAGATAGTTAACCTGTTCTGGGCATGTCTGTACATAAAAATTCACCACTTACCTGTCTCTTTTAGAGTATTTGTTAGGGATATCCAATTAGAAAGAGAAATCTCTACACAGATTAAAAAAAATATGGAGTTAACAATACCATCACTTGTCTGCAATGTGAATTTCTGAGATGAACCATACTTTAATTTCTATTTAATGTCTGATTTCAATAGGAAATGACTCTGTTCTGGCTACTGCACAATAAGCAGTGAGACCCAGTTCTGCCTTGAAATACTGATTTTATTTTGCATCTCAATTCTGAACTCTTAAAGCTTGAAGTACATAGAAAATACCTTTTTCTTTTAAGAACTTGATATGGTAGGGAAAGCCTTCCTAGGATAAGTACTTGTTTTTAAAATGTATCTATATGTTATTTTTTTTTAATACAGTCTTTCTATGTATATTCAGTGAGTATATTGAATCACTGTAGTGGGAGAATTCTTTTTGATTTTAGCAGCTGTTATGTCTTTGGAGCCAACCCAGGACCACAAAGGGAAATGAAGTGTCCCAAGTTTGTCATCAGTGGGACTGTTCAGTGGTTGCCATCAGGTACTATCTTCTAAACCCTCTGTGTGCACAGGGGTAACCAAAAAATCCCCAGAGTGCTGGGATATTTTTTGACCTGAACTGCACTGCAGGTGAGGATATGTATGCATGCTGAAATTACAGGTCATCTGCTCCTTTTAGCTGTAAGATAATACAGTCTGGGCCATTTTCTACTATATTGATAGGATCATGAAGTACACATGGTCTGAAATCACTAGCAAGCTGCTTTCCAAGTGGCCAGTGTCTGTTTGACTTCAAGTGTCTAGACCTCTCTACCTGACACCATCCTGGTGAATTCAGATCCAGGATTTAACTGGCAATTTCCATTTTGCTTTCCTGTGTTCCTTCTTTTGAAGGACTCCCACCCTTCACCAGTTACAATCTGTTTAAATTGCAGAGCAAAATATTCTCCAAACACCAGGAAAATATGAAAGACTTGCCTTTTTTTTTTTTTCTTCCTTCTCCTATCATGCTTTAAAACAGACTAGCTCTTTCTTCCTCACCTTTCTTCTTGTCAGCTACAGCAAACACAAACTGTCCCTGAGGAGAAAACAAACACTTGCTGTGGTATGCAAACACTCCATGGCTCCATGACATCAGTGCTAACATGGCTTGTTTCAGCACCAATTTAAAACTCATCCTCCTGCACCTTATGTCATCTCTTCCTGGCTATCTATCCAGCTTCTTCCAGGTTTGTCATATTAATCTGGCACCCACCCCTTTGAATGCTAAAATGTGTTATTCCCCCTTTCTACAGCAGTCTGCATGTTAAAACATTGAAATATTTCTGCGTCCTCCTTTGCGCTCTGTGGGAAAGATGAAAGGGGCCGTGGAGAACAATTGTGCATCGTGGATCTAGCCCTCAGGATAGGAATGGCACTGATGACAACCTGTCAAAATGCTGAACTTGTGTTGTTGTTTGGATGAAAGAGAGAATGCAAATGAGGGATAAGGAGAAAATAAAAGCTTCAGGATAGGCAAGGGGGATTTTCCGGCAACAGAATAGCAAACACTGTCAGAGCACTTGTGATTACAAGTCATATAGCCCTCCACAGTTGGGAGCCAGAAATGTCTCTTCCTCATTTACACTTCTTCCCAAAGACTTTATAATGCCTGAAAGAAAATAAATCTAGACAGATTCCACAAGTTACAGAAGGAAGATTTGCTTTTAAAAGCCTTAGAAAGGACTCTTGGACCCTGTTGTGTACTACCTGCCAGGAGCTCTCTGATGTAGACTACGAAAGTTTATGAATTTCCAAGGCATTTTGGGTTTGTATATATGGCAAACTCACATTACTAAAAGAATAAATAAATTGGTACATAATTGAAAAAAATAGTAAATTGGTAAAGAGGTGTAACATCATGTTGGTGCTCTCACTTGCTTTCAGATCAACTTCTAACAAGTTATCTTAGCTAGATTAGACAGTTAAATCAACATTGTTTTCTGTAATAACTCTGACCTTTAGGACTGTAACTGACAGTAGTAGTAAGGCTGCAGCTAACTGCTGTGGGAGTCTAAAAGATGTAATAATGCATTGTAATAAATTTGTTACATGTGTTTTCATGCTTTACTGTAGACAAGAACAAATACGCTGTAAAACCTGTACTACTGTTTTCTGAAATGCTGTCAGTAATTATGCTATGTGTGAAGAAACCCATTCCCTCAGATCACATGGGTGTTTTTAGGAAGGCAAGAATTCTGTTCCCACCCGACTTTTAGGCATCACAGAGAAAATACAATCCAAAAAGTGTAAGCAGCACTAGGTAGAATCACTACAAAAAGAAAAGCTGATTCTTTCCAGTCCTATCTTTTCTGTGCTATTTCTCCCCATTGCCTGGTAGGTAGGACATTAAAAGAAGCTGTATACAAGGAACTGAGAATAATCAGAGCACAGCAGTCTTTCTTGATTTATTACTTCATTCATTAATCCATATATAAAAAGCAATCTAGGACAAGGTTCAGAAATCCTCACTCCTGACAGGTTCTCACATATTTGATACATGATTTTGCTGTAAGAGACTTGTAGGGCATCTGCAGTAAGTTCTGCTGAGATCTACTTCTCAAAACATTTTTACAGTTTCATACCAAATTAGAGGATATCTCATAAATGTGTGATTGAATTTCTATCACTTGGATACAGGTGGAGGAGTATAAACGGCCAACACCATAAGAAACCCATAAGAAACTCAGCTTCAGGACAGTCTATTTGAAAATGATCCTTGGAATAGTTTCCTGCTTCCTTTCAGCCCAAAGCAGTTAATTGCCATTGCCATTTGAAGGCATTGATATAAATATTGTTTTCTCAACTGTTCAAAAGGAAGAAGCACTGTGATATATGCATTCCATTTGAGTTATTCCAGGCAGAATGTGGATTCTTAATATTAATTTGAGAGAGCTGAACCAAACTTTTGTGGCAGTCACACCATCTCACTGGAACAAGTTGCTTAAAGAAGCTGTGGATGCCCCATCACTGGAAGTGTTCAAGGCCAGGTTGGGTGGGGATTTAAGCAACCTGGTCTAGTGGAAGGTGTCCTTCCCCATGGCAGGGGTGTTGGAACAAGATGTTGTTTAAGGTTCCTTCCAACCCAAACTATTCTATGATGATTCTAAAATCTGAACTTTAAAAAGAAGTGTTACATTCATCTTCTAAGAGTCTAAGAGCCAGAAGCTCAATTTTCTTCCATCTTTCTTTGATTGTTTTGTTGAGGCAATAAGAGTTAAATTAGACAATTTCAATGACTGATTCTTTCTTGTATTCTTGCAAACCCTTTAGTTCAAACATCCTTTATTTCTCAAAAAAATTAATATAAAATGTCTTCCTGAAGATGAGATGTAAATTCAGGGATGCTAGTTTCTAATACAAGCTTAGCTGCAACATCACCTCTACCTCTGCAGTGAGCACGGTGTGCTGTAGATCTCAATCATGTGTTTAAATTCTCTCTGGATACACAGATTATTGCTGCTGTGCAAAGGAAATCTTTTTACTCCCCTTGAGTAATATCCCCCAGCCTTATGCAGCCAGGCAGTATTTATCAGAAAGTCATTACAGCTGTTTTGTTTGCATATAGCTTTCATTCCTCATATTTTAATGTCTGGACAGTGTTAGCTCAATTAGTCTAATGAATAAGTAGGTCTTCTGATATTTACTATCTAATTAGTTTATTGGCCTAGATGTAACATGCTAGGTCTATCTGTGCAATGTGTCTAGCCAAGTCTCTTCTGATGAACTTTCCTATTTTGGCTCAGCACTTTTTGGAAAATAAAGAATGGGCTACATTGTGCATCTGTTTTCCTAAAGGATGTCGAAGCAATAAATTCCCCTATAAAAGATGATACTCTTACCCTTCTAAACTCCCAACCAGACAACTCTGAATCCCTTATTTGTAAGGGTAATCTGCATGTGTTGGATTACACCTGAGGGATAAACTAAAATAAAGAGCCATCTTTTGATTTCCAGATAATAGATAGCATTCAACAACAGAAGTGGAGGACAACACCATCGCATATATAGCAAGGATCATAAAATGCTTTACTATATGCTCCTCTTTCTCCAAATGGAATAAAAGAATTAATACTTAATAGATGTTAGTTGTATTACAACCTATCTACTTGAAAGTGCTTACCAAGAGATCTTACCAAGAGGAGCTCGTATCAAGACACACACACTGTGTATGGAAAATATTAGAAAAAGTGTGATCTGAGACTAGAGCACCTCATACTGTCTCTTAACAAGTAGAACAACAAATGCAACCACACCTTTCTTTTCCCTCCCTACTTGTTCTATGAAGAAAAAAGGTATTTTATCACAAGCCTCCTCCTGCCAGCAGGCTGAAGAGCCTCACAGGTTGGCCAGTATTGGCCCTAAGGGTGGTAACTCCAGACAGCTGCAGGTGCTGATTCTGTGCCAGGCCCAGCTGATGCCCATTCCCTGTGCCCCAGGGTTAGCAGAGTGGTGATGCAGGACAGCTGCTTTTGATCAGAGCCAGGTGAGGCAGGAGCTTTTCTTGCTGCCAGCTGGGGGGCTTGGCCTTCCTTCCTTGAGGGCTGCTCAGACCCTGCAAGCCCAAAGAAAGGAGGAGCAGTAGTGGGTGGATGAACATTCACCGGTTCACTTCTTCTGGGTGAGAAGGTGAAAGAGTGACTGCTTAACTAAGATGTTTCTGAATGCTCTGGGGATCAATCACTTACCCTGGAATTCAAGGAGAGCAGCCCTAAGAAGGCCTGAGGGCAGATAAAGGTAGGAAAACTCTGGCATTTCTGTTTAGGACTGCAGGAGCTTCATTGCTTTTATTCAGAAGTTGGAGATACTGAAAAGAAGGAGTAAAAAGTTAAATGTGTGAGTGCAATAGTGTCCTTCCTTTTAAGTTAAAAGAGGCAGCTTGCCTTGCCTCTAAACTTGAAGTTGTCCTTTGCAATGTCAAAAGTGAGCAAATCAGCAGGTAGTAATGTAAAAAGGACAAATGTAAAATAGTGTTAAATGGGTGAAGTAAATACATTAGGAAAAAATATTTATAAGTAAGGCTGCTTTTTGTCATTATTTCTAGTTATTTGCTCCTTAGTTTTTGACACAAAAGATGGCTTTATAAAAATATCTTCTTTGGTTCAATGAGTGTTGAAAACTAAAATTTGAGCTGCTAAAAATCTCTTTAGTAAGTTGTTATTTACCCAGTGTAGCATATCTCACAATTTGGAGGCTGTGTAGCTTTGCTTCTTTCAAGTTGTTTTACTTGGTGATGCCCTGCATGGCTGTAGGGTGTAAATTGAAGGCATGGAAGAATTGATAGTTTAGTGCATATGTGATTGTAAAATTATTGGTTCCTTCCTTTTTTATTTTTTGCTCAGTGTTACAAGGAGTGTTGTGAATTCCAGGGAAATCTCAGGGTTTGCACTATGATATCAGTGCTTATGGTTTCAGGAGTTTGCCTTGAAAACTTCTGTTGTCTTCTGGTCCTGGTTTACTCAAACAATAAAAGATATCACGGCTTCTGAAGATAGACATAGGATATTCTTGTTAGTGAGATATTGTGCTCATAGGGGCTGAAGTTATGGTTAGGCCCTCTAATAAGTACAAGAATCTGTTCACAGAGCTTGAGAGTGTAGTCTGGAAGGTGCTTGGAGCAGGGGCTGCACTGTGTATTTTCCTACTGCAATATTTGCTGGAGCAATTCGGTGACCTACCCATAATAGGAAATGGACATAATGGGCAATTTTAGCCTTGGGACATTTCTCTTTTTCTCACTCTACAGCAGTGTCACTGCTAATGATGCTGAATGGGCCATCCCAAATAACTAGCTACTGGAAGCTAAAGCAATTTGTGAAGCTTCTCAGAAATGTTTGTGGAAATCTTGGGTGGATGTGCAAATAGGTACGAGAGAAAAAGCAGCCCCTTTTTATTTCATATATTATTTACATTCATAGTATATAAAATTGATTAGTGTGGTGTCATAATTACTTGTTTGTGCTACATTCATTACATGAAAATGCATAACTCTGGTGGAGATGGGAGATAGTCCTTGGGTAACACTGTTGCTTCCTGGCTTTTGGGAAGCTATTTATACTTGGGCAGGAGACTGGAGGGAGACCTGGCCTTTCATATTACCAAGTCTGAGAAGTCTTGACATTAATTATAAGTCAGGGCTCTGATTAACTACATTGTTAACTGCTGTTGTATTTCACAAAAATGGATAATATGTACTGAATGTCTCTGCAGTTTTGGGTAGGAATTTGATACTGTTGCTGGTGTTCGAATAATCATTGCTGTGTTTCAGGATTAGCTTATCATAGTAAGTGGTTAAAAAAACCAACAAACCCCTGTTTAAACTTTTCTTGTAATATTTCAGGGAACTAATTCTATCATGAAACGCAGTTAGAAAGTTCAACCAGTGAACTGAACCTTTGTAAAGAGATAGATAGGAGGGAAAGTTTTAGCATGACGATAAAACTTTGTCAAGTTGTATGAAATCTTAAAGAGGACAGTCTACTTTGTTAGGCACTTCTGATGTACTTGAAAATCTGGTGCTGTGTTTTATTCTTGTACAAGTATTCATTTTTATGGCGTGCCAGCATGTCAATGTATTGGAAAGCTGTTCTGATTGCTGTACTGGTAGTATTGACTGACTGGGATCAATAATGGTACAATCATATATAGTACAAGCACTGCTTACCCTTCGGCTTTGCATCTGGCTTTGGCAAAATGGGAGCATTTCCCTTTCTGAAATTTTCACTTTCAGTGCCTTTCATTCTCAGCTCATGCTGCTTCTACTTTCCTCCTGGAGTTCTATGTCAGATCTGATGATACACCTGTAAACCAAGTTTAAATCCTGCTTTGTAAATGTTTGTAGATATTTATACATTTGTCCCAACATTTCCTGTTGTCTCTGTGTGTTAATAGAGTAATTTCTGATCCCTTCTACTTCATCAATATACAGTCACATAAATTCATGTGGCAGTTTAGAACCAATTAAAATTTATAAGCCACAAATAGTGAGTGAAATTCTGAAGATTAATTTACTCACTGAAGTATTAATCTGTGTAATGTAGTAGGTTATCCTTCAGCAAACCTGGTTATATGGAGATGGGGAGATAGATTTCCTTGCATGTTTTACTGTAAATGCAGTAATTGGTCCCACTGGGCTGTTGAGCTTGAATGGTTACAGCCAGCAGTACCACTGCAGCCTTGGTATGAGCCCTGGGAACGAGAACCAAGTTGTGTTTATCTAGAAGCATCCATCTTGCTTTTCATTCCCTGCTCAGACTTGGAGACCAGGAAAGAAAAAAAATCAAATGAATAAAATTAATTAAACTTGAAAACAAAGAAAATCTTTGATGTGAATATCAGGAAGTACAACCTATTATCTTTACCTGCCCAAAATCTTTGCTTTAAAAGAAGCAATGGAGAAGGGATTGGAAAAGGGCAGCAGTGATCAAAAATTACATAATACATTTGGCAGAAGCAAGTTCCTCCATAAGGCTTATGAATTAGGATCCTTTTACACTTGGAAAACCTAATTGATCAAGCCTAGCAAATCTGACTTTTGTTAATGGGTTTTTAACTATCATTTATTCAGCTAATGATCTTGCTGATAGGGAGCAGGGACAGAAAGAGATTGTGGCTTATGAAGGCCCACAGGAAAAGCTAGTGCCTGATCCAGTGGTTTAATTTAGATCCTGTCCTTTCTGCTTCAAGATGTGCTTCCTTTCATCAACTTATGCCTTCTTCATGAGTTATTAACTGTGAGCTTGCAATGGTAAACCCACCGAAACTGGTGTGTGTTTAAAAAAAATATATAAGCTGGGAAAAAAAATGTGACAAGGGAGTCTAGAAAGATAATTTTTTTTTCTTCTGGAAAGACCCCGTCAGGGAAAGCAAATTAGTAAATATGCCATAGGAACTAGGAACTTGTATCTTGGGAGCACTGAGGTTTCAGGATTGAGTTGCAGTAAAAGTTCCCCTCATAGAAGAGGATAAGTCTGGTGTTCAGCGCTGTCTTCACTGCTGTTTCTGGCTGTGATTTGGAAAGCCAGCATCCCTGTTGTCTCACTTTATTGGGTTTACCTGCCATTATTCCCTCTGACAGGGATGATGCTGAAAGACCAAAACCTGCTGAATTGCCTTTATCTGGATGATATGTGAATGATCCCTGTCCAATCCCATAGTTCTAATTCTGGTGTGGATCAGTTCATGTGGAGCAGAAATACAGGTGTAAAAAAAGGTCAAATGGCTTTCTGCAGGTAACTCCATGTCTGCTGGGAACAGATCACAAGTTCTTGGTGAGCCCTGCCCCGTTTCCTAAGCTGTGCCTCCTTCCAAACCCTTCTTCCCAGGCCCCAAATGTCAGGTCCTTGGGGAACTTGGTCCCTTCAACAGCTTGAATCTCAAAGGAGGCAAAAATCCCAGTCTGGTTACTGGGCTTACCAGTTCCTTACTGTCAGATGAAAAAGCCTTGTTCATGATGCATATCAAGGAAGTGGGCAAGAACTTGTTGGTTTGACATCTTTTCAGGACTCACACTGGAAGAGAGCCCAGAATAAAGGTGTAGGATTTAAAAGGGTTTCTTTAACTGAAAATCATGGCACTGTACACTCACTGGAAGACCCTTGATAATGCTGTCTGAGTAAAAAATTTTTAAGTGTTCTGAAAATAGGGTCATATATAAGAGGTGCTTTTGGGGGAAAAACAGCAGCTTGAAAAGGTGCACCATGGAATCTGCTGTTAGGAATGGAAATTACCTTTTGGGTTTCATGTACCTATGGTAGAATTGCTATCTTTGTGCTAATCAGGTTATGGTTTTTAACAATACTTTGTTTCATGCTGTAGTGGGTTGACCCTGGCTGAATGCCAAGTGCCCTCCAAAGCTTCCCCCTCTCTCCTCTACTCAGCTGGACAGGAGAGAAAATATAACAAAAGTTCATGGGTTGAGATAATCACTTGCTGATTACTGTCATGGAGAAAACAGACTCAGCTTGGGGAAAACTGATTTATTGCCAGTCAAATCAGAGTAGGGTAATGAAAAAATAAAACCTAAATATTCAAATGCCATCCCTCACCTGTGTCATCTTCCTGGGCCCAGCATTACTCCTGATTTTCTCTGCCTCTAGAGTGACTTGTTTTTCTCACATAGTCGCACTTCTCTTTCCAGCTGCATTGCCCATTTCCCTTCTCCTTTCCCCCTTTTTGGATATGGTAACTCAGAGGTGCTACCAGGTGCTGTCTTGGAGCTGCCTGGCCTTGGCGCTGTCAGACATGGGAAGCTTCTCACAAAAGCCACCTCTGGAGTCCCCGTGTGACCAAAGCCTTGCTACACAAACATGATATTGTGGTACCTTTTCAAGTAACTTGGGAGAGAAAGATATCTTGTTCCATACCATGCTATTTCTAGATTGTTAATAGCAATTCTTTCTCCCCCCTTCTTTGTCTCCAGTTACTGAAGCTTGCACATATGATACTTCTGTGTGCACCTCTTTCTAATTATTTGCTATGAGGTATTACTATTATATTCCTACAGAGAATAATAGGAGTTGGTAGAGATTCATAAAATGCATTTAAAAACCCTCTAATGAACGTGTGAATGTGGGGAGAACAGTGAATTTCTTTTTTTTTTTTTTTAGCTTTTTACATGTCTACCTCCATTCAAATAGTGGCATTCAGGAGGAGGGGATTTTATAGTTCTGTCCCATGGCATTACGTTCATGGAAGCAAGTCTGGTAAGAGTTCTCTTCTCCAAAGGTCTACATAATAAACAATAATGCTTGTTCTCACAGTTCTTGGTAATTTCTTTGTAGTTGTTGTTGGTTTTCTTTTTTTGATACTCAAATTAAGTCACAGATTTTTATGTTGAGTAACAAACAAGAATCCTCATTTGCTGGAAATATAAATGGAAGGGAATAGCAAGTATGCAAATACAACTGTGAATACTGGGGACTTAATTTACTCCTGCAATTGTTTACTACAGTCTCTTTGTATTTGAATGAATCATATTTTTTCCTGATGACCTGAGCTGAAATATTCTCTTACCAAGGACTTTGCAGGACTTCTACTATGAAGTAAACTATGAAATGAAGATTATTGCACTTCGAACATTGAGCCTGAGGAGTTGGTTGCATTCTTCATTAGTGAATAACTTCCTTTTTCTTGGTTTAGGTTTTCACTCAGATGCAGCAGGGTAAGAGACCATGACTCTGAAAGCCTTGGCTGGCCTTAAAGGTATTTGCTTTTTGTCGATTAAGATGCAGGATGAGCTGGCTGATATCGCTCTTGGCAAACATTGCTCTAGTTGCCAGGATAGAGAACTCCTGGAATAATGAGCTCTAATCCTTGTTAATAATACAAATGAAAGATGCAGGTCAGCCAGCCTCAATTGTTAGTGGGGGCTGATTTATCAAGCCTTAACTTTTTGGAAGCAAGTGTTGAAGACTGATTACTGCTTTTTGTCCATTGATGTTTGGTTCTCATTTTGTCTTGACCTTTGTTCCCTGTGAGCTTCGTTACATGTTAGCAGACCTCCATGTGGTCTTTTGCATGTCACAGAACTGGGTTTTCAGGAAGTACTTCTTCCTTTTTTTGAGCTGGTAACTCTTGTTTGTGCCCCAGCACCAAATCTGTGCTTAGATTTGTGTTAGGAGGCATTTGTTGCAGGTGTTGGTGTGTGTGTATCCATGCGTTGGGGGAGTTGACACAGCTGGTGCCCACAGTGTGAGCCGTGTGCTCACTTGACATGTGGAAGGCTCCGAGACAGTGTGGTCTGTCTACAGCCATTGGTCAGTGGGAGCTGATATCCCAGGCTTCCCTCTACAACCCTGGCTGGGTTGCAGAACAAAGGTCCTAACTTGGAAATGTCATATATGCTTTCTTTTTGATGAGAGAGATGCTGTAGATCATGTGGGGCCCCTTCACCTTGCCCCAGGCCCCATTCCAGCTGGCTCTGCCTCCCAGCTGCAGGCTGGTGTTGAAGCAGCGCAAGCAGAACACACCAATGCCTGAAGCTGTGGCAGTCAATTACCATCATGATGCTTTTGCTGCTGTGTCCTTTGCTCTCCTGGGATGGAGAAGATGGTGCATTAACCAGCTGTTTGGGGCTCCTCTGCTGTCCCTTGGCTCTGCCTCGCTCAGCTGCTGCTCACAGGTTTGCTGTGAGGCGTGAGAGAAACCCCTCACAGCACTGTCAGGCTCTGTGTGGTTCTGTGTTCCTGCAGTTTGGCTCCTCTGCCATCTGCTGTAGGACACAAACCAAGATCATACAGTACTTTGTACTGTGATAACAAATGTCGTGTGGTATTTCACATCTACCAAAGAAATTTAAGTGTGTGCACATGGGAAAATGTATTTTATTGGAGCTTTCCAGCCAGTATCCACGTCATTATCTTAATAAAAATGTCTTTTTAAAGGCTTTTAAATGAGATTTTTATAGTATTTTCAAAGTATTCAAGCGCAGTGGTCTTCATCTTTTGCAAATGGAGTTCATACAACAATAAGCTCTGGTACCAGACTTGTAGTGAAGGGGAGGGAAGGCCAGCTTTGTTTTTAGCACTCTTTTTTCAAGCTACAGCTGCTTCTATTTGTAGCAACCACAGAGCTGAAAGCCAAGTTTATTTTACAGGCTGGGTCATGAACTGCTGTGCTAGGTAGATCCAGAGGTGATGCTATTGGTGATATTTCCCAGGTCCCAATTTCTTGTATCATAGAGATGTAGACATCTTTACACTTTTCCTAATTTTCTAGATGACTTCTGGGAAAAAGAAAAATCACCACCATCAACAAACTCCAAACCAAAACCCAAAAAACCTAACAAAACAAGCCCCAACCTAAAGCTGGTTTGGGAAAAGAAACAATGAACTCCTGAAGCTTTTGTTCTTGATGAATGATAATTGAATTGCATATTTAATGTGAACAAATGACTTGGGTTTGCTGCTTTAAGTCTGCAGGCAGGAATGAAATGTATATATTGCAGTGGGATTACTTCAAAAGTTTTCCTTTAACAAAACCCCACTTGTATGTACCAGTGAGTGTACTACAAGTTCTACCGCATGGCTCTATATAAGACCTTTCAAAACCATTGTTCACTGGAGTTAAAGGCTGGCTTTTCAGTTCAATTCCTGTACTACATGTAAAGTAAAAGTACAAATATGACTACTGTAGAGTGGTAGGTACTTTGTCTTCTGTAGGCACTTGAGTGTTTAGCCACTGTCAGCTTATATCGCTCTTATCAGAAAGTGGTACAATAAAGGTCTGGCACCTGGGTGAGTGCAGAATTCACTTCATTTGAGCCTCAGGCTGCCAGTAGCCTCAGGCTCAAATGTCTTGCAATTGTAGTACTTCATAGATTTATTTGTTTTGGTACATGCATATGTAAGGCTGAATGAGAACTAATGTACTTTTGACTTTTTAAACGAGATGCTGGAGAGGCCCAATAATGAAAGCTTTTTTCCATGGAAAGCAAGGCAAGGGTGTAGGCCTTTCCAGGCTCTTTGTGAAGGCCAAACCCTGACGACCCTGACTGCCCCCAACTAGGAATTCAAATTGGTCAGTGGGCTGCTGGCACAGCTGTGCTGTTGGTTGCATGCTCCAGCGAGTCTGAGCCATGCCAGCTCTGTGATCCAATTGGCTCAGGGGAAATCCTGTCTTGAGGAAGAAAAATGTGTGTGTGGGTTCTGGAGAGACCATAACAAAGTGAAGTGTTTATGAACAGTTTAAGCTGGTGGTTTTCAGTGGGATTGAAACATTATCAGTAAGTAGCTTCTCTGTTTGAGGAACTATTTATGTATATAAATATCATTGCACTTGATCAGGTGTTATGAATATGCAGATGTGGTAGTGGTTGGGAAAGGCACGAAGGATGCAGACCTTCACACAGCTTAGGCTCATGCTCTTGACACATCCTTCACAAATACATTTTGTTAATGTGTAAAACTGTCTTGTTCATTGATTGCTCCATGGGACCTTCAAGGACTCAGTCAGACAGGAGAACTGTACCACTCTGAGTCCTTGCAAATGAACTCTATACTGAGCAAAGGCCCCAGAGGTACTCTGGCATCCAGCTTTTAATGACTCTTTAAACACTGCAAGTTGAAGCTCTACCCACCAAAACTGGAGTTCCCTGTGCATTGCATTTCTGGTGAATCTTGGGTGCAATTTGAGCTTGAGAAGTGAGATGTGTCCTTTCCTGTGCTGCCTGTTGTGTGCCCAGTGCTAGTCATGATTTTAGTGAAATCCTCTGTGGAGAGGATCACTACCCCATCTGCTCTTCAAGCTGTTTAGTTTTAGGTTCATGCTGCACTTGGGCCCCTTCCCCTGCAGCAGGAGCACACTTTGCCTCTGTGACAGAGACTTAAAACGTGAGAATGACAGTACTGGGTCACACCAGGCAAGGGCGGCATTGCTCTTTCCCCTGACTGTTCAGTGTGTTCTGATGGCCTGAAACACTACCTCGCTCAGGCAAAACAAATGTATGCTCACATGTACATCATGGTAAATACTTTCTTTTGTCCTTATTCAGGGAAACCCAGGTTGATACCAGTCAGAAGGGTTGAGGTTTTTAACTTTTTTAAACCCTCTCTTATGAGCAGACATAACTGGGCACCTTTCAATCTACTAGTAAAATGAATTAATGTTTTCATTCTTGATGTAGTGGCAAATCACAGGACCATATTTGTCTGCCTTTTAAATCCACTTTTTTAAACAGTAATATGGTATGCTGTTCTGATGCTAAACCTTTACAGCATGTTGCATAAGAAAACAAATATAAATGTGTTGTAATCATAAGGATTTCTCCTGTTTAGGTGTCAAATGATTGTCCAGTCTATATCTCTCTGGATATATGTTACAAAATATAGAAAAATCTCATAGTCATGCTTTTTGGCATCATTATTGTTTTGGCATTATTATAGAGGGGCTATTTCACTTTTTGGAACAACCTTAAGGAGACTGTGATGTAAATGTTAATTGTTTTTAACTCCCCATTACATGATTTGGTAACATTAATATTTAATGGAGTCAAAAGATTAATGCCACTGTTTATTTCTAAAAAGGCAGAGATGCTGCAGTATAGCATGTAACTGTGCTATTTCAGAAAATATTACCAAGGAAAATATTCATGCTTACAAATATTCCTTTCCCTCACCTCTCCTGAAATCTTTCTATTCTCTCATTCTTTATTCCTAAAAATAAGCCATAGGGCTCTAATAGAGACACTGATTAAATATGCTGCTCTGTAATTTATGCAAAAGTGAATCCCAACAGGAATCAGGGACTCTGAAAATCTGTTGTGAAATAATTATCCTGAATGACATTGTAGAAATGGTCCATGAAGATGTTGTCAATAATGCATTACATAAAATTTGTTTGAAATAAACCTTGGAAATTACATGATATTCATAGGAACCTGAAAGAATTATCAGTAAACAAATTTAATCAGCCTGATGTTATGCATACCACTCAACCTCTTATTATCTGATCATCTAGGTTTTAGAATACTATGGGGAATTGAATGACAATTAATACTGAGAACTGTAGGAGCTCATGTGGTGGTTGCAGAACTGCCTTATTTTCTCCATTTTTGCTCATCCCTGTTTATCTGCATTAATTTCTTGTTGCTGCAGTCTTCAGTGATGCCCACTGATAGTGTCCTGGCTGCTGTTGCACCTGTTCCCCTAATAAGGAGGCACTTGTAAGTAAAGAATGAACCCACTTGACAAGGAAATTCTAATTTTTCCCACTTATGCAGAAGTGTTTACACCAATGTTTAGACACTTCTGGTTGTGATATCCAAGCTGCATTGTGAAAATGGAACTCAAACTCTGAAGTCAAGTGCAGGATAAACTATGCACTAGATTATGTAGAGATTCATTGATGCTTCTTTCAGGAAAAGGCAGGCCTGTGATCAAGTCCATTCCATGTCAGTTCAGGAGAGGTGATGCCCACTTCTGGCTGCTGAAGTCAGTAGGAATTTTGCCATGGACTTCACAAAGGAGAAATAGGACTAGAATTGGACTGGCCTGAACTCTGTTGTATCAAGCTACTGCTTAAATCTAGCAAGTTTTCTGTAAGGCAAAAAAATATGCAAGAGGACTTGATAGGTGCTTCAAATCTTCCTTTCAGTAAATGGGAAAACAGTGCAGAATTCTTGAGCCTGTCTTTCTTTTAGGTCATTGGTTACACATCTGCTACCCTCTAGGGCAGAGCTGTGGTATCCACTTTCAGTTTTACATGTGCATTGCTTAAAGGGATCTTCTGTGAATGTGTTTGGATGGGATCATTTGGTATTAGAACTGTGCGATGATGTACCTGTTCAAGATAGTGTCTCACTTAATCCAGGAGTTTGGAATATGAAGGTGAAAATGCTGCTAAGGAAAGCAGCATCCTTTCACAGAGAAGCCATAAGATTTTATTGAGAAATGATTCCTTTAGACTGCTTTATGTCAAGATGGCAGAAATGCAGCCAGATGCAATAGCTGGTTTGGGTGGAGATCAGCAGTAGGCAAATCAGCTATTACACAATATTTTC
The DNA here is from genome assembly GCA_013400495.1 of Nicator chloris. Lineage (NCBI taxonomy): Eukaryota > Metazoa > Chordata > Aves > Passeriformes > Pycnonotidae > Nicator > Nicator chloris. The sequence goes on along the minus strand of WAAE01018525.1, from coordinate 48,612 downwards.
TAGCTTTGCCCAAAGACTCTGTCTAATGTTTAGGCAAGTCACAGTAGAAATTACTTCTGCAACTTTAAATGATGAATTTGTGATTTCTGAAATACACTTTATTATTGATGTTAGCAAGCTGTGTTCCAGTAATTCTTTTGGGTCTTGAAACACATTTCTGAGTCATTAAGATCACCACAAAGTGTACAGACTCTCTTGTATTTAGAAGTTGTCATATGGTAGTTTGAAATATTTTTTCTTGATGGCATGTTTGTGAAGGCACTTAGAATGGAAAGAGAAGTAGCTTTGTCTGTGATGCTTAGGCAGGATAGTATATGGTAAATGGGGCACCTGTCCATATTTCATTTCAATGTGTACTACTCTGGATGAATATTGGTCAAAACAACATCTGCTTCACAGGATCTTTTATTTCAGATCTTTTATTTGGTTCTATTTTTGTTTTCTGTGTTCAATAGTTTTACTTTTGCATCACCTTAGCTGAGCCATGGAAACTTAGAATGAAAGTTAAATACTCAAGGAAAATATCTATTTTCCTGTACTTAGAATGCTGAAAAAAATTCATGGCATTATATTAATTTAAAAAAATGCATTACTTCAGGCCTGAAATCAATTAAATTGTGAGGGATGAGATAACATTTGTTACCAAGGTAAAAAATGTCTTAACCTGTCTCTCTGAGGGATGATGACAGAGGCCAACCAGCTGGTATCAGGAGGAGATGTGATTTAGATGTAGTATAACTGTGTCTGTTTGAAGTGATGTCTTTGCTTAATTGACACAGATTCATATTAATAGAGATAATATTTAGTGCAGTCCACTTCCAGGTTTTTCTAATAAAACCTTTGTGTTAGTAAGAAGGGAGAGATAGGATGGGACTGCAAGCATTTAGGACTAGTGTACTAATTTACTGTCACCAGAATGCCTTGCTAGGTTTTAAGGGATCCTTTTGAGTTTTATTCTTTATGTATGGAGAAGAGTGTTAAAACACATTTAGATTCAAGAATGCCAGTTGTCACCCAAGATGGATAAACTTAATTTTGAAGAAGAGAAAAACTGTGGTTTGAATTACAAGGCTTTCATTTTATATATATGTCAAAATCAAACAGCAAATTAGTGCTGGGTTGTTTTGATTCCAAGCCATGGGTGGTCCACAAGGTTGGAGATCAAAGATGCTTGCAGCTCTTAGCTTTTGCCAGGAATATCAGTTCATCTTTGCTAGTGTCCTTGCAGTAGGAGGTTGCATGGAAGCTTTTTTCTGTCAATGCATGGACTGCAACTGTTGAAGGTAGCAAGGAAATCTCTAATAGCTCCCATTATTTAAGTGCTTTAATGAAACAATTGGTCAAAGCCCCTTCGATGATGATTGGGGTTGATAGGTCAGTACTTTATGGATGATAAGGGCCAGAATTTTCAAGTCATTTGTATGACTTAAAATGTCTACCGTCCTTTTTTTCCCCAGCTGAAGTGGTGTCTGCAGAAATAATGTGAAATGAGGTGGTCCTATCTTGTTGCCATTCATTTTTTGTGGTGTGCCATTAAAATCAGTTCCCTTGCTGGAAAAATAACAATGCTAAACTGCTTAGTTCACTATGCTCTCTCATATGTACTAACATTGGAAAAAAAACCTTCTTGACTGTGAATAGGTAGATGAGGTTCCTTTCTTTTTCCACATGCGTAGGAGAAACTGTGATTTTAATCCCAAATAAGACTCAGGAGAGGCCATTTAGCTAAGTTGTTCCACGTAAAGTGCTCAAAAGTGAAACTCCACCTATTAGGGGCCATTTAGAAATATCTTGTCTGGTGGTTAAGCTTTGAATTGTCCAATGTTGTTAGAGAACACAAGTCTTAGACTGGGTACCAGACTCTTCTCAGCCAGAAAGTACTTTGCTTGTCAGAGACACTTTTTATTACCTTGTTAGCTTCATTAAGTTCATAATACTTGGCAGCTCTGGCACAATGGTGAATGAGAAGAACCTACTATCAAGGCCGTGGTTCACTATTGCATGAAACCTGAACATGACATCCTATTGCAGTGTGTATTAAACATAGCTGAAATGTTTGCTTTTGATATGGGAGGGATGTGGAAATACTGTCTTGAGCAGAACAGTGTCATATTCTAATTTTAAAAATTCAACTTTCATTTCTTGATTTTTTTTTTTCCCTTCCCCTGTGTTAGCAATGCCACCTTCTTTATCAAATTTTATGCATGCTTCCTATATACACATTTTGCCAGGCATCAAAAGGGAGCAGAAGAATTTTAGATACTGACAGGCATTCAGGTATTCTGTTCTTCTGGACTTGACTAAACCCTTTTGTCTCCCAGTCTTTGATGCCGCTGTCAGTTGGCCTTCCTGCTCCATTACCTTCTATTTGACATCCTGAAGCTTCCTCACTCCTTTAAACTGACATTAGTCTTTGCTGTAATTTCTCTCTGACCTTCCCTTTGGGAAATAACAGCAATATGTCTCCTGAATGAATACATCAATTTTCCAAGGCATATCTGCATTACCTTCAGTATCATTCAAGTACAAGGCCTTTGGTCATCTCGGGTTTTTGTTTCTCTCTCTTCTGTAATTGTTCTAATCACCATTGCCAGGGTTGGCGTCAGTTGAAGAACCAGGAGCCGGGTTTTGTGTCATAGCCTCAGAAGAGCTGTTAGCTTGGTGTGCTCTGCCTGTCAGTCAGTCACCAGCCTGTGTAACTCCCCATGAACACTGCTCACCTTCAGATCTGAGCGCTCAGCCACACACCAGGTGAGGTCCTGACACATGGGCTTTTGAGGGCGAGCTGCTGTTGTGGCTGAGGTCAAATTACAAGCCCAGAGGATGAGGGATGAGTGCATCTGCCTTTTCAAAAGTCCAACTTTCAGGCTGTGACAGTGCTATCTCTTGGGGATGTGATGGGAGCTTGTCTACCTATGCAGATTTACTTGTTGCTTATCTAGTTCTGTGTCTATGGATACGTGTTTGTTCTTGTTTTAATCTTACAAAATAATATGTGAAATGGGAACTGGTTTCATGCTTTACACCTTTATCAGACCTATTTATACACATCTTTCAGTGATCAAATCAAACTTGATGCATTCACTGTGACATAGTCAGGGAGAGCATTGTCCTTTTCATGCACTGTACTTGAGAGCCCAAAGTGAATACTATTCAAGCAGTCATAGTTGATGCACTCCAGGAAAGCTGTGATGATCAAACTTATTGATGCATAGGCCTAAACTATTCAGTAAATTCCTGTTATTAGCCGACCTCTGAACAGAAGAACAAGCCAAAATATATGTAAATCCATAGAAAAGCTATCCATGATTACTCAGCCACTTGTACTCAGCCTGTAATATTTCTCCAGCAACTGTGTGTTGTTGTTTCTTCTGTTCTCTAACCCAAATAGCTGAAGCTCTGTCTGCCTTAAATATCTACTGCAGTCAGCTGTGAGGCACCTCGTTCTAAGCAGTGGGTAGAAAAAGCGGTTTATGTATACATACTGAATATTAGCATTAAATTTGTATGTCTGAATGACAGACAACACACACATGTAGGTAATAAATATAAATATACATAAAATTGGACACACTGACATGAAACCTAGTCCTATAAGCACTTACTAATGCTTCTGTTTATATGAAAAATTAATGTGAATAAAATCTCATAGTAGTAAAAAAAAGGGGTTTTTTTTTTACAAAGGCTTGCAGCATCTGTCCATGAGTTTTGAGGGAAATGCTCCATGCTCTTGAGGGATGACTGTGCTGAACAAGGGAAGTTAATGCAGCCAGTGGTAATAAGTGCCACAATTGGCTGTTGTCTCCCTTATCACCAAAACAAGGTTTTGCGCCTTTCACATATGTGTATATCCAGTTAAAGGTAGCCATAGATAGCTAAGAACAAGCATCCCGTTTCTTCCACTTCAGTTTGTCATGATTGCTGTTTGGTAACTCAGAAGTAGATGCCATGACCATCGATGTCACCTGAACTGGTGGACTGCAAGCAGAAATACTGTAGCAGAGCTGGCATGTTTTACTCCGGGTTCAGTTTTGGTTCTTTTGTAAAAACATTGCTTATGTGTCAGTTGTATCATTCTGCGTTTTAGTAAGAGATGGCTAAAAGATCTAAGTGCTTCAACCAAATATGCAAGTCTTGAGGATTTTCCTACTGGCAGTGGCAGCAACCTATGAGAACTTTAGGGTTAAGAGCTATGCTCTTGGTCAAAACTGACCTATTGTGCATGGACTTATAGTCCTGTGTAAGAATTGAATCTTTTTCTTTGGGAGAACAGAACCTTGCTAGTGGGCTCGAGTGTCACTTCAGGAAAACATGATGGTATTGTATGTGGCAATATCATGGTATTGTTTTATTGGCAATTGAATTTCAAACTGTGGAAATGTTTGAAGCCTCGATTGAGACTGTGTTGTTCTAATGCCAACTGTCAGCAGTTTTCTCTTTATGCTGCAAAATGTGTACCTTTGGAAAAATGATGGAATAGGAGGGGAGGTCAAGCACAGCACACTGTGCTCCTGTTTTTGACACATGCTGTCATTTGTGGAGTTTGCGATAGAAACATTGGCATTTGCAGAAGCTCACAAGGTGTGATGCTTCCTGGTCCTTGTCGTATGTTGTGAGAATAAGCAATATGTACTTGAGATCTTTTTGACCTGAAAATGCTTGTGAAACCTGAAACACATGTAAAAATGTGTCCATAATCCCTCTGAATTATTTGCTGTGGTAAATAATGTCTTATGAATTATAGTTTAAGACCTTTAAGATCAAACCCAGCTGTTAACTCAGCACAAACCCATGTCCCTAAGTGCAGCAGCTAGATGTTTTCACCTCCAGAGACGGTGATTGTACCACTTCCCTGGAAGGCCCGTTCCAATGCTTGATAACCCTTCTGGTGAAGAAATGTTCCCTAATATCCAAACTAAACCTCCCCTGATGCAGCTTGAGGCCATTTCGTCTTGTTCTGTCACTCATTCAATGAATGATGAGTACCAGTATGAGGATTTTTTAAGTGATTGTAGAACTTCTTGCAAGGGTTTGGCCAGTTACCAAGTTAGGTAATTGTATTAGGATTATTTATGATCACTTTATTTATGGCTCTTGTTTTAAGTACCTGAGAAATCTGCTACCAACTGAACTTCTAGTAAAATATTTTTCCACTGATGTATTGTACTTGGTCCCCTTACCAGATCTGGAATGCTGAAGCTACAAAAAAATAGCGTACTTGTTAAGGTGAAACAAAGTTTGGAACAAGGTGGAAGAAAGAAAGTGGATGCAGACATACATCATATTTTGCCTCCAATTTCAGATCCCAGCAGTGAGGTGAAATGTCCAGGGAGTTCAACCTAATTTGAATGCTTACTGTAAATAGCACTCGTGTAAGATGTGTTTTATTATGGCACAATGAAAACAAAATTAAAGTCTTCTAGAAATTAGGACTCTTCGTGCTTTGGGGCAAAATATACACGCTGGGAAGGAATAAAAACCCTGTTAGAGTGATTGGAGATAGTACCAGCCTGATTCTGATCTGCAACTCAGTTCTTAAATGAATAGTTTGCAAATCGTCTTTCAGACTTGTTTTTCTTGTACAAATTCAAAAGCAGGGACAGGCTGTCTCTCGTGTTTATTAAACCCCAAAAGCTAAGGGTCCCATATCTCATTGTGGTATTGATGAAATCTGTGCCTTATCCATGTTCTTATAGGAGGAAAGAGAAAATTAGTTATGTACCTGGGGAAGACAGAATACAAGGAAAAAATCACTAACATCCTCTGAAATGTAGTGACTCCGAGTGCTTTGGAGATGTTATGTGATTGAATGGTGTTTTTATCCTCTAGCTTGCTGTTCTGTGTGAAAAATGTCTCTGTATATAATGTCTGTTACATACTCAAATATACATAGGCACACGTGTGAATAGATGTTTATATGAACTCGTTTGAGCTGCTAGTGATAGTAACTATATTTTTAATTAAATTAAACCCAGTCTGTATAATTAGTAGATTTTGCTAGGACTTTCCACAAGATGATGTCAGGATTGAGAAATACTGGAGGTGAAACATGCATAAAGATGTAAATTTTTCTTTGAATTCGCATGTCATATATCCTCTCCAGACATTCTCTCAAACATGAACTGTAATTGGATTCCTTGGTTGTGCTTTTTGAAGGAAGCAATATGTTAGATTAATGGTACTTTTTAAATGAGAGTGCATCAGGAGCAACTCTAAAGACTTTCAAATGCAACACCCTTTAGTGAAAACAGTGGTTGGGTGGCAGAACAACTAGGTGTGTGTTTGCTTGTCTCTTTCTACTTGATCATTCCACTGATCTGTTTGGTTCCTTTTCTCCCTCTGTCAAACAGCACTAAGGAGGTGTTTTTATTTCAAGAAGCAGTAGAGAGACTGATGATCCTATATCTTCAGTCACAAGCCTTGTAGGAAAATAACCCCACTACCAAGTTAAAGCAAGTGGAGAGGAAGGTTGGGTCATGTTTTATAGAGTGAGGTAAAGTTGGCATGTGAAAACTGGGAAACAGAACGGAGTGTCAGTCATCATCAACAAACACAGCCAAAGGGAGAATATAGGAAATGCAGGAAAAATTTATCAAAAAAAGAATAAGAAAGCTGCTGAGGGAGGAAAAAAAAAGAAAATTAGTTATAAATAAGGATTTAGGATGGGTGGGGTGTTAGAATAAAACAAGTCTAATAATTATTGGATTTATTTTCAGTTAATAAATTCAAAGTAATTGAATTACTTGGTGTGGTGTGTGTTGGATGGTAGAACAATAGAAATATCAAGTTCTGTCTCATTTCCAACTGGAGTTACCTATTTTAACTGTTTTCCACAATTCATCAAGCTCCTGACTAGGTCATTACACTGCTGCTAAAAATAGATGAAGATTTCGTTTCCCACTAGGTATAAGAGGTAACCATTTCTACCTTCAGAATTCCTTAGAAACCCTGGCTTTGGAAATAAATCTCTACTTTTCAGGACTGGCTTTGGAGGAAAGTTGTTTATGAATCTAACAGTGCTTTGGCAATTGTGTGGGCCCCAGCATAGAGCGTAAACATTGCCACGGACTTCATGATCTCACAGAGAATTCTGCAAGACCAGAGAATTCTGATGCTTAAAACTCTGTATTTCAGTATCTTGTTCAGCATCTTGCTGACCTGGCATTCTGGTTCATTCTCACAGGTTGTTCTGATTCACTAAGCAAAGACAACTAGAAGGTGAATAGTAGAGCCAAGTCAATAGTTGCCTCACGTCTTGGTGTTGTCATTGTATACAATGAAGCTGCAGGAGGAATAAATCCTTTATGAAAAAGATATTAGTACTTCTAAAGGGCCAGAAGTCTGTAATGCCTGAGAAAATGAATTGGTTAAATAGGAAGTGACAAAGTAGTTGGTAGTTGAAGTTGACTCTTGCCTCTGGAATGTCAGGTTTGATGCTTATTGCTACCAACTGTTCTGGCTTTATTTTGTGATTAAAAAAAGCTGTGAGCCTGAACTTTTTAGGTAAACATAAGTGTTCTTATTTTAACATTTTGTCATAAAAGTGCAAAAAAAATTGTGCATCTTAAAAGCTGAAATGTAAGCTGACAAATTGAACCATAATGTTGTCAAAATCAGTCTTGGGTGTCTTTGAGCTCGATCTGGATTGACAGTTTTGAAATGTGGGATCTTCCAATCAAACATGACAGGGAGGTCTTTTTATGCACCTGTGGCTCACTTAATAAATAAGAACCTTTTCAGTGAAATATATGCATCTTTCTGATGCATATTCTCAATAGAATTAGAAGGAGAATGTAACTGAGAATGGTCCTCTTGTACCCCTCTTCATATCCATACCTGTTTAGGCCACTGCTCTGGGTTGGAGATTCAGGGTCTGCTCTGTGTTTGAGTAAAATTATTTGAAGCCTGAGGAAGGTACCTTTTTGTCTTCCCCAGTTGTGTTAAATAATTCTCTAATCTTACTCAAGGAAAAGCTGAAAGACTCTATTCTAGTTGTTAAGATCTTGCCTGGCACATAGGAAGAACAGGAATTCAACTCCAGAGCTAGTATATACTATATCCATGGAAAAGGAGTTGCTGACCTGCTTGTTATCCACAGATGATTCTGTCTGTCCCTGTTTCTGTCAGTAAAAACACTTCAAAAGGTCCTGGAGCTGATCAAAGACAGAAGAAATAAAGTGAAAGGGGCCCAGAATTTTTGGCAAAATGCACCCTGTTATCACAGTCCTTCTGGCAATACTGGATTTCCTGGTTTAAAACCATGCTGGACTTGCTGTTCCCATCACTGCTGATAAATGCCTTGTTCCTGAGGGCCAACAGCTTGCAGTCTCTCATGATTATTACATTCTCCATTGAGTTTTCAGAGATGACTTAGATATGCATACCAATTCTAATAAGTCATTCATCTATGTACTTGCATTCCATTGTAAATTTTGTACATGAACGTTTGCTGTGTAGCTGTGAAGGTGTTTGTTTACCTATGAGTGAAGAATCATTCTCTTGTCTCTGCTGCTAAATTGCTGTGAACGAGAGCTCAGATGATGTATGGATTTAAATTAAAAGGGGCAAAGTGTCAATGTGTTACAACGGTGTACAACAAGTTGATTTCCTGTGTTTTGCAGCTGCCCTGCTCCAGAGGTTGGGTCAGTGCTGCTGCCCAGAAGCTGTGTGGGATGGGGGCTGTAGTTGAGCTGCCAGACGAATCTATCCTCTCAGGGCAAATCTCAGACTTGTTTGCTGTCTTGAAACTGGTACTTTAAAGTGCTAAAACCCTGCAAGTCAGTTGTGGACTGTGTCCTGCATCCAAGATGCACCAAAGTGGAGCTTAATGTTGAGTTTCACCATAGTTCAGTCAGTCCTGGAGAAGAATTTTTGTGCCTCACGTAGTGGAAGGCCAGTCTGTTTTTCTGTGAGATGTAGAGGTTTTTGCCACTTGGTATATAGCAAATGAGATGGTAAAACCTGGGGGAGGGTATTAAGATAAAGAGAGAAAAAGCTTCCAAGTAGCTTTTGACAGATGGTGCTTGAAAATGAGTATCTCTTTGGCACCATGAATGCTCCCCGAGGGGTTCTTCATTCTCCAATTCTTTCCCCTTTCTTTTTTCCCTTCGCTTGCTCCCTGACACTTCCCTTCATTTGCTGTAATTTAAATGAAAGCACAGAAAAGCCATATTTGGTTTTAATATGTAAAGAGCTACTCCCGGGTTTGAAGCAGCCATTTAACATGCAGGTTGAGTGAAAAGAGAAATGGAGGCTGGGGCTGCTGGCTGTCAGTTCTTGCCACAGCAGTCGCTGCCATTGCTTGGCTGCTATCAAAGATTCATCGGGGGGAAGTTGCTGCTTTGCAGACAAAAATAACAGATGGTCGTTCGTGTTTGCCTTACTCCGGGGGCCTCACCACAATACATGAGGTCCAAGAGAATTTGAATTACTGGGGGTGGCTGCTTTCTCTGTGTGTGTTCATGCATATTTGAACAGATTTTTTGTTTTTGGGTTTTATAAACTTGCTAATGAATTTAATGATGAACCTATAGATTTCCTGAGATGCTTACACGATGTGTTGGTTTTGAAGTGAGTTTTAATTAAATTTTCCAGCACTCATCCACAATTTAGCACTGTTCTGTTGCAAAACAAGCTTCTTGCCACAGGTGGCAGGGCATGGATGTGACTCAGAAAAAAAGCTCTCCCTGCTGCCAACCCAAATAAACATGGTTCATTTTGGAAAACTACTGATCATATTTTTGTCTCCAGCAAACTAAATACTGTAGGCAAAATAAATGTCTGTTTCAGTATAAGGTAACTAGAACAGAATAGGATCATTAAATTTTGAAACGTCTTATTTTTAGCTCTTTAAATTTGGATAATTTTTTTTTCTTGAAACTAGCTGGCTTTATCTTTACAGAGAAATTCTGTTATGTAAAATTTAACATTGAACTCCTCAAAAAGGTACCTCAAATACTGTGTATGGCCAAGGAATGTGACCTTTAGCCTTTTTGTCTTAAGTTTTTTCATGTTATTGCTTCCAATTAAGTAAATTGTTTGGTGTTCAGACTTAGGTTCAAAAACCAATCCCTGTTAGAGCATAGAGTGTGCAGCCAGTGTGTTTGTTGATCAAGCACGAAGTTTATAAATTGGTGGAGCACTGATAAGCCAACCCCAGATCTAGACCCAGTCTATTGCTTGGTTCCAGAAGGATTCTGTCGGAGACTCAAATACCACCTATGTGTGTTTGGTCAACCTTCTGTGCACTGTGCTGGCAGTTCATGTTTGGTACCCCCACACAGGTGGGTGTGGTGGTTGTGTGTGGAACACATCTCATACTGAGGTGCTGTGCGCCAAGGCAGCAGTGCTTTTAGCTTAATTTAATGCCTATAGAGCAGAGCGATGGTTGGTAATCACAGAACATGCTCAGCTGGAAGGGACCTACAAGGATCGAGTTCAGCTCATGGCCCTGCACAGGACCATGCCCAAGAGTCACATCATGCGCCTGGGAGTGTTGTCCAAACACCCCCTGAACTCTAGTATAGGGTTTTAACCAAGCCTGACAAAGATGTCCATTTGTTGTTACCAAACAACAGCAATAAGGCTCGGCAGCCAGTTTGGATTCTGTGGGTCTGACTCCATTTGTCTGCTTTTGCAGTCGCCTGGGAATCATGCAGAGAGTTGTATGAGCAAGTTCAGTATATAGCATACTGCAGGCTTTTGGGATGATGTTTTCTTCTCTCAACTGGCCACCCCACTTGTTTTCTTCATGGCAGAAGAGGAGATGGAGGCATAGGTAACTTGGTGGTCGTTGGCTTGTTTGATTTTAGGAGTGAATTTTATGTTAAAGTAGTGGCTATTCAAGCATGACTGAAAATGCATGTAATTTGGCTTAGATTCTTTAGTATGGTTGGCTGATTCTCAAGTGAATTTTACTAGATGAACTGTGTAATCAAGTTGTACTATGCTATGAGATGTATATTCTGTGTACAGATATTTGGTAAATGAAAGTTATTACTGTAATTTTGAACTCTGTAGACCTTTTAATATCAGAAGGAGAAAGAAGCTGGTTCTGTGGTGGTTGTTGTGATGATGGCCAAGATAATCTATCAACAAAGATCTTTGGGGTTTAATTTCACATTTGCAGAAGCATGGCCAACTGGTGAAATGTTTGTTCTGTTAGTTGAGCTTTTTGAAATCTGTGAACAGACAAATTAGAAGACAGCACAAAATAGCAAAGTTGAAGGCTTGTTTGCCCAGTGATGAAATTACATACTCTTCATAACCATGCTGATAAACAGAGTTTTCTCAGCAATCCTGCTCTAAATCCTGCTTCTGGCTCACACACATTGATGGTCAAATGGAAAACTATGATTAATAATCAGACTGATGCTTTGTAACAGTTAAAAAGTTCAATATTTCAACAAGTACTTTCTGGCAAAATACTACCTTTGATTTTTAGCTGACTACTTAGAAACTTTCCAAACTCTTATGCTGATGAAAAAAATTACTAACATCCTGAATCCCAGACAAATTCAAGTTACCTTGAGTGTCAGTACTCATTTGATCTAAATATGAAGACAAAATACTCCACAGCCTGGATTTCATGCCTCCCTTTGAATAAGGCAAATTTGCGTTTTTTGTGCGTGTGGAAATATTTCAAGGAATTATCTGGGTTCTATTCCTCTCCAGTTGAAAGATATTCTAAAACCATCTGCACACAGATGATGACTGGTCATGCATTTCATCGTCCTTATCAAAGCAGTGTTGACTATCCTAGTATTCAAATGCTTGCAGAATATTTTATGACCCTGAGATGAGAGGATTCTAAGTGTAATTTGGAGCAACTTGACCACTTATGCTGTGGTTGGAGATGAATGCTTCAAGAGATCCTCCAAGAGTCTACAGCTATCACTGGTTTACTATTTAAATTTTTTCCTTATCCTACATAGAAAATAAACAACCCCAAACATAACAAAATCCCAACCCAAGAAGCTGATCTGTTCACAGAACTCAAATTACACAACAAGTGTTTGGGGGTAGGAAAACCCTTTATTCTTCATGGGTTTTCATCTGCCAGCTCTACAGTTTCTGTCTTTTGAGAACCTTATAGTAGGTGTTTGTGCATTGGTGACAGGCTGTTCTGGGTTCCAGTACCAGTGAACAGTATTCATTGATCCATTATTTGGAGGTGGTATTTTACACAGTATATTTTGGGAAGTTCAGTTTGTAATGTTTATGACCTGAATGCATGGTGTTGAAAGGGTCTGGCAGAAATAGTTAAAGGCTTTAAGTTCCTCTCTCTAGACCACCAGATGATTCCCAATGTGCTAACAAGGACGGGTAGATTAGCAGGTGGCTCATGCAGGACAGCTAATGAGGTTCCTTGGCAACTGGGGGTATGAAACAGCAGGGGACAAGTTAGGAGAGTTTGGGGTCTGGAAAAGTGTGATGGTGGGGTTTCTGGCTCAATGAGACTGCCTGATCTGTGCTACAACTGCCTCTTTTGTTCTATAATAATAGAAAGTTTTTTGTATCTATATTTCATCAGTATGCCACCACGGACCCATACTGTGAAGTTCTTTCTCCTTGCTTGTGAATACTACTGTCTATGAATTAATTGCTTGGTCATCTCTGGACAGCAGTTCTTACAGTTTAACTGAAGTTTTGTATAATAATATTGCCTGTGTTTGTTTTATATACTCTGTGAGCAGCTGAGAGAGGACCAAAATTGTGCCCTAAACTACCAATGGCTCACCTTAGCGGGGTGGGCTGCAGATGGTGCAAGTTTCTCTTCCAAGTTCCTCTGCTCTAGCTGGGCTGTCAGGGAGAGTTAAACAGAATAACTTGGTCAGTGCAGCCAGGGTGATTGTGGTGGTACCAAACTTGATCAAAGGCACTACATTAAATAGCTCTTCCAAATCCGTAACTGTTCAGGATCTGCCCATCCTCTCTCTCAAGAAAGGCAAGTTTTAAACCCTTTTACTTTTCAGAGGTTATTTTCTGGAGTCAAATGAAATTGGTTTTGCTCTCTTCCCCACCCACGTAACAGAAGTTCTTGAAAAGAATTTCCTAGATGTAGCAGGTCTACTTGGAGACTTGGAGTAGGAAAATTTAAGACATAAACGAGTCATAAGATGTGCTAGTCTATCAAACTGACTTACAAACAAATGGATAAAGCTGTACCATCTGCCTGGTTTCTAGAATGTCTGGTGTATTTGCATTTGTTTAGATTACAAGGCATATTGTCTTGAAAATTGTCTGAATCATCTGATACGTAAAGGAGTATGTTTTTAAGTAGACAATGGTAATAAAGAGGCACAGTTTTTCTTCTAATTCAGCCATAAATATTGTTCTTGGCCTCAATCTGCCATATTGGGACAAAGTCAATTACTTGACTTAGCTTTCTTCCTCTTTTAACCAATTATGTTAAACTGCCTGTATGAAAGTGCTCCTGTTTGTTTACAAACTAATGGGCCTTTATTGAATTTTGGGGGTTTAGAAAATAGGAAAGAATAAATTGTCATTGCTAAAACATGAAGAAAAACAGCAGCAGGTAAATCCAAGAACAGGAGTTGCAACAGCTTTGTCTGCAAAACACTTGCGGTGTAATTATCTGTTTTGTGCGAACATATATCCCCTCTGACTAGAAACCTGCCACTCCCCCACCAGTGGGACTGGGGAGAGAATTGGAAAGGTAAAAGCCAAAGAACTCATAGGTTGAGATAAAGACTGTTTAACAGCGAAAGCAAAACTGCAAGCAAAATAATCCATTCTCCACTTCCTGTGGGCCAGCAGGTCTTCAGCCATCTCCGGGAGAGCAGAGCCCATCACACTCAAGTTGTGAAGAGAAACACCATCATTCCACACACATCATTCCTTCATACTTCTTCCATCCACTTTATCTACAGAGCATGATGTCATGTGGCCTGGAATATCCCTTTGGTCACTTTGGGTCACCTGTCCCAGCTGTGTCTCCTCCCAACCTACCATGCACCCTCAACTTCCTCACCAGTGTGTCAGTATGAAAAGCAGAAAGGCCTTGGCTCTGCGCAAGTCCTGCTCAGCAATAAAAAAACTATCTCTGTGTTATTGACCCTCTGCTCTGCACAAAGCCAAAACACAGCCCCATATCAGACACTGAAGAAAATTAACTGTACCTCAGCTGCAACCAGCCAAGACATCTTGCAGGAAAAATAATATATTGTTCAAATTGGGCTATGGTTCCTCAGACCCAGGTCTAAACATGTGAAATCTTATAGAGCTTTGTGGCTATTTTTGAGATACATAAGGTCCTTGGGTTAGTCTGAAGTCTTGTTGGATTTTTAGGGTGTTCTGGAATGGGCAGAGTTATCTGGATTTAATAGATTTAATACAGCTACCTGCTTCTGGGCCAGAGTTTCTTGGGTGCTTCAGATTGCTGAGATGACCCAAAAGGATGTGAGTTAGCAATATGGAGGAAATAAAGATGATGTATATGACCCATCTGGTTCAAGTGACTGGTACCTCTGTGCTGCATGGCCTGAATATAGAAACTATGTAGACATATATGGTTGATGATGCTAATGAAAACTGGCAGTTCCACATCTCTAGTGCCAAGTGCATTACTGAATAATTCAGTCCCTTGTACTGTACATTTCACTTCATTTCCCTTCTAAAGGGATTTATTGTTTGGCACAATAATTCTACTGCTGTCCTTGTCACAGTTTGGCCATAGGAATGCAATAAGGTGTACATGCAAGCAGGAAAGAGATTTATAGGAGATTAAAGCTACTCTGTTCTCATCTATTGTAGACTCTATGATAGATCCTTGGAGCTAGTCTAGTTCATAGCTGAGAAGGGAAAAAGTGAGAATGCCTATTCAAATCAACATCTCACATAGCAGTACTTCTTAATGCCTGTTACTCAGATTAGGAGTTCTTGTAAGGAGAAGTTCTTTTGAGTGTGAAAAATTCTTTCCCCAGGAGTTTTTCTTAGTACTGAATATGAGCTCAAATTTCCACCTACCCATCTCTTTCTGTGACGTTCAGGTTTTGCAGTAAATTTGGGCCAATTAGTATGAGAACCCAGGTGTCGGAATGCGAAATAGTCTTAACAGTTCTTTTGAAGCACAGTTGACAGTTTAAACTTACTGAGTGCCAACTTGGGAAAAAGCACAGTAGATCGCACAGTTGAAAATGTCATGCAGGAACTTTCAAGACCTATCAGGTGCTTCTTCCAAGAGCTGAACACCTATTGGAAGTACACTGTTTTTCTCTTTGATGCAACTTACGGTCATCCTTTTGTATCAGTGAGGAAAGCAGTGTCTGTGTTCAAGGTCATGGCTTTAATTCTTATCCTACGTTGGCCATAGACTTAAACACAGCAGATCATGGGGCCTTATTTGTACCCTCTTGTACTACACAGAAGGCTTTTGCAAGGAGCCTATTCATTTAACTGTATTATATAAATACAGGCTGTTGCCTTACATAGTGTTGGTGCATTGCTGTTTTGCACAGTAAGCTCAAATGATAGTTAAAATTGATGGAAGGAGGTCCAGGGAAGCAGCTCAAGGTGCTTGTGACCATAGTCCTGAGATAATATTGTCTTGCAGTAATTGTAGGCTTTGCCAAAATCAAGTTATGGTAATATTTTGATGCTTTAGCACTTGTGAATAGGGGAGCAGTGCTCTTTCTTTGTTTTCTTTGTCAATAGTGATAGGCTGTTACACGCCTTTTGCACTGCTCATGGCAGTTTTATCCAGAAGTATATAGGTTTGTACAATTACTTCAATGGATTAACAGCATAAGTGCTCAAACTTCCCTCAGTTTTCTTTTTTCTATTCCCACCTTTTCAGCTGGCTCTATATATCCAACTTTGAGGTTATATCTGACTTTGTTTAGTAAACAAGTGAGGAGATTAATTTGAATTATCCAGGGTGGCATTCAGCCATCTGTTCAACAGGATCCCTGGCTTGCAGAGTTGCTCTTTGATTATACAGGTGGTTTGCTTTTCAGATGAATTCTTTTGATAATAGGGAGCATTCTACAGTAGGCAGTCTCATGTTTTTCCTAATATTACAGAACTTGGAGGGAAGTGTATGGCAATAAGCATAAGGGAGTCAAGGCAGCACATGAAGTGGCTCTAAGAATTTGAGGTGTAGAAGCATGTGGAAAAGGGAATAGGGTTTCCTCAGAGGTAGCTGGAAAATGGCTGAGTACTGGACAGGAGGGTTTTATTGCTCAGCTGTAATCCTCAGCTGGACTCCCTATAGCCAGCATCAGAATAGTGCCTCTTATGTGGGCAAGAACTTTAAATCTTAGTATGTTTAATGGCTGCTGGGGAGAGCAGAGGTCATCTGCTAGTTTTGAATGAGTGAGCTCAGGAATTGGGAGCAATCGAGGCACAGAAGCACAGAGCATCTGACCTGTGGACAACAACATTATTTCTGGTACTAAACTGAAATACAGCTCCTTAAATACAAGTTCATGTGTTTGCCCACTCAAGGACATTTTGTAGTTTAGACTAATCCTCAAGCACATGCTTAATTATCTATCTACATAAGGGACAAGCAGCATAATGAACAGTCAAGAAGAAAGGAAAGCATTCTAGTGTAGTTGACATCATGTGGTGACCCATGTCTGTTCAAATAACTGCTGGTTTTTATGCTGCTGACCAAGTCAGATATTGAGGGTGAGTTAACCCATGGTTAGTGAATTGGGAGCTGTATCCTGTAGAGCAGTGGTTCTGTGGACACTGAATTGAGAGCTGTATCCTGTATGGTGGTGATTGTGTGGTCTTGATAATGGATTAGTGACTTGGTATGAGCTCCAAAGTGTGTGGCAGTGCAAGGTGTCCAGTCTGAACCTTGAACAGGTGAAGAGGGTAGAACATCAATTAGGGATGGCTCTGTGTCTTTGTGCACAGTTTGCCAGAACTGGAATGCTTTGCACTCAATCCAAATCTGCAATATACTGAGAGGAGGAAGGAGAAAAAGAGAACCATGATGTATTTGAAGTCTGTTCTTTGGCGATTGATTTAAGGATATGTTTGGGTGGCCAGAAGGATTAAGCAGAACCTTAGTGGCTATGTTGTGGTACCCTCACTTTAAGGAAATGTTGGTGGAAAAATACCTATTTCATCTAAATAAGCATAGATGTCTGAAAGCTGAACCCAGAAACATTCAAATTAAATGGGAAGTTTTTGTTAGGTGAAGTTGATTAACTGTTGAATCAGAGTGTCAAGAGAACTGTGGAGTCTGCTTGCCTTAACTCCCTCAGGTAGAGACTAGAAAGTATAATTTGATCAAACAAGTTTCTGGCTTAAACACACAGGCAGTTGGTTAACATTTTAAGTGCTCTCTCAAGCAGGAAATTATATTACTCTGTAATGGCATTCTTTGGTTTTAATATGTCTGATCAGCTGGTGGAAAAAAGAACAGAACATTTTTCTCTGTCACTAAAAAATTAAAATTCATTAGAATTTGATCTAGAGAATAAAATAATTTTTGTAGCTTTTCATGTGGCATTTTGTTGCTGAAGAAAAACAGAATTTCTGTATTTCTGCAGAGACAGTCCTATTTCATCAAAAGCTAATATCCACATATAAGTATGTTCTGTGTGCATGCATACTCTGTATTTTGAAAATGCATTTCAAGAAATGATGTAGCAGTGGATGGTTGAATATCAGATAGCTTAAGATCAGGAAGAGATGACTGAAGCTCCTTAGTGAAAGGTATATGGTGTTTGTTTACCACCTACTGCTGTTCTTTTGAAACACATCTGTGAGCAGAATATTCTCAGGGGATGTTTACAAAATAAGCCAAGAGCCTGTCAGCCACTTTGCCTTTTCTCTGTGTTCTGGTGAATAAGTTAAATTTCCTCTGTGTTTTTCTATCCCTCTTGTAACATAAAAATAATCTGAAATCCACAGCAATGTAAACAGCTGGGAACCTGGCAGCCCAAGTATTCTTTTAGGAAGAAAACTGAGCCTGGAAAAAATCTTCTCATACTGGGAAACTCTGGGCTGTCTTGCTGGGGTGCTGGGAGCCTCTTGCAATGCTTTCACATGCAACTCCTAGATCACATATTTTTATTTCTAGAGAGTCCTTCCTTAAGTCCTCAGCTTTGTACAGAGGTTTTTTTGTAACATGTTTCATCTTGCTGGCCTTAGAGGTTTTTATTGACTCTGTCTTTATTGAAGAACACAAAGTAAACTTGCTTTTGTTTATATGTGATTCCTTCCTTGCCAGTGCTGCTTTCAGGAGCTTTTCTGCTCCTGCTTTAGGAATAGTCACTGTTTGGAAAATCAACAGTGGAATTCCTCACTGGAAATGAAAAAACTTTCTTAGAAAGAAAATAAAATATCAAACAATCATCTGATGCCTTTTGTGGTGCCACCTTTAATAGCACCTCCTGCCTGATTGAAATAACATTAATTGTGGGCATTTGAGTTTAAAAATACCAGTCTGGAGATCACTTTTCAACTCTGAACTTAGTTACATGTAGGCTTTATATTGCAGTTAAATTGAATTTCATTTTGTTAGTAGATTTGTTTCAAAATTATAAATTACTCAATTAAAAACATTCTCTTGTCCCTGAACTTCTAAATTACACCAGTTTTAAACATGGATCGTCTGCTTTACTATAACCTTTATTATTGAAAGGTGACAACAAAGAATCTGTTTCCTTCATTCTAAATAAAATGGAAGTAGGTGCAATAATGTGCATGTAGTGTTCTCTTAGGCAAATGATAAATTTTATTAGCCATATTATTTATCAGTGCTGTTTTGTAACTTGCTGAGTGTTTTCTGCATCAAGGGTATAAAAAAGGCAAAACAAAAAGCCACAAGAACCAAACAAAAAAACCTGCAACAAATCCCCCCCCAAACAAACAAGCAAAAATTCTGCAAACCTTGACTAGAAACACTGAAACTTACCAGAGTGCTGTGAGAAGTGGAAGAAAAAAACCCAGAGGAATGCGATCTTAGCTCCTTGATGTCTTAAGTCCATACAGGGCTATGTTTTTTTAAAAAAACCAGTGAAATAAGCCCCAAAGCAAACGGAGAAAATCCCCAGCACGCTGAACCACCAGCTGGCTCCACACGAGGGTCTGTTGGGCGCTGTCTGTTGCTGCCATTTGTGGCCCCGGAGCTGGGCTGGGCCGCTCCGGTGTCCTGCTCCGGCCTGAGGGCAGCGGTCACACTGTCGGTGTCCAGCAGAGCCTGGCCTGGGCAGGGCATGCGGGCTGTGCCAGCCTGGCCCACGCCAGGGTAAAGAGGAGCAGTGGAGGACAGATGAGGGTCCATCCTGAAGGAGCAGTGGAGGGTGGGTGAGGGTCCCTCCTCCACACAGCGCTTGGGCAGTGGAAGGCCTGGAGCCGATGTGGGGCTGAGGGTGCTGATCGGGACAGACTTGCCTGTGGGCCGCCCACAGGGTGCCGGTGGTCTCAGGGCTGTGCAAGGGTCTGCTGTGCACATGGGGATGTGCTGAGAAAAGTTGGCTGAGCTGCTCTGAGGAGATGAAGTGGGGGCCAAACTGGTGTCCCCAGGCTGGGGCTGCTTTGTGCTGTGGCAGAGCCCTGCCTCGCCTCAACTGTGCCCTGCAGACGGGCTGGAGCAGTCCCTGAGTTTCCACTGACTGTGGTGCTGTAAACAGGAACATCAAGCAGACTTTGGCTGTGCAAGTAAGTTTGATCATGCTTATTTTATGCTCCTTGTTAATGTATGATCCTCTGTTAGCGTGTCCTGTGTCCCACTAGAGTTTTCCAATCATCTGGGAAAGAATGAGTGTGAAGGCAGTATGCTCGTGTCCTTCGTACCTGTGTATTGAAAAGGTATCATTGTTTGCCTGGCCTTGTTAGCACAGGCATGGTTCATGAATCAGGTTTCAACCACTGCAGATGTCAAGCTAGTTTTTGTCAGAAAAACAAGGCAAATGGGAGTATTAACAGTGTTGTACAGAGTATAGTGCTTTTAATTAACTTGTGATCACTTCTATGAGGGATTTTTGGAAAGGCTTCATGGGATTCTGTGTCTCGTGGCAACTGTCCTGTGAAGCTTCATCCTGCAGTTGTCCATGTATGTTGTATTTAGTGTCACAAGTCCCAGTGAGGTACTTACTGGACAATGTACAGTACCAGCACTTGTTGAGATGCTGCACTTCATGAAGCAGGTATTTAGTGCATTGGTATCAGAGTTTTTCCCCCCATTTCTTTTATAATATAAAAGAAATAATA
Source organism: Nicator chloris (assembly GCA_013400495.1). NCBI lineage: Eukaryota > Metazoa > Chordata > Aves > Passeriformes > Pycnonotidae > Nicator > Nicator chloris. The sequence goes on along the minus strand of WAAE01018525.1, from coordinate 28,416 downwards.
TAAAGTGATAATATATGAGCAGCAACTCAAATGAAATGTCCAGACTCTCAATTTCTGCAGAAGTTCTGGGGCAAAACCGCAGAAATATGTTATTGTCTTTATCCTGTAACAAAAAAAGAAAAATGTAGACTATTAAGCATTCAGCATCTTGCAGGACAGAATGGCACATGACTGCAAGGTCATTAAAAGGTTTATCAGAGACCTTTTACAAGCAATATTGGGTGCAGTAACACTATAAGTGGCCTTAGGCTTCCCTGCATCTCAGTTCTTTCTAATTTATTCACCCAGGACCTTGGTTTTGTGCAACTAAAGAATTTTAGAATTGTGTTAAGGGGGTCTATCTAAACTACAGGTTGAGCATGACCTTCAGGGCTATTTTTGCAGGTCTGCAAATACTGAAGGAACGTATATAATTTTACAAAGCTTCACTTGGAAGGAAGCAGTGCATCAGTGCCAGGTTTGCTGGCTTAGCCAGGCCCTGGTGCTTCCTTGCAGATATGAACCACTTTACCATACTGTAACCTCTGATAGGGTAGAGTACTGCATGATGCAACTTATACCATTGGAGTATGGAAAACATTTTTACTGGGACTTTAAGAAGGTTTGTACTAGTGGTGCAGACGTGGAACAAAGACTCTGATTTATGTTCTGTACATGTCCCTGCTGTACCTATTTGTGTACAGAAAAGCTCCAAACAGAAATTGCATAGGCAATGTACAGATGGTGATTTGTGAGACAACTCAAGATCAGATTTTACAGGAGAGAATTTGATTGCTAAATTAATTATGAACTTAGTAGGAGATTGCTGATGTGAGATTAAAAGGAAGGTTTGGTTCTCTGTAAGTAAAAGTATATAGTACTTCTTCCTTTTGAAGGTGCTACCTCAACTAGTGAATCAACTCAGTTGCATTGTCTGTTCATCATTCTTAGACTGAAAAGGTACTATGCAGTCTAAAAATATTCTAGAGACTCATTTTCCATGGACTAATCACTTTCAGTATGCAGTTGTTGCCCATTATGTTGCTGCAGTTTAAGAGAACTTTAGATGACACTAAGTATTTAAAGTTACAGCTCATAGTGACTTGTTTTCTTTTGGTTTGAACAGTTTGTAAAAGGACTTTTATGTGGTTTTATTTGACATATGATGTGGAAAATTCTCTTTTACTAATTAGGAAAAAATTATATAAAACAAAAATTACAAGAACGCAAGCTCTTTCAGTTCAAGTTTGTTTGTTGAATATTGAATGAATATTTTGCCACTTTTCACGTTAAGGGGAAAGAAGTTTTTTTTCTTCCTATAGAGATCTATTGTTTATCCTTATTTTGAGATGTAAATACTTTTTTCACAGTTCAGCTGCTGTGCTGGGTGGTTCCTGTCAGAAGACTGGTGAATCAAAGGTGTTGCTGTAGCTGCTTTGGGAATGTGTGTTCTCTTCGTACTTCAAACTGATGTGGTTGCCTGTGTAGGGGCTGCACCTCACTTCCTGAGAAGGAAAAGTGTCTAGTGTAGGTAAGGGTGACAATGAAAATGCTAATTATTTCACTTCTACTAATTTCCTTTTGTTCCGCCCTAGTTTTGGGTGTTTTTTTTCCAAATTCAAGTCAAAGTTTATTTTTCCTGGTTGAAAGCAATAAAGATAAAAGCCACAAAGGAGTCATCTCTCAGATAAAAAAAAAGTTACTTGTTTCTAAACTACCCATGCATACATTTAATCCCAGATTGTGAGTGTGAAACCTGGGCAAAATAAAATAAGAGGGGATGAGGGAATTTAAAACAATGCTTTCTCCTGTACTTGTAGTTCTCCTCCAGTACATACTTTACAATACCTCAGGTTGCTGTTGCTTCAATATATTGTCTTACTGAGTATGTTCAAGAGGGTGGATTGTTCTGTGGCACTAACACTTCTGTTGGGATGCGAGGACAATAAAACTAGTATGTAGACTTGGGAATTAGTATCTTCATGGGCTAGCTGTTTATTCTGTTACTTCCAAGTTATACACGTACTTTATTTATCAAGATTTTTATGTATACAAAGCACAAAAAACCCTCATAAGTCTGCTTCACATAATAGAAGTTATATTTTTTGATCAGTAATCAGTTTGTGTTTGACAAACCTTTTCTTTAAATTCAGTGCTTCAAGGCTATTGGGGAAATTTTCACATGGTGGCAAAGATGATGAGAAAACACATCACTTGCAGTAAAAAGTAGTGCCACAGTACAGCCAACACAGTAGCAACTTAGTGATTAAATAGTGTTTGTTCCCACAACTCCCGCTTTGCAGCACTCTTTCGTTTATCTATTTAATGTGTCACACAATGCCATTGCTCAGCTAGAGGCTAAGAGGGAGTGTAGCTAGACTGCATACCTGCAAGAGAAGCAAGAGGCCTGGAATGCTCCATCTGGAAAACAGTATTTGTAATACAAAGACAGGTTCCCATGTCTTGTGGCCCCGGTGTCCTTGTGTTTGCATCAAGGCAGCAGCACGGCTCAGTTCACTGCGGCAGCAGTCCAGCTGATGTGACTGGCATTATTAGCAGACACCTGATTGCAGTCTCTGCGTGGATGGAGGGCGGGACGTGAGGAGCATAACAACGCCTGTGCTGCTGCTGCTGTGTGATGGTAATCCGTGATGAGGACAGAGGCTCGCTCAGCACTGCAGAAAAGTTTTATAAGGACATGATGAAACTGCTTTGTGGAATTCTGATTGTTACTGGGATTTTGAACTCTGATGTACTGCCAGCTTGTCCAGAAGGTGTTTTGACAAACATATTTAGGCTGTGCAGAACCAAGAAGGTACAGGGCTTCAGTTCTGAAATGGAGATTTTCTTTTGACAGAGACTTATGCATAATTTGAGACGAATTTTGAAATTCCAAGGCTAAAGTAGTCCAAGGGCTGGATTCCAATGTGGTATTTCATGATTTTTCTTTCCAAAATGTTTAAAATTTCTTGCATAACTGTGTCAATAAAATTTTGTGACAACACTTCTGACTTTTTACATGCTGTGGTGAATTGTTCAGACATAGGATCTTGATTTTCTGTCTATTGATCACAAGTCTCTGTGGTCTTACTGTTTTCAGTGGAGCAATTGCTGGCCCATACTGGTTGCAGACTGTGCAGTGTGGTAATCAGAAAAATACTTTTCTAAACTGAATGCAGCTGCCAAAGTACGTTTTTGGAACACTTCCTAGGGGTTAGTAGAAGAAAAATCCTGACATAAGGTCTTTGCCGACATTCCCTTGAAATGAAGACAACTGGATAAATAAAGAAAACTAATAAAAAGAGAAGAAAATGTCATGGACTTTATCTTCAGAGCAGGAAAAGGTTTTCAGATATGTACAGCAGCAGAGCAATGCCTCAAACTCAGACGTATGGCAGTCCTTTCTATCGTGGAGCTGCATGTACTTTATTGGTCTGGGGGAGCCAATCAGTGAAGAATATGGCTGGCTTCTAAATTGGTCCCTCAAACACCTATTTAAATCAGAAATAACTCACTGAGCAGAGGGAGGACCAAAAAACCCCCCTTGTACTTGCAAACCACTTGAAAACTTTCTCTGAGATGCTAAATTTGCATTGCAAATCCCCTTGTATCTTTTGTATGAGCTGATTATAGAAGAAAAAAAATTATATGTATATAAGAATATATACAACTATATACAAGGAAGTCTGTTAGATGTTCAGAATGTAGAACAGTCATCTGGTAGGAAGAAATAAACTTTTTCATGTTTTGTTTTACTGTCTTAGATTCCTGTAAATTATTAAACTGCATCTTTTGTAATGATATACTTTAAGACAGTTTTATTGCTGTTTTAAGTACAGGAGAATATAGGTGACAAGTTTTCATCCTCTTTACCTTGTTAAAACCTTAAGTTATAGGAAAGTGCTCTCTGGGCCTGTGTACCCAAGAGTAGTGTCAGAACCTGCTAGCCTGAAAATGTCAAGGAGAAACAGAGTTGCTAAGAAGGAGAATATGCAACAAATGTCATGGATCATGAGTTAGGACATTGTCAAAGACAGTAAGTGTTGAAGATGACAAGTGCTAATGAACAAGATTTACTCATAGCCCTTATATCAAGATGAAAACATCGGAATGGAACTGTGGAGTTATAGCAGCCACACTACAAGTGTCCTTGTTGGGCTTATAATCCATTTATTACTGTTATTCTAAGCAAGACTCATTTTTCCACTGACTCATTTGCCCTCAGGTGTTTTCAGTTCTATCATTTTCATGAAGACTTTGTGGTTGCCACTTGATGAGCATGACAGCCTTCTGCCTGTGTAACATCAGGAAAAGGAGAAAGCAGTCATGTAAACATGTTTCTGTCATGATAACTAAATGGCTGGTTTGGTCTGCAGGTTTGCAGGTCCATTTGATAGTATGTATTTAACATTGGTTTGGGTTTTTTTTCCTCAGATAAAACTATAATTTTCACTTTTAGAGGTGGAGCAGAAGACACCATATGCATAGCCTTTAGAAAGGTTTTTCTCTTTTTTTTTTTCAGAATTGCATAGGTTGTAGATTTGAGTCTGAACATCATTTCACTTAATTTTGGAGGAGTTAATTTTCAAGTCTGTTTTCAAGTGCAAGTTCTGTAAGACTGCAATGACTATGGTTTTGAACTACTCTGACTATTGATTGTAATGTATTTTGAGTAGTTTGTAGAAAACCCAAAGTCATGTTCTTTTGAACAGGTGCAGAACCACATCTTTTCCACTTGTAAAAATATAGTGTATTTCAGTGAGCTGCCTGGATCATCCATTCTCTGAACTGTCCTTTGTGAGCTGCTCTCTGATTCTTTGCTGAATTATTTATATCTCGATTTCAGCATCCCCCTTAGACAAGGCACTGTAAACTCTGGGACTTCTGTTGTCACATTCATAGTAACAAAGTACAGGATAAAACTAAGTGCAGCTTTCATAGTAAAATGTGAATTTGCATTCTAGTAAAAAAACAAAAAGACATGTCAATGCATTCGGGATATGAAGAAAACCACATTCAATGGAAGAAATGTTTAATTTCTCTGTGTTGGACAAAACCCTATTTTATTTGTAAAAACCATCTAGTTTGTGAAGATAGTGTTTCAGCAGAATGTCTTATTCAAAAGTCGGATGGGACATTCAGACATTCTTCCTAGTGTTGTCTCTCTCTCAGTTTTTACCTAGTAAATGATTTGTTCTTCTGTCTATGCTTATGAGGCAGCTTTTAAAAATAACCTGATAAATGTCTTCAAATGGGATGAAAATATATCCACGTCTAGTGAAGTTTTCAAAACAGGTGGTCCCAAGCATAGGCACAGACCCAACCTTAGATCTAAATTAAACTGGTCATCAGTAGATGTATCATGCTGATAGCTGATGAGAAACCAGGTGCAATTGGTTCTTTTGCTTTGTCAATGTAGACTTAACACCCTCTGTTCTTAACTTACATGCCAAGGGACTTTCTATCTGTAGTAAGAGTAAAGCTTTGATATTTCAAAAGTTCAATACTACGCTTGATCAGTGTTAAATACTTTTGAGCATGGCACTCCTAATGTTACAATATCAGTGTTATTTGCAGAGTGTTTTGGGATTACGTTACCTTTGCTGTAATGTATATTACCTTCCTATGTTTTAAAAATGTTACTGATTAGTATAATTAGATAAATTCCTATTTATTTAGCTAATGTGATAACAAGTACCTTTCTGTAACTCACTACTTCAACTGACAGGCAGAGAGCAAGAATTTACCAAGTAACTGAAACATTTGCAGAGTTCAGTTGCAAAGTAATTTTTAATAAGGTACATTTTGTCTGCTAGAAAGAGGAGTGAGGAAGGAAAAATAGCAAGTACAATATACAAAAGGGTCTTTGTGTTCCTAATACTGGCTGACGTGAGAAACTAGCAAAACAAAACCAAATCTTTTGCAATAGAAATGAAGTGCATGTACAAAGAAGAGACCAAGGGTGAAATGGAAAGCAAATGAAGTCAGTCATGTAGTTTCATTTGTACCTGCTAAAAATTACTCCTTTTACTTGAGTGTTAGTAACAAGTTGTATGCTTCAAGAATTACAACTAAACTGGTGTGGTCTGTTTGCCTTGGGAAAGCAAAGAGTAGAAAAGCCATCTCCTCAGTAGTACTCTCTTCAAATCTGTGTCTAAGTTGGGACCTTTGGGAGTTGGTTCTTTTGCAGGGCAAGCCAAGTTGCAGCACGACCAAGAAAGATCCGTAGAACTGGCTCCTTGCAGAGATTAGAACAGACTTGTCTGCTATCACACTGCAGACACTCTTTAAACAACTGTAGCTTTGCTAAGTTGTGGATAGTTCTCCAGTGTCTTCATGGTGTTCCTCACACAGCAGTTCTATGGAAAAGCATGCTAAGAAAAGCCAGTGTCCATAAAGGAGACAGAGGAGTCCTTCAACTTTATTTGAAGGGAGGGAGTCCACTGGGGCACATTCCTGCAGGGTTTTCCCACTTGAGATTTTGGAGAGCGTAGCCTCCATTTCTCCTAAACTCATGGCTGCATGTTGCCGTCTTCCTTCTCTTCTTTGGCTGAGGTACCAGGAAGGTACAGGCTTCCCAAACCGCCTAGCACATATTCCCCTTCAACCTGTCATTTTACCCCAAAGTTCTGAAATTCAGGCTTGTGCAGACCCACTTGTCTGTTTCAGTATTTAACCTGAGGCTTGAAGTTAGTAGAGACATTTGGCCCCATTTCGAAGATGTTAACACCCATACCTTCACCCATAGAATTGTTTGTGAAGTCTTTATCACACATCTTCCCTATCTCTGTGAAAAAGGATCGTTCATGGGTTTGGTACTTTGCTGTTTGTTTGGCTGTGAGACTGAAACTGTTTTTTCAAACAAAACACAGCCTCATCTCTAATTTCTGCAAAAAGAGGCTGTGTAAGTTCTTGGTTCCTATCACTTGCTTTTAGACAGTGTACTAGAGAGAGACTACTCCCAAATGTGTTCTTGTATTTTTCCTTGAATTGAGCAGTCCTTTCTGCAGCAGTTAGCTAATTTTTGGGAAAGCATTCTGTCTTTGTGCGCATATGTAGCATTCATGCTTGATTTGGGATTTTAAATGATGCTGGTCTTGACAGCAAATTAGTGTGACAGATACACATTCTGGTTTATGAAGAAATAAACATGTTAAATTTGGCTGTACCAGATTTTAGAAGCTCTTAATTTCTTTTGACAAAAAAGAAGTAGTAATTGGGTCAACTAAAATGTGGCTTAGATGTGTGTTTTTTTCAAGTGCAAAGTCTTTTATTAACACAAGGGAAGATTTTTGAAGCGAGCACAGTAATTCAGTCAAGCAGTATCTGCATAATCTGTTTTAATGGTTTCAGGTCTTTTGTGACCCAGTTTTCTTGCATAAAAATTCTAGGAGTACTGATGAAGCTTAGTGCTGTTATTTTGCTACAACTGTACCTTCTTGAAATTGCTCCTATCTCTACATAGGAATAACATGGCTATTTGTGTGGTATATCTGCATTGGTCTGCACTGGCTCTGTCTGTTTTGAATGCTGTTTCCCTTTTGGTGTGCTGTGCTTTTGGATGCTCAGCTGCTGGCCTTTCCTTAAGTTCTGCATTTTAATTCCTCTTGGTCATTGTCGCAACCTGGCTAAAGAACCTGGTGCCTGCATTAGAGGCCATTATGTGACAAAGTCCTTTGAATAATTTTATCTCGTATGCTTACCAGACACTAAGTATGTCGTTGCCTTTTCTTGTCTGTTTTGCACTTGTGCTTCAGTGTGCTGTATTTTTCTAGTGGGGAGTTCATTTTGGTTTAGTTTTGGGGGTTTTTTTGTTCTAAAATCTGTTCTATTAAGCAATGTCTGCCACCTTAAATGAGGGCTCAAGTTGGATAGTCTCTCATATTTCCTATTTTTTGAAGTGATTAATTTTTGCAAATAGTTTTGCTCAAAGAGCAGCCAGTTCCTGTGTTTCAGAACATTAGTTTCTGACTGCTGAGCTCAGTTGCATTGAATAGAAATATTAAAGCTTTCTGCAGCTGGCTTAGAACTGGGAGTTTAACTTTGCAGATGAGAGTTTAGTAGGAATCCCACAGGGCTAGGTTTATTTCTAAAGAATATTTGAGGTCAATAAGAACAATCAAATAATGAATTTAAGATATTTCCTTCAAGATATCAGTGTATTAAACTAGGATATTCCATTATATGAATTATTACTCAAAATATAATTTCTTTTTCGATAAACTACTTCCATTTCTGTGCTCTAGGCCCAGACTTCTTTTCACAGTATTGCTACACGGCCTTTAAAGGCCCAGTTGTTGGCCCAACTCTTAAACCCCAACCTTATATTGTAACTGAGGTTTCTTGGGCTGCAAGTAGATACTCAAGAAACAGTTTTTGTGTGTTAAGAGGATAGCTAGATTTGATTGTGTCTTGGAACTGGTCAGTTAAGAAAAATGGTTGTAGTACCCTCCTTTGAAAAGCCTTAGATCATTGAAATTAGTTTTGGAGAGTGAGCTAATATGGTGCTGAGAACTCTGAAGCTTTCTGATATAAAACTTGATGGCATTAGCTGAATCTGTCTAATTCTAGTCTGCTATATTTAGTGGGGTGGTTGTTTGTTTAAATTATGAACCGCAGATTGTTTGCTTGGACAGGAGCGTTTCATGGCAAGTAGAGCTGACGTCTCCAGGAGATAGGAGCTAAAGAGGTATAGTACATGCTTGTTTACTTGTGGTTGTGAATGCGTGAAAATAAATAGCCAAGACAGTGGGATAAAATCTTAGAAAGTATTAAAGACATAATAAGATGCAATAACTTAAAAAAGAAATAGTTTAAGGTTGTGTTAAGAAGTATTGTTTAAACTGCATGAACACATTCGAAGAAACTGCCACCAAAAATTTGCAAAAAACGTGAGTTTTTCCTGGGTTGAATAGAGATGACTTTTACTGGTTTTATTTTCAAAGAGAAATGTCTTCATGGTGGAAAGCACTTTTTCTGGGACTGTGGCACCTTACAGTAGATGGTAGGCTTGCCTTGAAGCAGAAGTAAATAGCCCTAAATAGAGGGCATAAAGCATTAAATCGTTGAGTGTCAGTCCTTCACCACAAGAACACAAAAATTCGGCTTGCATGCTGTAGATAAATCAGTGGAGCAATAAGCTGGGCTTTTTTGGGCACGTGCACACCAGACTGAACTAGAAATAAAGAATACTTCAGAGTTGTTTTATTGTTTATCTTGGGGAACAAATACTTTGCTGCAGAGGAGAATGAACTTCAGCTAAGAGCCCTGACAGTGATATAGTATGATTTAGAGCATTACCACTTTATTTTATAGCATCTTTGGTGAAAATGATATCTCAAAGTCTTTGTGTGGTTAGATAACACAGATATGAAGTTAAATGGTAGCAAGGACAGAGAAATTAAGACTTTTAAGGAAAGAGGGGTCAATTGGCTTCCAGGCAGCATTTAGAAGATGGATGGTATATCAGTATGGCAAAGGCTCTTTTTTTTTAAAGAAACATTTTTCTAGATGTGGCAGATAGAGTGGGAAAATAACAATTTAAAGAATGGCAGGCAGAGAAGTGCGTGTGTAAACAGACTGCTGAAGTTTGCTCTTGCTTTCCAGTACCCACTTGGTAGTGCACAAGCTGACTTTGGCTGATATTTACATAAGTTTCTTCCCTTAGACTTAACTTCATTGGGTTATATTTGTGCTTGTGGGAGTTAAATCTTTCCAGCCTCATGCTGATTTAAGTGAGGTAAAAGTAGACTGTTTTATTCATGTGCCTCACTCTTCATGGTGAGTTTTAGCTTTTGCTTCTCTTCCTCAGCTTTTTGGTAAATTTCACTACAAGACTGTCCTGGGCAAAACAGTCTTGACTTGGAAAGTTTTCTTTGTTTGCTCAATCTGTTGCTGGTTAACATGATCTGCACTTGACACCTGATACAGACTATTCCTGACATGGAGATGTTTTTCAGAAGCTTTTGCTCAGCATGACATTGTACTGCATACTGGAGAGCCTCTTCAAAACTGAAGTTGGATTGAGCTGTGGAATCTGACTTGGAGAAAAATGTGAACATGTTAGAGAGGAATTTATTTACCCTGGTGTTTCTTGTCCCTTTAATTTGATCCTGAGTCGAGTATACACAACAAAAGCCACAGTGAACATGATAATAGCCTTTTAAGCTATGCAAATGTGTGAGGTAAATGCAATGTGTGTATGGTCAGGATGTGCACAGTATTGCCTTCTATGCTGTGGCCGGCTGGTCTGTGGCTGCAACTGCCCAGATGTCTGCTGCTCACTTGGCTACAGAGTTTAGGTCATGTGGGGTACCCTCAGTACTGTCCATTTCCCTGTTTTGTACTGGGTAGGAGCTTCCCTGCTTCTGTCCATGAGCTTCCATCTGGAAGGCTTGTCCCAGAATGGGTTCTTTCACCCAGTGCACAAGAGGCCAATCCCCACGCAGCTGACGTATTTGAACAGAGATTAGCAAACCTTTGCTAATGAGGTACCAGTATCTTTGTAAACCTGCTTGCATGAGCTGCAGCCTTTTCTGTTTGCACAAGTCTTTGGAACGGATGCTTACTTGAAAAAAAATTTCCAAAGTTTATCTTCTCTCTACCTTAATGTCCCAGCTGCTCACTTCTTCAGTGTTTTATGAGAGTGTTAGGACTCTGCACTTCAATGCCATAAGGAATGCTCATGTGATTTAGTGGTAGGAAGAGTGAAGCCCAGAGCCAGGGTGTATGAAAGAAAATTACTGTCTCGGCTATTTTAAGCAGCAGAAGTATGATATTGTGCTATTTCGAAGCTGTAAATCACTGTTAAATATCCACAGACACACATTACTTAATTTACAGCTGTTCATTGCTCACTGAAGGCTCAATGTTGATAATTTGGTGTCAAAAGTTGTTAATGTAGAAATTCAGTTCCAAAAATAAGATTCCAGTGTTACAGCCATTTCCCTATGTTCTAATGTCTTAAGAATGCAAAGGATACATCCAATATTGTTTGTTCATTTTCCTGTGTATACTCAATCCAATTCCTACTGAACCATCAGGAAATTTACCAGCATGTCAGTCTTGACATAAAAACTTATTCAGCAGGTTGTATTTGAATATGAATATCCCATTCACTCAAATTCAGTAATAGTACTGTTGCTGCTTCAAAATGAATCCCTGGAGCCAAGCTAGCAGAGGGTACCTGGGAGATGTGAAGCCAGGGTTTGTCTGGCTGATCTAACCACATCTGTACTCTGACATCCTGGTTCCACAGCCCTTGGGAGATACTGACAAGGATTAACATGGCACATGTTTTGTGGAGGTGATTAAATCAAACCTTTTGATGACAGTCTTGACAAACTAATAATGTGAGAAAAAAGATCTTTTCCATTTTACCCCTTAGTTTATAATAGGGCTCTCTATATTTGAAAAGCATAATGCAGTTTAAAAATTAAATGATTACTAAAATATTTTTCTCCTGCAGTTTCTTTCCAAGAATAAAAACTTAGGGTAGAGTTGAGAGTAATCTTTAATGACAAATGGATAGAAATGACACCAACATCATCTCATAACTAAAAGATATCTATCCAGTGTTTAGCTATAAATCTTCAATGTTCCTAGGTTCTTTTTAGGAAATCAGCTGTTAATCTATCTAAACATTAACGTTTTAGCACTCTAGTGATGGCTGGACAGAGGGGAGCCAAGTCACTGAGAAACCATGAACAAAAGATAACAATAGCAGATTGCTGTGTATATTCTGTTGAGTATTTTCTGATTTGAGTAACACAAGACAGAGAGGGTTTGAGCGCTTTACCAAAATGAGTGAACATTTGAAGGGATATAACCTTTTTTTGGTGGTGCCTGATGAGTATACTTTGAATATGTGGTTTCTTTTATGTTAGAACCGTTCCTATTGTGCAGTCTGGATCATGTAGAAAACTTTTAGACAATCTGTCACTTTGCAGTAGCTCTGTTGATGCTGGGATCCATGTCAGAAGTGAATGTGTTAGCTGTGGAACGTGAACTATTGTGCTTTTTAGATCCATCTTCAAGTTTTGGTGGGGCACTGGGTTTATCTTAACTCGTGTAGTCTGCTTTATGGACTCCATAGTTACACAAGAAGGCTAGTACAGCCTCAGGAAGATTTTCTACAAATGTCAGGGATTGGGCATGTGTCATTACACGTGGGCTACAGTAAGGGATGCTTTTTGCAAGTTCTGCCCACAGGGGAGTTCACTATTGTTAGTATAATTAAAAATTATCTAATTAATATAGAGGAAACTCTTAATACTTCACAGAGCTAAACATCTAGAGAAGATAAAAATACTTTCATGTACTTTCCAGCAGTTAATTTGAACATTTTCAAAGAGTTTCCAAACAGAAAAACTCTTGATGTTCTAGTAGTCCTTTGCCCTAAGTGCCTAGATGTAATACTCCTGAGAAAATGTACCTCTTTTCCAGGTTTTTATAAGAATAATGGAAATTTATCCCAAATTATTGGGGCTTTGTATATGAAATGTTACATAAGTCTATCCTAGCATAGTATATAAACATAGGCTACGTCTGAATGTTTATTATAATAATAAAGCTATTTTGAGGTTGTCTGAAATGACCGAGGTCTAACTTGACAACTATATTTCTGATGTGATGACACCTGTGCTCTGGAGGACAGTCAAAATAATGAACATATTGTTGGTATCCTTGTGCAGGGGTTATCATTCTGTTGAAAAACTGTTCTTGGGGCTGTTTCTAGTGTGCTGATAAATGATTTCAGATGTCAAAGCAGGATCCAGATCAGAAAGTAATGGCTGAGCTGTCTCATTCTACATCACTCTAAACAGTTTTCAAAATGCTGAACTGTTTGAAATAGCAGAGTATGGTGATTGAAAAACGACCTCAACCTGGTGCATATACTGAAATGCAGCGTAATTAAGTGATAGTGAGATTGGTTCGAATATATTTGTCAATTTGTTCAGCACTTTTATTCCTATTCCTAAATGTTAACTAAGTGTGGCTATCAAAACTTCTGTCCATAAATTCAGAACACCAAATAAAGGATGCTCAAGGCAAAAGTTGAATTGAGAAGGATAGCTGGACAAGTAGTGAAATTTAGGTTAGTTATTGTGCATGTTCCTGTGCATCATTTGGAAGGGTCTTTTTCTGGTTCCCTTAAAATGGAAATATATAGTTACCACAATAATTATTTTCAAGACTTACTAATCATTTGTAATGCACAGACTTAACTGGCATCTTCATTGACAGTGTTAAAAAAATAAGATATGGATGCTGAAAACAGTGTTTCATCCAGCTTGATGACTCATTAGGGGATCCCTTGGAATAGTATTTTTATGGAGCTGACTTAACTGGCAACAAATCCTAGAAGCAGATGTGTGATCTACATAGAAAAGCAGCTGCTCCCATTGTTGGGAAGAATACAAAGTCTATGTCCATGTCTTGCATTAGGATTACCTTCATTCTCTTTTTCAAGTTCTTAGTGTCTCCTGGATCTCACATAGGCAAATGAATCAAGCTTCTGAAGACTAGAAAATGACAACATTCCCCAAGGATGCAGAGAGGAAAAGACAAGGAATGGTTGAGGGGAGCCACCTTGAAGTAGAATGCAGAGGGGGTTTTGTTGGGGGAAAAGAATGGCAAGTTTTGATCACAGGGATGATAAATACCAAAGATAACATCTTAAGTGAGCCAGAGGGAAAGATGGACTTCTGGTAGAGAGGTACTGAGTAGAACGTGCTTGCCTATAAGTCAGTAGGGCAATGTCAAAATAGCTTGATTTTACATGATTTCAAACATATCATTCACTATTTCCCCTAATAAGTTAATAATAGTTAGCTGACATAAGCCTTGTAGCCATAAAACGCAAGATTCCCCCTTAATAGGCAGATGAGGGACTCAGAAACAGCATGTAGCCCATCTTCATTTTTGACCTTGTGCCTAAACACAGACCAGCTAAAAGGAGGAGGGGAGCAGGCACTTTGGGACACTAATTCAACTTCATGCTGAGTATGGTTGAAGCTGTCTCTGTTGGCAGTAAAGTATATTCTCCATAAGGTCCAGGAATAATGACATGTTGTAAATTCATTTAATTTTGATTTCAAAAGCTTGCTCAAAGGTAGAATTACTAGAAGCACTTCAGGTCTAGTGTGGATCTTGGGTCTGGATTTTTTTTTTAACTTACGGACTCACCAGGCAGCAGTTATTCAGTTAGAGCTCTGGCTTTAAATGTATAAGAACCTGGATACTGATTGTGTTACTAATGTGGAATCACCCAGACCAGAAAGTATGTGAATTATTTCAGTGGTTTGTCATTTTCGTTTGTAATAAGTTTGGGTTAAAAAACCTTAATTAAAAAAAAAAATATAATCCTGTGCACTTACGTCTCTTTAGTGTGGAGTCTAAATTCTAGCCTTACAATGGGTGTGTAGGGCAGTAGTAGAAAAATGAAACATAACCCCTTGTCATAGCAGGCATGAGCTTGCAGCCTATGGAATTGCTAATCTCTAGTTAGGCTGAAAAAAATCTGTAACCTCAGAGTGAACTCTAGCCCTGGACCTCTACACTAAGAGTGGAGAAATATCATGCTCCAGCAGTCACTTAGATGAAACACAACATCGGAATGTACTCTCATAGGCTCATTTCCTCCTGAAGGCATGGACACTGGTTCTTAGCTTATATAGGAAATGTAGTTTTCTACAGATGAGTTTTCTCAATGGGTTCCTCTAGGCTTTAGAGGTTATTATTATGCTATTTAAAAAAAAATTGAAGTATAATTTGCTATTAAAGGTAATTATGATTTCTGCTGTGTGAGAGCAGTCGTTCTTGGAGCCTACCAGCACATTAAATATTGCTGCAAATGCTGCATTTCCACTATCAGAAGTCTCACTCATCCTACTTGTGCTGCGTCCCAATTTTGCGTGTCCCTCTATGCTGTTTTGATAGAGATGCTATGAAATCTTTGCTATCAACTTCGCTTTGGTTTTGGGTAGACCTTTGTGCATCTTGTTTCTGTACCAGACTCCAGTGGTCATTAACTTTGACTAGTGACAAAATTGATTTTCTCCATCCAGTGATCAAACTTTTCTATTCTCTGCAGTGTTTCTAAGGTGTGAAGAAGTTAAGATGTAGCAGTAAATAATTCTTTGGATTTTCTTACATGATCAGATGTGCAACCAGGCATGTTTGCCACCAGAAGTGGCCTCAGCTATATTGAGAAATTTGGGTAGCCTCAACCAAAAGTGAGAGAGTTGTCCACCTTCCACTAGGGACAGGTTTCTTAGGACCTTCTCTGTGCAAGCCATAATCTGGAGAGGCTATGATCCTGCTTTTATCAGTTCTTGGCAGTTCAGTTGAGTGTTTGCCCGAGACACAGCACGGAACTGTTAAATTTAAGGGTTTAGAGATTTGGGATGGCTGCTCCTGGGCTCTCCCTGCCTTTTGACCTTATTGTTTGTGAACTTTCCCTTGCACTCAGGGAAATGCAAATATCTGCTGAACTTCCATGGTCTTTACATAACAGTGTTGTGAAGCAACACTGAATTAATGTATTGCAAATAATAATAGAATGTCATGGCAAAGCATTTATTATTTACCTGATTTACTCAGGATTAGGCCTTTAATTAGCAGTTAAGTGTTTTTCTACAGATATTCTTAGAACAAAAAACATTGTGTGAGTTTTCACACAGACTGTTTGCATTCAATCTGATGTACAGCTGTGATTACAGTTAATTGTGAACTGTTTAAAAGAGTGAGCTATATAGGCCAAAGTTTTATGACTGATAAATGCTGAAAGTTAAAATCAGCAGAATACTCATGTGCAAGTGACAGCTCACTGTACCTACCATGGAGAGAAGTAGTAATGATTAGATAACTTACAGATTAAGTACTTACATGTTTAACATGTTTCCTGAACAGAGATCAATTTATTCATGCACTTCTGCTAAACATCCAAAGGGATGGGTATGTCACAATGAATGTAGTTTTAATGGTGGCATATAAAGGTTTTTGTTCAGAAAGGACCAGGGGGCAGCTTTCTTTCAAATGCAGGAGACTCTGCTGTAAGGAAATGTATCTAAATGAAATTCAATAGTTCGCTCACTTCTAGCACCAACCCCTGTTATAAATGCACTGCTGGGATGTAGAAGGTTAGTTTTTCTACAAGGCATTCATTAAAATATTGCTTTATGTTAGAATTTTGCTGATGTTATACACTGGTAGATCTTTCCTTGAACGTGTTCCAAATGAAGAAAGAAGAGAGTTTTGCATTCATTGGCAGTTAGAATTTAAAACCTGGTAAGAAGAACTTCTGTTAGTCTCTTAAACAAAACCATTGCATCTCCAAAAGCTTGGAAAAATATTCAGACCAATCTTGAATTTAAATGGGAGCTACGCTCCTACTCTGTTTCATTAGCCTGCCCCCTGCCAGACAAACAGTGCATTGGCTGCTGCTGGGAAAGGTACCTGCCACCTATGGAGAGAGAGAAACAATCCTAGCTGGGGAGGGGCAGTTGGTGTATGTGTCATTCTGTGCCAAGAAGTGGTTGTGTTTTTTATTAAAATCTTTCATTTCGAGACCTTCAACTGGCTCTTCTTTCTGTCTTGCAAAAAGACAAAAAAAATCTTTTGTTATACAAGTTTAACCTAACAATGACCCATTGACCACACCTACTTTGTCCTAAAAGTCATAATTAATTGTGTGAGTGGTTACTGGAAATATCTTTGACTATGTTTTGTTTATTGAGCAGAAAATCCTTGCTTCTCTGTTTAAAATATTGGTGCCTACTCTGGGCTAAAGACTCCATAATGAGCAAGTCTTTTTTTTTTTTTTTTGGTCCTGTCTGAATAGCTCTGAAGAGTAAGTACACCTACACCATTCCACAGCATGTCTTTCATAGAAGTGACTCAGCAGGGATGTTCAATTCTTTGACCTCTGACAATCCCTTAAACTTGTGTAAAAGAAGAAAAATTTCCAAATACGAATGTTCTCGTGGTGGATTTTTATAGCTGCTACTCTACATGTTTCAAAATGGTAAGTTCAGTTCTTAATTCTAAGGAGAGGATCAAGTGACAAGAGGAGTGAACTCTGTACTTAACTTGCAGCTACCTTCTGGAATAGTTTTTCCACAGCTTGACATTTCCCTTATTGTAAAATATATCATTCCTCCTGCATTAGGCTCTTTTAATTTCAGAAGTCTGCTGGGATTGATGTTTCGTAAATCCATCTACATGTGTAATCCTTTCCTATTACTTGGATAAATACTTTGACTCTCCTGCTCCAAGCCAGAGAACTAGAAAAAAATGGATCAGTTCTTTCATAGGAAAGGAAAAAGTCAGTCTGCAGACAGAATCAGTCATCTCTTTCTAATCTTTTAAAACTATACAACTGAGTAATACGTTTGGGTTTGTTTGGGTTTTTTTTAGCAGAACTGAGACAGAATTGAGAAATTATTTCTTGGAAAACCCTCAGCCTATAAAGTTACAGGGTATTTTGCTCCAGCTTCAAGGGATTTTAGATCTGTAGTGCAATTTTAATATGCAGACATCCTTGTCTAGTCATCCCATTGTTGCTACAGGGTGTTCTATGCTTTCATCAGAAAACTAACGTCATTTAAACCTGCCTGAGCTTAAACATTTGAATTTCAGAGTGACTTAGGGGGTAGCTATGTATACAGGTTGCCAACTGATGTACCAGAGCTGTGGTAAATAGTCTTCTCTGTAAATGCTCACTAATTTGTCTTTATGTAAATATGAACTGAAAGCAGTCCCATAGTGTGTTGGAGTACAATTTGCAAGTCCATTTTGTTTGCAGCTATTGTCATAAGATATATTCTAAAAATCACGTCCTTATCAGTACTACTTTCTACATAACATGTTTATGTGAACCCTACTCCAGAGGAAAGATGCCAGAGACAAAGCAGACTATTCCATCACTTACTTAACATGTTTATATAGTTAGAATTTGTCCTCAAATAATTAAGGTTAGTGGGGATTAAAAGTGTGTTTTCTTTCTGTGCCATCTTTGTTTCAAGCCTTATCTATCCATACATGTCCAGATTGGGTTTATCCCAGGAGAACTTATATTATTATTTGCATGCTAGCTGATATGTAGCTGGAGCCTCTCTTTGCTAGGCTCTGGACAAGTCTATACTAGACAAGAATTGGTGCCACTGCTGAAAAAACCCACAAATGGACCCATGAACTGCATTTTTCAAGTAAAAGGCTCAGGTGGCCCCTTTCTCCTTGTTGGGTGCCACCAATACTTCCTGTACTTGCAGTGTGACGTGTAGAATGCTACCTGGGGAGAAGTACAGGAATGCTAGAGGCCAGCTAAGGTAGAACTTTCCAGAGAATACTAAAATGTGAAGGATCTCATTGAAGGACATATTTTGGATGTGCTTATGAAAACCATATAAATGGCAAAGGAAATGGAGACATTATGCCAAACACTCATGGAAAAGGGGGTCATGTCTTTCCCAGTCACCACCATCTAGTGTATGATACATTTGAACTACGCAGTGTGTCCATGAGTTGATTATGTGCTGGTTGATATGAACATGCAGCTCAGAAGAGGGAATTGATTTTTCTAGATACTAGTTTTTTAGCAGCGTGTCCCAGGCATGCTTGCTCTCCATAGCTATCAGCTCTTTGTCACACCACAGTTGGCAGAACAGAGCCTTTATGGCCTGCACTACAAACCTGTGTACAGAGCAAAGCCCAGGTCACACTGGGAGCACTGGCGCTGGCCACAAGGACATTGAAAAGACAGGAGGACTGGGACCTGTTGGGGTTGCTGCGAAGGCAGTGTTCCTCCTGGCATGCTCTCCAGAAGTTATCAACTTCCTCTGGCATCTGTTGTGTGATGATGACAACATGGAAGAGCAGAGCCACAAACAGGCGAGCTGAATAAAGGAGCATTGCCATGTGGCACTCAGGCCCCTGGACAATCGCCCACAGCACCAGAGTTGCCTGCAAAAGAAGCAGCCCGAGACAGAGCTCAGTGCTAAGATGTTTGTGTCCCAGGGGAGACGCGGGGGGAGTAGCAGGCTCGGCTGCGCCCTCAGTTGCTGTGGTGCCGGTCTTTGTATGTCAGATGGGCAAAAACTTCCGGAACATCTGCAGGAGAACAAAGGACAGGGAAGAGAGGCATGTTCCGTGGAGTGCTCCAAGTGCAGTGCTCGGCTGAGCAGTGACAGCAGCCCCAGCCCAGGTGGGGATGGTGCAGGTACCTTCAGTGTTCTGCGCAAGCGGCCACGGGCGGGCTTCTGCTCTTGTGCCCTGTTTTCACGAGGGTGGCTGAACGCCCGCCTGCCCATGGGAAGTGGTGCATCAATTCCTTGTTCTGCTGTGCTTACACATGTGGCTGTTGCTTTACTTTTTTATTGAACTTACTTTATCTCTACCCACAAACTTTCTCACTTTTACTTTTGATTTTTCTCCTCGTCCCATTGTGTAAGGAAGTGGATGAGTGACTGGGTGGTGGTGTTTAGTGTCCTGCTGGGGTTAAACCGCAACATTATTTTATCAAACAAAAAACCCCCGAACATTAGTAGTTAGAGGGAAGATAGAATTTTTTGCTGAAGGATGATACATTTAATTTATTCTTAGGAGATGTTATAAACCAGAGAAAACATAAGATAAATTAAGATATATTTTTTATTTTTATTGTGTACGACACTCTTGCCAAAAGGTGCTGCTTCTCTAGTCAACATTCAGTGCCTCAAACTGACAGTAATTAGGATTATTCTAAAAAGGGGGACCCTGAAGAATATTAAAATGAAGCTTGTGCTAAAATATGCCTAAGCTTTATAGATCAGACCTAGCTAGCACTTTGAATATCCTTTTGCAATGAGAAGAGTCCTGTACTATATAAAGCATCAGCTTAAAAATTGCCCTCTGGGGAGAGAATAAGCTTGGATGTCTGGGTTTTGATTTTAATTTCTGTAAGGCAAAATACTATGGGTAAATATGGAATCTGAAATGCTGCTTTGGGAGATAACACTGTACTATTCTATAAAAAATTGGGTTTGCTGTTTTATCTGTTGTGTTCACACCCAACAGCCATTACACTTGGCGTTTGGTGAGAATGTTCTCCCAGAATTCATGAAGTTGGAAGTAAAGATTTCAAAATCAAGATGTGGCTTTATCACAGAAGAATAATTCATCTCAAGGTTGCAGATGTTTTTGCCTTGCAAACAAGGGGTTAAACTTCGTAGGAAGTTTGGCTGTGAATTTGGATGCTGTAGCCTAATTGGATTTCATTTCATGTGCACATTAACATAAGCTGTAAGTGGGTCTGAAGCAGTCTAGGTGATGGATGGCTTTTCTTCCGAAGGTGGCACATTGCCACTGGTGCCAGAGACTCCTTAATGCACTAGAGGAGACGTAGCAGGTGCAATGTTCTTGCCAAAGGCTTGGAATACCTGCTCTGTCTGGCTGAAAAAGAATGGATGTGTCTTGTGGTTTCTAGCATGAGTCCTCTGACAGTTATGTCTTTTAAATATGACATACAAAATATAATTTTTTACCAAGTACTGAATTTTTTTCTGAAGTACAACTAATGGCTGGAAATGGAAACTACTCATTCCTCTGTATATTTTATTTGCTATCAGCATTTTCCACTTGGCTGGCTTGGTCACAAAATAGGCAGATGGAATAAAGCCAGGAAATGGTAGCCAAATTGGCAATATCCTGAATCCACTGCCTGCATCTTTTACATCTGCCTTGAACTTTTATGACATCAGAAGTTGAATGTGTGCTTTCTAAAAAATTATGCCCTTTTCAAAGGAAAAAAAAAATTAAAAACCACCTGGAGTTTATTGGAAGGATGTGTTTATAAAAGGTCCTTGGGCATGACTTGATCCCATTGCAGTTTGAAAACAAAACCACAAACACACTCCCCCTCCCCAAATCAAAAGTCAACTGGACCAACACCCTCTCCCCACCTCCCAACCCCCCCTTTTTTTTCTTTGCTAATTTAGATATATTTGTATGGCATCAGTTGCCAGTTTTCAGTATTTTCGGGAGTAGAAAGGCAAAACTGTGAAAATTGTCACTAATATTACTGTTGGAGGGAAATTTCAGCTTACCATCACTCTTGGCTGTCTCTAACACTAGCTGCTGATAGCTGAATTTCCACTTCTGGTAATTTACTCAAACTGCTTACTAATATAAAACCAGTGAGTCCCTAGATTTATTGATCAGTTGGAGTAAACCTCTTATCCAAACATAGAAAACATAATGTAATGCTAATTTTTGTGTGCTATTTTATAGTGTACATAAGGGTAACATAATTTTCCTTGTTGCTAAATATGGAGCAGAGAGGGAGAATACCAGAGATGTGGTTAGGCATTCATAGCTAATGTAGATCTATTACAGTTGTAACTTGTAATCTGAGTATCTTCTATCAGTGCATTTCTGGCTTGAAGATGTGCTAACATTTTTTCAAGGAATGGGTGTGGTTTGTTTTTTTTTGATCTGTGTCCATAGACAGTAAAATGGTGAAGAACTCTGCCTGTTTGCTGATGGTTTGGGTTTGAGACTTACTATGTCCCCATGTATTTTCTGGGTCATTTGGCTGAACAGAGGAATGAGATCTTTATGTGGATTGCTACCTTCAGAGGGTATACAAAGCTCATTGCATGAAAAATATGAAGAAAAAGGACTTGGCATGGTTAGAAGGAAGAGAATGGGTGAATGAATTGAGATAGAGGTGGTAAGTGAGAAAGTCTGGTAAAGGGGAAGGGTGAGAAAAAAATGGAAATGGAAGAGGAAAAAGGGAAAAATTGAGACGAGTACCAAAGGGACAAGGAGGATTGACGGGAAAAAGAAGTGTTTGTGCCCAGTACTACCAGTCTCTGCCCCAGGCAGTGAGCAAGGCAGCAGTGTGGTGATGCAAATTAAGCCTTATACTTCTCTGGTAAAGGAACTGATTGCCCTATATGCTGTTCCTTAACATTTTTGTATCCATAGTCTTAAAACACAGTAAGTGGTCAGAATATGCTTTTTAGAAGCTTTAGAGTGATGTTGTTTCTGTTCAAAATCTTGCAAATTGTTTTCCAAGTAGTTTGAAGAAGCATAGAGCCTTGCAAAGGATACACAAACAAACCCTCATGGTCTGTTGTTTTTTCTTTTTTCAGAAAGCACAATTTCAATTGCTGATTCATTCTTTTCCCTTTGCTCCTGCCTTTAAAGAAAGCTGCTGGAGTATGTGTTCTTAAGCCGCTTTATAAAGCGTCAGGAATCAAAGTAGCTCCTTTTGACAGGCATAAAAGTATTAATGACCGTTCAGTAATTGTCACTGTTGTAACAGAAAAGTAAAAATTAACAGTTCGTTTGTGGTTTTAAGACCATAATTTGAAATATTGATTTGTAGCAACTGGATATGAGTTTACAATTAAAATCAACTACTCTAGCACCATATTTGTATCTAGAAATATATATTTGTATTTGTTAATAAACGGATTTCTTTGAACTGCTATTTATAGTCAAGATGGAATATTTTTAACAATTATAGTGCAAATCATAAATGTGAATCAAGGTTTAAGGGATGGTTTACTGCAGTTGGTAATGCCCCTTTGCTGAAAATTACCCAATTGCAAACTCACAAGATTTTAAATTTATTTTTCACATTGTGCCTCAGAAATGAGAGAAAGAAGCTTAGCCACAAATAAATCAAATGGGCTAATCTTGGACAAACACTATACATATTATTGCTGTGAGAAATCTGGAAGTAGTTCACCAACTGAAGGCAGGAATTTTTTCAGCCTGCTAGTTGTCTTTGAAGTTACCTGCCAAGTGATTTCCCTACTAGACCATGGACATCTTGTAGAAGTGAGTGTGCAAAAAAGGACCATGCTCTAGAACCACTCTCCTTGTAAGCTATTGAATAAATAAGCAAGTTTTGGGAAGAACTTTAAGAATGGCTCATCAAGTAGCTGCCTAGTAATTTCAAGTAATTTTAACATGGACATCTAGTTGAGAGGAATCTATAGAATATCTTTGACATGCCTACATCTATAGGTAAGTATCTATAGATACCTACATACACATAAATATATGTATATAATATGTAGTTTCCATATGATACAACAGTAAGAAATATTTTATCAAGACTTAAAATGTCTGTCTGTGAGACATAGAAGGGCAATAGCATACATCAGTGATCCTGTAGTGACAGTGGGTTTCAATGGGTTTTTTTAGTTACTAGATGATTCTTTGGATTGTAGCACTATAAAAGTAAGAACAAAATAGAGAGTACCACACAATGACAAACATACCCCAAAAATCCTCCACACCAAAACCCCAAGTGCAAATGAGCTCTGCAAATATAATCTTGACACAGCATATAATAGATAGAATGGTCTAGATAAATTAAATTTTAGCTATTAGAGGAATATGTTACTGTCATTAAAAGCATTAGTACCCAAATTCTTTAATGAGCTGCATGCGTTTTCCACTTCTTCAGAGGAAGTGGTTTTCTCCTTTTATTCTTTTATGCAGAATTGAAGCTGTGCTGTCTGTGGGAAAAATGTATCCTCTCCAGGGTTCTGCAGGTAGCCATTACTGTCCTAACGTAGGGGATTCATAGGTGCAAAGATAATGAAAAAGAAACAATGATTTAGTTGCATTTTAGGTGCTCTCTTTCAGAGGCCACATCAGATACATGTGGATCCAAACATGAAGATTGTTCCTGTCTTCAGCTTAAAAGCAGTGTTAGATTTCTTGTACTAGCTGAAAGTGCACTCTTGCAGGACTACTTGGGATGATATTTGTGACTAAAATAAAGCCAATTGATCTGTGATCTGTCTTAAGTGGTTTTTATCCCTCCTTGAAGTTTATATTATCAAGTCAGATATCCTTTCTCAGCATTTATTTTTCTATCAAAATAAAGCTGTTCACTCTTAATTACTCTTTGCTGACACTCCCTTTTTGCTAATCACTGTAAGAGGTCCTCTTTGTATTTGTTCCAATTGAAATTGTTTTTCTTGCACAAATGTGACAAAAACTATGTACTGTTTTAAGTGACATCTTGCTGAAGATGTATAAAATAGTGTTCATTGAATAGGTCCTAAAGTCAGAGTATCAACCTGCCTATCTCAGAGCCAGCTTTATTCCTAGGCTGCAAATGAATACATATACTTTAAGACTGATCCTAGGTAGCATCCAAGAATCTGTTGTATTTAATTGTTGAATAGAAATGGATATTTTTAAAAGTGGTGCAGAGATGGTGGCAGTGTGGATTATATGCAGCTGTATAGCTTTTAGATCTCTGTTCTCTGTGCTGATAAAGGAGTTAAGTGTGTGGTTTATGGTACCATGGCTGGTCGCTTAGTGAAAATATTCAGAAATTTTAGCAGAAATTTTTTTGATCTTAGTCTTGGATGTATCTGGTATACGCTTATAAAAAGGGGTCAATCTTTCAGTTTTTCTTTCAATTTTAGGGGCATGTAACACTCAAGAAAAATGTCTGCTACTTATGCCAAGAGTAGTTTTGTTTGAATGGATGTTGCAACATTTTTTGTAGTTTGGAACTTCTTCCTTGAAATCCAGCTGCCTGGTATAGTAAGAATTAATATATTTTCATTACAACTTGGAGATTTTGTCTCCTTATCTTTTCTAAGTAACACTGTTTTCTACACACACATAGTTTCATTCCCTTGTACATGCCATGGAAAGAAGTCTTTTCTATAAATTCTCCAAGGTTTTTTTTTTTTTTTTTCTAGGTGGCTGGGTGGAGGTGACTTTAGTGTGACAGTGAAGGTACCAATAAACTTTGATCTAGAGGGTGAAACCCTAAGCAAATGCTTTATGTACAGTTTTGTATTTGTTCTATCAAGTTTGGGGTAAGGAAGGATTTAGGTATCTGTTTCAGTCCTGTTGGCACACACACTGAGCAGGAGGAAAATGCTCTAAGTTTCTCTGCTGGGTTTGAACACATACTTATACAGGTATATGTAATAATATATGCTAATATTAATTGCATGAGATTACTCTTTAGCACTCCTGAATATGGGTGGCTGTGCCAAGTGAGTCCTGTTTGGCTACAGCCTTGTGTGATTTCTGGGTCACTAGTGCAGTGAAAAATAAAAACAAAACTTGATGTTTGTCTTTTCAAGGTAACCTGAAAGTTGAAATTATGCACTGTGAATTGTAGTAGAATAATAATAGAATTATTATTAACTGCGTTCTTTGACTATTTTTTATGATTTCTTCCATTTCATTGATGCTGCAGACGGAATGTTCAAATGTTGTTCTTTAATTGGGGATTTGTAACAGCACTGGATTTCAGAACTTTTTTACCACATTTCGATCTGTAAGGCCATGTGTTCAGTCCTTTTTTGAAACAGCTATTTCCTCAAATGCATGAATTAGGATTTGTAGTCTTCACCTTATCTAAGGTTAAGGATGCTGCTGTTCATGTTTCAGTGCCTCATCAATTCATCCATCTGTATTAAGACATTAGAACTTCCTTGTTTTACAAGGATGTTTTCAGTTTTAATTCCTTTAATGTCTACAAAATACTTCCATAATCTTATGTGAAGGAGCTAATCAATGCCAAGTGTTAACAAGCCCAAGTGCTCTGAAACTGTCTGGTACTGAACTCCAAGTATGAACAATGCACTCTCTTTATTACATGAGTTTCCAAGGAAATAGTTTACCTGGAATTGCAGTATGTTGGGTTTTTTTAATGTTAGTGGAAAGGCTAATTTCTGTGCAAATACTAACTTTTGTATCAGAACAGCAGGAAGTTTTATACTCTGTCACAGCAATAGGGCTTGAAAGAGTGCAGAGACATGGAAAGCCTGAAGGCTTAGATCTCACCTAGTGAAAAGATATGAGAGCTTAGAGCTTAGTTATTCAGAATATGAATAACTGTGCAGGGGATATTGTAGCAGCCTTCAGTTTGGTATCTACCTGATTTAGAGTTCCTTTGCAGTGAGCCAACAAGAAGGGCTCCTTAGGGATATATGAAAATCTGGCCCTCCAGTATTTTCAGCTGATCTGTCTTTTTGAGTGAAGTCAGTTCACAAGATAGAAAAGCAGTCCCTTAAAATAAAAAAAAAAGAAAAAAAATTACACGATAAATGTACAAGTAATTAATGGATACTTTTTCATTACTGTCATCACTGCTGTGACTTTTCACAGTTTTACCTGTGACATGACACTTTGAACTGCAATTTCATCATGATTTAGAAAATACAACTCAATCAGCACTTAATCTATTTTTACAAAATTAGAAGTCATGTAGAGATGTGCCTCAAAAACTAGTGATAGAAGTAGCACAGAAATATCCTTGGTTCTGTTAATAACAATTTACATTTATGCAGCATTTTCCATTCATTTTCACTCATTTAATTCACATTGTATTTTGTTAATTGCGAGGTTGACGTGCTTGTATTGAGCGACTTGATTCACCTCTGAGGCACGGGTGTTGATCAAATGGCTCACAGCCATTGCAAAGCTTGGCCGAGGTGGAACTTTTGGCCCCAGGTGAAGGCTCCAGATGGTGAAAGGAAGTGCTGAGGGCTACTTAGCACTTGTAGCACTTTTTGTGATTAGATGGGATGTCAACCTGATCCGTTTGGTGCCTTCAAGTCTAAGATATGTATGAAATGGTAGAAATCTCGTTCTATCCAGATGTGGGGTGAATATGTTGTTTCAATGTATTTTAGCTCACTTGACTTACGTTAGGGTGGATTTTATTATCACGGCCATGAAGAAACCTGGCTTTGTTTTTGACTTTGTGTGTGAATTCAGCTACACCAGTTCATCTTTCCCTTTGTGGACTGCCATGCTTGTTTCTCAGGGTCCTGTGAAAATTGTAGGAAGACCACCTTAAAAATATCCTGTGTCTCTCATCTGAGCTGTGGCTGTTTTAGGAATTAATCATATTATCTTTTGGACATGCTGTAGCTAGCTTCTGAGTATATTTTAAAATGTTTTGACTAATTATTTGTCTCATTCTCATCACCACAAAATGTAAATGCCCAGGTTAAGGTTTCCTATCACCCTGACTGTCTTTTAGTTTACAGTGGAATTTTGTCTTAGTTGTTTTTAAGTACTGTAGAAGCATCTTGGGAATTTTGCTGTTGATTTCTGTGACACACAGGTTGTGGTAGTGCAATTTGTTCTATTTCTTCAACTGCAGAACCATCAATCTGGAACTTGTAGGAGGTTCTTGTTAGAATCTCAGTAGTAACATATAACACTTGTTAATGAGCTGTTCATAAATTAAGCTCCTGAAGGCATTCACATGTGAGCCTATCAGTATCAGCATATGAGGATCAGTGTTTGTATGAGGGTTTTTTTTTTTGCAGATTGCTGCCTATTCACTGATCTGGGTGGCACTACAAAAGCAGATGGACGCTGGAACAACAGACTATTTATATTACTCTGAAGCCAGCAGGGCTCTGTTAAATGATGTTTGTTTCTTTGTTCCTTTCTCTCTGTAGCTCTTTAGTCTCTCCTTTGAATGAAGGTGTTTGGCTGTGCAATACTTGATTTTGGGCGGTGGAGAACAGGGCTGTTGTGTGGCACTGTTTGGCAGGTTACAGCAGGTGGCACTATTTGGTGACTTTTGCTTAACGCCGTAATTATTTCCGTGCACACGTATATGTTGATATGTGATCATTTTTTCAATTGGATTTTTGTAAAAACACTAAATAAGGTAGGCAGTCTGAAGAAGCAGGTACATATGCCCTTACTCCTAAGGAGTAGTAACAACTCCTGTGTACTTCAGTGTAGATTAAATGTGTCTAAGACTGTTCTGTGTTATATTGTTAATAAAGAAAAAGATCGAATGAACTAATTTTTGGACTGATGCTTGGACTAGGTGTGTGGGACTCTTGTGAAAAATTCTGGAGAAGTAATCATGTTTAACTGCTATATATCAAGGGTTAATTATTTTTAAAGGGCTTAGAGGTCTGTACAAAAAAAATTACCAGTTTTTAACACATAGCTTTGTTTTCATGGCTTTTTTGGTTTTGTTTTTTGTTCACTTTAATTTTGTCATGTCATGAAAGATAAAGCAAAACCTGGTCTTGTGAAGATATCTCTGTTTATGATGGAGGAGGGAATTGTTGTTGCTTTGCTTTTCTAGTGTGGTAACACACACAATAAATGCATGTTCGTACTAAATACACAGGTAAAAATAGGTCTAGGTGTGTGCACATGTGTATTCATTTTTTAAGTCACTTTACCCTCACTAGTTTTGCAGCTGGGAGATTTCTTTCAGCTGCTTGTCTAACAGGGATGTCAGTAAAAGCAGAATTGATCTGATTAGATCTGCACAAGAAAAAATAAATACAGTTTTCACCTTATTTCATATTAAGTATGGCCATTTACCAGCTGTTTTAAATGTGTCTGAAAAGCTACAGATAAATTGTTTCTATCAAAAATAAAAACTGGTGTGTCTGGGGGAGAGAAAGCAGTTTGCCAGCA
>WAAE01018524.1:260252-290522 GCA_013400495.1 Nicator chloris | reverse complement strand
GCAGCAGATCAGCCCCATGGGGTGTTTGATCCAGAGGAAGCCAGAGGACATCCTGACCTTATGGCAAAGGGCTGATAAGCACCAGGCAGCAAACTGCTCACAGCAAGCTCTTTTTTTAGCTCTGCTCTTGGAGTTGCTGTGTTATGGTCTGAGGATGAAAATGCCTTTAGCTAAGGAAGAGATGTTGGATGGAAGCCCCAAAAGTGAAGGTGGAAAATGGGGCCACACCTCCTAGAGCAGCAAGGTTAGAGGTACAGAAGGAATTATTCTTGTGTGGGCTCTGGTAGCAACAGCTAGGAGGGCAATCCTTACCTGAGGAACATCTGAGAGCTTGATCCTTTCAGGATGGAGAGATCTGATGCCAGCACCTGAGAGGGAAATAAAATCCTTGAAGTGACTTGAATTTTTCCTCCCCTTTCTACTGCAGCCCCTGATGAAGCAAGACAGTTTGGATATCTACAACGAGAGAGATCCCTTCAAGAACGACGAAGGAGGGGTTGATGAGGAGGAGAACGATGATGTGGACAGCGGCATCGAGGGGGAGCTGGACCTGATGGAGCGGGACGCGC
This sequence comes from Nicator chloris, assembly GCA_013400495.1. NCBI lineage: Eukaryota > Metazoa > Chordata > Aves > Passeriformes > Pycnonotidae > Nicator > Nicator chloris. The sequence continues at coordinate 289,953 of WAAE01018524.1, read as the reverse complement.
TCATCCCCGCGATGCCGGCGCAGCGCCTGCCCATCGAGAGGGTGTCCTTCCCCAAGGGGCTCCCCTGGGCCCCCAAAGTCAGGTAAAGCCACCTGGTGTCACTGCCACCCTCCCCAGCCCTACCTGTCCTGGAGTTCATTGCAGTTTTTTGGGAAGTTTTTTGGAGTCTGGCAGGTTGAACTGAAGTGGCTTCACTTCTCTTTTTGTCAGGGCTGGTCCTTTGTGGATTGGCCACTGGCCACGTTTGGTGTGTAAACTCTGGGGAAGAGCTCAGCTAAACCCAGCCTAAGCCAATGAATGGGCAATCCAACTTTTTGGCCAATCAGTGGCGATCCAGTTTTGGATATCCCAGGTTGTACTGGGAGGGAGGCTGTGCTGGGGCGCTGTGGGAGCAGGGTCAGCTTTCCCAACCAGATCCCAGTGGATCTTGGTAGCACAAAGTCCTTGACTAATCATCTTGGGAGCTGGTTGATGACATCCTGTTGGGTGAGTAGGACCCCTGTGTTGCCAGATGAAGGCTTTTTTAGTGGCAGAGAAAACCATCTAAGGATAAAGGAGTTGGTGCCTTTCCTTCCTAAGACATTAATCCACACATGAAATAAGGGAATGTTAGGAAAAGAGGGTGAAAACCTCTGCCCCTTTCCCTCTGATCCATGTGAGGGGTTTTTTTGCTGTTTTTCCCAAGCCTGGATTTAATCCAGTCTCTTTAAAACACAGGTGCAAATCGATATTTTTGAGATAGGAGCAGTGACAGGGTTAAGTCTTTCTGTCCGGAGCACTCCTAGCAGAAACACAGCAGGAATTGGTTTCCCACATGGATCTCCATGGTGGTGCTGTGGTGCTCCACATCACTTAACACTCTCAGCTTTGAAATCAAATGGCTGCTGCTTTCCTTGGCTGCTGTCTGGAAATCCAACTGGATTCCTTTCTGTCCAGGAGAGCCTTGGCTCACAGCTCGTGTCCTGCCTGTAGTGCAGAGATGCCGAGCAGTTCCCGTCAAAGATGCCCAAGGTGGACAAGATGTCAGCTTGCTGTTGGAGCAGCGTGTGCTCTGACAGACCGTGTGGAGACAACATTTGTTCTCTCAGAGCGAGCAGATGCTCCTTGGAGATGCGTGTGAGGAGCACAGCAGGTGGATACAAAGGTGCTGCCTGTAGGAAACTCCTCTCGGTCAGCTCACACGTTGCCGTGGAGTTGCACAGCAAATACAAATGGTTTAGGTTCGCGTTGCTCCCAGCCAGCGAGGGCAAAGGTGGCTTTTGCCCGCTGCTATGGAGATCTCTAGGAATCAGTCTGGGGTTGTGATCTTGTACGTGGCTGCTTTCCAACCTTCTCCTTGTTGTCATCTCTCCGCTGCTCCATCAGACAGAAAGACATCGAGCATTTTCTGGAAGCAAGCAGGAACAAATTCATCGGATTCACGCTGGGACAGTGAGTGTTTTATCCACAAAATCTGCCCTGTAGCTTCCGTCAGTGGGGGTAGGTGGTGGGAAGTGTCCACAAAGCTCAGGTTTTCCCAGCTCAAGACATGCGCAGGATGAGGCAGTGCTGCGTTTGCCAGAGCTGCAGCAACGAAAGCAGTGCTAGAAAAACATGTTCCTGGAGACACTGGTCCCCAGGGACCTCTTGCTATTAAAAATCAGACCTAGCCCAGAATAAGTGACCGCTGGCCCAAGCCAGGAACTGGTTTGATGTGAAAGGCAGCTGAGACAGTTTGGTATCCACAGCAAATTACCCAGTTGGTGAATAAACCAAGCTGCGGGTGCAGAGCCATGCTGGGACAGGCCCAGCAGGGTACATTCGTTTTTAGGTGCAGTGCTATGCTCAGACTGGCTCCACCCTATGTTTGATTTCATCTGATTTCACCCAAATCTTGATTCAATCTGATTTCACCCCAATTCTTCACCCCGATGTCTCTCCTCTTTCGTGCAGGCATGACGGGGAGGAGGTGGGAGGGCAGCAGCTCACACCAACACCTCTCCCAATTCCTGACCAATCTGGGATACATTCAGCAGACTCCAGGCTCCCTCTTTTACCTGTTATGACATGGAAATGTTTGAACACGGATGTCCTTCCCAGTACTGACCTTCCTTCCTCTTCCCCAGGGACACCGAAACCCTGATAGGCCTCCCGCGGCCGATCCATGAAAGTGTGAAGACCCTGAAGCAGGTGAGATGGTGGCTCCATGCATGACATGGGACATCCACCACGTGGATCCTCCTGGCCAGCCTCACTGAAACACAGTTACTGCAGGGAGTAAAACGTTGGTTGCCAGAGGAAAAGCTTCTGGAGCTTCTTGCAGGAATTGAGGCAAAAAATTAAAAACTGAGTCCTCATGTAGCCTCTTCAGCATTTTTACTTTCCCTTTATCCAAGCTGTAGTGCTTCCTGGTGAGTGTCTGCCATGTGTTTTGAAGGTGACAGACTTTGAGAGCTGGGTTTGGACATACATTCCCAAACGGGTGCTGTTCCCAGGGGGAAGCACGGCCAGCCTCAGCTCCAGGGGACCGAGACAGGAGCCTGCAGTGCTCCACGGGGAATGAGACCCCTCCAGAGGCCAACTGACCCTATCTAAGGCCTGGGTTGTCTTTTGGAGGTGTTTGTCCCTCTCATTCCTTACAGAAAGCTCCTAGAAGGAGCAGGTGGAAGTAACCTGGAGGTGTGAGGGGCTTCAGGGCCAGAGGGATGTCCCACAGAGGGATGAGTTCCCCACGGCTCTGCTGTGACCTGCACACCTCACTGGGACATTGCTGTGACATCCCTGGCCGTGTTTCCCCCTTCAGCTGTGACACTGCTCTGCCTCTGTCTGTGTGTTTTGCCAGCACAAGTACGTTTCCATCTCCGATGTCCAGATCAAGAACGAGGAGGAGCTGGAGAAGTGCCCCATGTCTCTGGTAAGAAGAAGTTGCTTCACCCCATCACCAGAGAGAAGATGGAGAGGTGTCACGTAAATTCATTCTTATTTTTACTTCATTTTCCCTTGTTTTTAATGCTTCTCTGCCCTAGGGGGAAGAGGAAGTGCAAGAAACCCCTTGTGAGGTCTTGTATCGAGCAATGCTGTACAATCTCCCCCAGTACATGGTAAGCCCCTGTTCCCTAAAGGAGGGAGGAGCTTGGGAGTAGGGAATGGTGCCAGTGTGGGAGCTGCAGAGCTCAGCACGGGAGGGTGTTCAGCACCTGGACAGTGAGATTTTGGTGGGAATCCTGAACAGAGTTGGGAGGAAAGTACAGTCCAAGAGGAGGAATTCAGAGGATTTTGAGTCACGTGGGTCACGTGGGCTCTGTAGGGAGAGACAGAGATTTAAGTGCATTTAAACTCCGGGTGTTCCTTGTGCTGTTTTACCCACGCTGCCAGAGCTCAGGCATGTGTGATGCCTTAGGTTAAGGATCAAACAGAGCTGCTGAGCTCCCCACGCTTGTCCTGTCTGTCAGAGGATGAGTGGGATCTGGGGAAACCCTGTGCAGTTGGCTTGGACTTGTCCAGTTTTGGCAAGTGAAGGAGGAAGGAATTCCCTTTCCTGGACCATTCCCCCACACCTGCCCCCTCCTGCAGATCGCTTTGCTGAAGATCCTCCTGGCTGCTGCACCCACCTCCAAGGCCAAGACTGACTCCATCAACATCCTGGCAGACGTGTTGCCTGAAGAGATGCCGTAAGTCTCTCACCAGGTGGCCACCGGCCATCCCAGCCTTGCCACCGAGTCTTGGACCAAGCAGGACAGCTGATAGGTTTTTGGGGCTCCAGATTTGGGTAGATGTGAAGTACTGTTGGCATCAGGGCAGAGCTGTCAAAGCCAAGGAAGTGATGCTGCCATGATGATTTGAGTGCAGCCACTCCAAGCTAAGTGACACAAACGATAAAATCCTGCTAATTGACCCAAACCAGAAAGATGTGTCAGCATACAGGAGGTGTCCTGCCCACTGCTCCGCCAGCATTCCTGGTGGAAGGCAATCCACGTTTCCTCCCCTCCTTTTTGAACACATTTGGGCATCACCAGGTAGGAGGGGTGGAAATGGGAGTCCCGGGGGGAGCGAAGGTCCTTGGTTTCGTAGAGCTCATCCAGATGAACAGGAAGTCCACATCCCTCTGGCCTCCCTGCTGCCACAGCCCCGGCGCTGTTTTTCCCCCCACGCCAGCATCACCGTCCTGCAGAGCATGAAGCTGGGCATCGACGTCAACAGACACAAGGAGATCATCGTGAAGAGCATCTCGGCGCTGCTGCTGCTGCTCCTCAAGCACTTCAAGCTGAACCACATCTACCAGGTGGGCCTAGAGGAGGGCATGGCCAGTGCCAAGCGGGGCTTGAAGGTCCTGATAAACTCTCTCCTAGAAGACTTCCAGGGAGAGTTCCACGAGGAGCTGTAATCACATTTCCATAGCTCCAGGATTTGTACTGGGTCACTCCGGTTGGGATAACCCCGTTGTGCTCTGACAACATAATTTCTACTCATGTGGCAGGAGCTTTTAGGCTTCTGGGAATATCCATCCAGGTTAAATTTAGGAGATAGCACGAGCCTCCCTGGCAGAAGGGGGAAGAGGAAGGGGATTAGGCAAGACTCTCTTTTGCTCTGTCATCTCCAATGCCCAGAAATAGTGCTGGGAAGGACCTCACGAGGTCACCTAATCTGATTTTGGCAGGATCAGGTTCTTGGGGCTCCAGTTTCAACAGAGGCAGGAGGTCTGGGTCATAGTTGCCATCTGATTTTTGTTCCCAGTGTGATTTTTGTTCCATCTGCATGGCACCAATCAAACTGCACCCACTCCAGGGCTTTCCTTGGTTAAAAAAACAAGGACTAATATAAGCTGTGGCCCAGTTCTCCACTCATTCCACAAGTCAAACAATTAGTGTTTTCTCATTTTGTCTGTTAAAGCTTTCAGCACGCTACAAATCCCTCTGCGCTACAAAACCCACTGATATTTAACTGAGGATAAATATAAATCCATGCATTGGATTGGGTAAAATGAAACCAACTCCCACTTTTTTACAATCCTACATTTGTTCTGCTCCCCCCCTCATCCCTTCATTAATTTTTCCCCCTTCAAAGTGGCTCCTCTCCTTTCTTCCCCCCAGGCAGGAGGGCCACTGCAGCCTGCTGCTGAGCCTGGAGAAAGCTGCGGGGTTTTATCCCCCTGATTCTGCCTTTTTTCTGTCTGATCTGGGTGGCTTTGTTCTTTCGGTGACAAAGGTCAGGGAACCACGAGAGCTCCAGCAGGTCTGGAGTGAAGGAATCACTGAACCACGGAATGGTTTGGGTTGGAAGGGTCGATTAGTCACCAGCACATCCCAGTGCTGTGTCATCTGTGGGGTTGTGTCATCTGTGGTGTGCCAATGCTGACAGCTGGCACCAGGCTGAGATGAGAACAAACTGTTCCTTCCCTCTCAAACTGGAGACATTGATAGAGAGGCATGGGAAGGGCAGGATGGGATAGGACTGGGTTTTGCTGCAGTTGATATCTTTAGAGGACGGGAGAGATTTGGTGTATTCTTGAACTGTGGAATGGTTTGGGTTGGAAGGGACCTTGAAGATCATTTAATGCTTTCAGGGAGAGAGAAATTAAAAGCAAGTAGGAAAATAGGGGTATTGTTTCAATCAAAATTTCTAAGGGAACTGGGATTAGTGTGCGAGAGCAATAGGAATGATTGTATTTTCTCATGTAATAGCTACAACTTCTTCCCTCTTCCCCACACGTCATTTTGCCACAGATTTAATTGTGAAAAGCCATGAGGTGCAGCTGTTGCTAAAGCACTGCCATGGAGTTTGCATGTCCTGTCTATGGCAAATGGAATTTTCCAGCTGCTGTGCATGACACAAACCTTACACAGCAAACTTCAGGGAGAAAATGGCCTGTGAGGTGTCTGGGGCAAACATGGCCTGTGAGGTGTCTGCTTTGCTTTGGGCTGGAAAGAGGTTTCCATTCGCAGGTGGTGCTCCCAGCTGTCCCAGCTGACCTGTTTCCCTTCTCTTCCCCAGTTTGAGTACGTGTCCCAACACCTGGTGTTTGCCAACTGCATCCCGCTGATCCTGAAATTCTTCAACCAGAACATCATGTCTTACATCACTGCCAAAAACAGGTACAGCCGCTGGTGGGGGACAGGGAGGTGATGGGGCAGGAAGGCTGCGTGCCTGGGGAGCCCTGATGTCCTGGGGGCACCCAGGTGACCTCGGACAGCTTTGGGGTGTCCTGTCCACTACAGAAATATGTGCAGGGAGCAGATCCCTTTGGCATGATGAGGATGAGTGGATGCTGGGTTTCCAATCTCTGATTGGGCTGCCGAAATAGTACTAAAATAAAATAGGTCTAATCTTTAAAATAAAGTAGTTTCCATCTTCACATGGATTCCTGGGGAGCCATCCAATGCCACTGGGCATGTCTGGGCCACAGCTTCATCAAGGCCAGATGGGGCAGGACCTTCCAGGTCTTTCCCACTGTTTATAGCTGTAATTCAGCTTTGCTGAGTCCTTCAGGTTTTCCACAGTTGTCACTGCCTTTTACTGCTGGTCTGAGAGAGGCACCAGCCCCGTTCTGAGCAGGGCACTGGCTGGACCACCATCAAAGACCCGAGCCTGTACAGATCTCTCACAGTTCACCAGGGCAGGATTTCCCTGTTTGGAGAGGAGCTCCACAGGGATGTTGGAATGATAAAAAGATCCTTTTTCCTCCTTTTTGATGCTCTTTTTGTTGCTGTTCAGCTGCGTGTGTAGGCTGGTCTGTCTCCTGCACGGTATGGTTGTGTCTGTGCAAGGAGGCACGCATGGAAAAATAGGAAGTGATATGTTGATTACTCCTGCTATAAACATATCCACTTTTGGTTCTGTGCTTTAAGTGAGGAGGAAATATATCCCAGGAGCACTCAGCTCCCTCCTCTGCTCCGAGATAAAGGTTTCACAGGCAGGATATGCACCTGTGAGTGCGGTGGGATGTGCAGCTGGATGCTCTGAGCCACGGAGGTGTAAATTCCAGTTCTGGGTGTATTTAATTGACTACTTTTACAAATTCCTTAGGCCTGGAGGCCTTCGAAAAACCCGATACTCTGAATATTCACTCACCATGAATTTTCTTGCTGCCAATCAGATGCCTCCCTTTGAACCTCAGATCATTTTGTTTACTTTTTTTTCCCTTTTGAAATATGCATATGAATAACTCATCTGTCTTGTCTTAATGGATCCAAATCCTTCAAGTCCTTATGAATGCACTCAGGATGGAGCTTTGGAGCCAGGAGGCATCGCTGTGCTCCATCAGGCTGAGGGCTGAGGCAGTGCTGAGGCTGGGATCCCCGTTTGGATGCCGTCTGTGCCGTCGGAAGCGCCGCAGGGAGACACGTCGGCACGGCTGCTTCACGTGCTGGAGATGGGATTGTTCCCCACCCAAATTACTTGTTGCATTTCCATGCACGGAGCAGGAAAAATGTTACAGATTCCTGGGCATGATCATGTAGATCCTGTTTAAAATTTCTCTCGTGGTGATTGGTTCCTAACGAGCCCCTTCCTTCCCGTTTCCTGCAGCATCTCCGTCCTGGATTATCCGCATTGCACTGTCTGTGACTTGCCCGAGCTCACAGCAGAAAGTCTGGTAAGCAGCACAGAAAGGGTTTTTGTGGCCAGGATTGCTCGATGTGACAGCATGAGGAAGGATTTGGGTTTTCTATTCTCTGTCTTCTTCTTCTGTAACCCCCAACCTTTCCAAAATTAGACTATTTTTTCCCCCCTCCAGGCTTGAAAATTCCTTCCATCACTATTCTGAGTCACTGTCAGCTGTGGGGAAGTGGGGAAGAGGCACTGCTGGTGTTGGACACCCCATAAAAATACTTAGGTTTAGGGTTTTCCCATTGACAGAATAGAATCACAGAATTCCAAGATCGTTGTGGTTGGAAAAGACCTCCAAGATCATCAAGTCCAATCTTTGATCAAACACCACCTTGTCCCCAGCCCAGAGCACTGAGTGCCACATCCAGGAATTCCTTGGACACCTCCAGGGATGGGCACTCCAAACCTCCCTGGGCAGCCCCTGCCAAGGCCTGAGCACCCTTTCCATAAGGAATTCTTCCTGATGTCCAACATGAGCCTCCCCTGGCACAGTCTGAGGCTGTCTCCTCTTGTTCTGTCAAGACAAGGCTCTTCTTCGNATCACAGAATTCCAAGATCGTTGTGGTTGGAAAAGACCTCCAAGATCATCAAGTCCAATCTTTGATCAAACACCACCTTGTCCCCAGCCCAGAGCACTGAGTGCCACATCCAGGAATTCCTTGGACACCTCCAGGGATGGGCACTCCAAACCTCCCTGGGCAGCCCCTGCCAAGGCCTGAGCACCCTTTCCATAAGGAATTCTTCCTGATGTCCAACATGAGCCTCCCCTGGCACAGTTTGAGGCTGTCTCCTCTTGTTCTGACAAGACAAGGCTCTTCTTCTTCTTCAAAAGAGAATTTACCCAGAGGCTGTTGCCTCCCAGGTTTCAATTGCTCTGAGCACTCCTGTTTTATGAGATACCAGTTTAAGGAATGAACCAAATTCCCTACAGAGAGGAGCCTTAAGTATTCCAGAGACTGGCCAGCAGGATGGGCTGGGCAATACACAGACTGCAGATGGGATAATAATGCTGGCAGGTCGATAACTACAATAATTCAAGTGCAGAGGAGGTTGGACTCAGTGCAGGGGAAAGCTTTGGGGTTAACAGGAAATAATGGACAGGGAATGGAGACCCTAAATCATTAAGAAGGATCCTGAGCAAACCCAGTCCGGGCAGGGATGATCTCACGGTGCTGCTGCAATCTGAGGCCTGTGTTGCTTTCCTTAGGTGTGTAAAGGTCAAAATCATCAGAGACAAAGATTTTCCCCAGGTGCACAGGCTGCTGAAGGCTGGGTGTCCCCATCCAGCCCTGCCAGACTCCATCGTACCCTGGACCGATGGGGACATCTAGTGACACATCACTGAGGGCTCCACGGCTCCTGCTAATCCTCACAATCAGCCTGAAGCCTGCAGGAGAAAACTGAACGTTTTTAGGGAAAATATTCCCAGTAGGGTCTTGACAGTTTGAGAGCTGTCGCATTCAAGGACAGCATCTTTTGTTCTCCTCCAGGACATGGATGTTATCCTCAAGGGACAGCAGTTTAATTAGAAAATATGCAGAAACTAACTCGAGTTTTACCATGAGGGTTCATCTTTGGGAGGACACCCGTGGAAGTAAGGATTTAATAGGAATTAGACACACCCCGGTACTCGAGGCCTATGTTTGTGCACCTATTTGTATTTCTTCAGCCAGCACTTCAGGCGTTGTCTTAGCTTTTTTTTTACCACTCTGGTGAGTGATTTTAACATCCCAGTGTAACACATTTCTCAGAGGATGTAACAGATGATGCTGCTCTCAGTGGGTTGAGCACAGTGATGTGTTTTTGGGTTTTCCCAGGGACAACCAGGACAACTCCAGAAGGGCTGTCTCCCAAGGAGGGGCCTGTGGGGTAACTGCTGTCCCCACCCAGGGTAAATCAGGAGTGGCTGAGGTGGTGGGGGATTCATCCACCCTGGTGTGGGAAAGGCTCTTCAAATCCTGGCCAGTCCCCATCTCCCCTCCCCTGTCACTCCAGAGGGGTCTGCAAAGGGCTTAATCCACCCCTTAGAAGGGGTATTAAAGTTTGTTTAGCCTGTTCCTTCCTTCCATAAATCTGATGGAAAGACCCTCCCCAACTTGAATCTGTAGAGACAACATCAGACTGGTGACAAATAAATCCATCAGCCTAAGAAATGGATATTGGCTTATTCCACCGGGATCTTTGGGAAAATTGCTTGGTGTAGAGGGTGCAGGTTAGGCCTGGGCACGATGTGACATTGCAGGGACGCTGCAGTTTGGGACCCCCAAAGCACCAGACAGCATCCACGAGCACCTCAGTGACATCCTGGTGACATTCCAGGGACATCCCGCTTCTGGATGCCTCTCAGGCATTGGAAGGACCTGCCCAGGGAGGTTTGGAGTGCCCATCCCTGGAGGTGTCCAAGGAATTCCTGGATGTGACTGTCAGGGCTCTGGGCTGGGGACAAGGTAGGAATCAGGCACAGCTTGAACTCGGTGATCTTGGAGGGCTTTTCCAGCCTCAGTGATTTCTTGATTCTGTTTGGCACTTGCCTTTAAAAGCAAAGGGGTTTTGCTGGTGGGATTTTCTTGGGGAAATGTGCTTTAAAGCTGGATTGTACACTCTGACAGAAGAGGCTCCCCCAAACTCCTCCCGAGGGTGCCCAGATTCTGGCATGGGTCGAGTTTTTGCCCTGAGTTAAGAAGGCTGTAGCTGGCTGTGAGTGGTTTATAAATTCAGCAGCTCTTGTTTTGTACACTAATGCCCAAACAGGATTTTTGTGGGACATTTCTCCTGTGCTTGGAGTTGTTCAAACATGGAGCAAATTACAGCAGTGGCGGAATTACTGCTCAAAGTGCCAGGGGCAATATTTCCACAAGCTGGAGCTCGGGGTCTTTACAGTTACCTAATATTTAAAACAATGTCTCAGCAGCACTTAAGCTGGAGGGGATTTTTGTTACAGAAAGGTCTTGTCCTCTTGATACAAATGTTGCTATTTGTCATCCTGTGCTGATTTGTGATTTCCTTTTACTGGTCTGTAATGTGTGCTCTAAGCATGAATTAATTTATATAGTTACCAAAGGCAGTGGTGATCACCAGGCTGCAATTTGCTCTCTGGCTGTAAACAAGGAATACAAATCCACCACGAAATATATTTCCCATGCTGGAATAATGTGATTTATCCCATTATTAGCTCTCACTCTAAATTAAAAGCAGATTAAAATCAGAGTGTTTCAGAATGGCTTTCCCTAGAATCTGCTGATGATAACCCAAGTGAGGAGGCAGCTCTGCTGCTTGTCCTCTCTCAGAAATAAGACTTGTGCAGACAATAAAAATTTCTGCCCAAAGACATCTCTGTGGCGGTGCTGATGAACGCTGTGGTCAGGGTTGCACTCCTTCCCTTGCAGGAAGCCGGAGACAACAACCAGTTCTGCTGGAGGAATTTGTTCTCCTGCATTAACTTGCTGAGGATCCTCAACAAGCTGACCAAGTGGAAACACTCGAGGACAATGGTAAGGGGGTGTCCCCTCCCCCTGAGACCCTCCAGCGCTTCACCTGGAGCACGTCCCTGGCTCTACACAGTGGGTTCAGCCCAGCCTTGTGCTCAGGCTGTCTTGTGGAAGTGCTGGAGCTTCTGCTCTCCGTCGTCTTCCCTTTTTTCTTTCACACATTGAGCCTTAAATGCAGAAACACTTTTTCTCCTGCAAATAACACTATTTCTCTGACCCCCAAGCCCCGTGCAGAGAGTGCTGGTTGTGTTGAACTCTCCAGCTCTCCTTTCTGGGGGCTTGTGGCACGCGAGGCCCAGGTGTTGGTGCCCACAGCAGCACGGACAGCGTTTGTGTGGCTCCCCCAGTGCTCTGCATTGATCGTGTGGATCTCCTGGCAGATGCTGGTGGTGTTTAAGTCAGCCCCGATCCTGAAGCGCGCTCTGAAGGTGAAGCAGGCCATGATGCAGCTCTACGTGCTCAAGCTGCTGAAAATCCAGACCAAGTACCTGGGGCGCCAGTGGAGGAAGAGCAACATGAAGACCATGTCTGCCATCTACCAGAAGGTGCGGCACCGCATGAACGACGACTGGGCCTACGGCAACGGTGAGTCCTGCCCGGGCTCATCCCTCGGCCTGTGCCTTTGCAGGGACTTGCTTTGGCCCAGAACATTCTCAAATCGCTGTCGCTGTTGGGGATTGTTTTCAGAAGTTTTATGGCACCGTTCTGCACCGTCAGATTTAGAGCTCGTGAAAGCCAGCTTGGAAAACACCGGGGGTTTCTTTCATGTTACGTGTTTGGATAATATGACATAATGTCATGGTTGTTGCAGTTTTCAATATCATTCAAAGCTACATTTGCCCAAATTTTTAAAAATTTGGGGTTAGGAGCTCATAATAAGCTCACCAGGTTTTAAATGTTTTAAATCTTGATCCCTGCTCCAGTGGAGATTTTCAGTAAAAGTGGTGGGGTCTTTGTGAAAAAAGCAGGGGCTGGGTAATTATAGAGATTCCTTAAAGCAGGAATAATTACATTTTTATGGAATATCTTAAATTAAAATGCACACATAATGGGATTTAGTTAGGAATAATAATAATTAGGAGTGACTCTGCCTAATTCACATGAAACCTTCAGCATTTCTTTTGCTCAAACCTTGTCAGAGCGATGTTTTCCACACTTGTTTGAGTGTTGTTCCTCCCTCACTGCAGATATCGACGCCAGGCCGTGGGATTTCCAGGCCGAGGAATGCACGCTGAGAGCCAACATCGAAGCCTTCAACAGCCGCAGGTACGACAAGCCGCAGGACTCGGAGTTCGCCCCGGTGGACAACTGCCTGCAGAGCGTGCTGGGCCAGCGCCTGGAGCTGCCCGCGGACTTCCACTACTCCTACGAGCTGTGGCTGGAGCGGGAGGTGTTTTCGCAGCCCATTCGTTGGGAGGAGCTGCTGCACTGCCAGTGACCCGCTCCCGCCTCCCTGGGCGCTGGCGGGGCCCCGGGCTGAGGAGAGGAGCACTGGGTTGGATCTGGGGGGTCTTAAGAACAGCTGGGAAAAAAGAAACAAATAAATAAAACTTTCCAAAGAGACCAAGTCTCTCCGTGCCTAGCAGACAGCTCTTTTTGGAGGGCATCCTGTGACTTCTCGGAGAACGTAAAGCATCGGCAGAGGCCACGGGGCGGGTTCCAGAGTGAGCTCAGAGCCCAGGTGCGTCTCAAAGCTTGGGGTAAGGATTCCCAGCTGGGAATCCCGTCCCTCCCGCACTCCCCAGGCTGTGCCTCGTTTGTTTGGATCTATTGGGTTCTGGCTGGCTGCTGATGTGCTTCCATCCCTGCCACCCCCGGGATACCGGGAACACGGGCTGCCTTGGGATGGAGACAACAATCCGTGCTGTCCCTGGGCTGGCCTTGGTGCTGCTGGGGTGGCACAGCCCAGCCCAGAGTCCTGGTGCCAGCAGGGGCAGGTCCTGCAGGGTCCCCTGGACACCCACCCGCCACCTCTCACCTCTGCTCTCCTCCCCTCACCTTTGTTAAAGGACCCCTGTGCTGTGCAGTGTTTGGGGCTGTGGAGGTTGGAGGTCCCATTTCTCTCTCTCCCCTGAGTGTCATCATGATTCCACATCCTCTTCAGCCCTTCCAGCCCTGAGGAGACAACAAATACCACGTTAAATAATGCAATTTCTACACAGATTTTTGGTTCTTTGGGGGAATGTCTGTGCTGGGTCTTACAGTGGGGAGGGAAAGTGCTGTGGTGAACAATTTATGAGGAAAAAAGTGGATTCTGTGGTCCATAACTTTCAGAATGAATAGGATATTGAGCTGTAAACTTTCTATCAGTTTAATAACTTAATACTTAAATAATGAACACTACACTTGGGTAAAGCTGCTTTGCATGAGGGTGGCATTTGTCAAAGCATGGTGTGTTCATATAGGGCAGGGAAGCCCTAAATAAACAAGTGTTTGTTATGGCAGGATTTGTGCTAATTGCTTAAATAATTAATTAACCTGGGAATGTTTCCTTCATGGGGTTTGTCCAAAGCCTTGTTCATGGAAATGGCATTAAACCCTTTAAAACCTTTTAAAATACGTTTTTGTTCAAAATAAACCAACTTTTAAAGGACGTCTGTTTATTTAAGCTTTTTCTTCCTGTGTCTTAATTTCAATGCTTCTTTTTTATTATTTTTTAAGGACAAAACATCCTCCAAACTCAGCCCTCACCCCTGCCCATCTCCACTCAAGGGGAAATTGAATGAATTACTAAAGAAAATTAGCAAAGCCCTTGGTATTGATATGTTGGAAAAAAAATATCCAGTACATACCCAATGTGCATTTTTCTACATTTTATGTTTAAATTGTGCTTTTCAGTGCCTGTTATTTTTACTGAGAGAGATTAGAAACACAAATTCTCACCTGAATGTCTGGGTGGTGGAGGATGATTTATTCACACCATCACCACCAAATTTTCTGCTTCCCGGAGAGAGATCTCCACAGAAAACCTGAATTTCTGCATTAAAAAGTGACTTAGGGAGAGGCTACACCTTTATTTGAAATATTTATGTCCCATCCTGGCAAGCAAGCAGCAGTTTCAAACTTTTTTTTTTTTTGCTTCACAATGAGGATTTTCTCCTCCTTAAAAATTCTCAGAAGGGCTGGGGGACAGCAATGAAGGAATAATCATTTTATATGTTCAGCAAGTTTCAGAGTGAACTTTTGGGTGGTTCCTGCACAGCTGGAGGAACATCTGTTATCTCACCCCAACAGGACTGTTGGTTCCAGGAACCCTCCAGTGTTCCCAGTTCCTGGTGTCACTGCCATGAAGAACTTGTCTGGTTTTCACCCTACAGGTGGTTGCTGGAAGTTTTGCTGTGGCCAGGTCCTTTTCTTCAGCACCTCAGCACAGATTCTTCTGTTTTCTTGTTGATTCTCCCTGTTTCCTAGGAATGCAAAGCATATGGAATTATTAACTTCTCCCTCTGCTCTAAGCAACTTCCGAGCTGGTTGGTGAATTTAATGCAAATTTCAGTGAAGGATAAAAGGCTGCAAAGATACAAAGTTCCTTTCAGGTTTGTGAAAGGAGAGAGTGATCCCCCCCCAAAAAGGGGGGTTTAGCCTTCATCCATTCAGTTTGGCAGTGTTAAAAAATAATAGCCCTCCTTTTTCTCCTGTGAATATTTCCCTAAAAATAACAACACTGACTCTGTATTTATCCACTTGTAACCACAGAAGTGACTGTATGAGGTCAGGCTCATTATACTCTGGAGTTTGAGAACCTTCCCTCAATTATTTATCAAAGCCCTGCATGTGTAAACAGCAGCTTGTTCTGCAGCCAGGCCCACGCACTGTCACAAAACACAACATTTGACTGCACAGGATGATTTTTGTCTCCTTGATTGGACATTTCAGTGCTCTGTGCCTTCCTTTTCACCTCAATAATTATAATGTGGCCTCCTGACAGCTGTCTTTGCTAAAAGGAGATAATCAGTGTAATTATGATTGTTTCTTTTATGCCGTGTGGTTTGTTAACACAAATGACACAAAATTTTCCTGAACAGAGTGGAAATCAATTTTTTGTCATTTTTTTTCCTTCATTATCCAAGGCTTATTCAAGAGAATTTTACGCCCAAATCCACAGACTTTTTGCCTGAGCTACAATACCAAGTATTTTTATTAGGGAAGTGGGAAGGAAGTTTCCTTATGCAGCAAAGAGCACACTTAGAGAGATTAATGTTAAAAGTAAAAATAAACTCACAATCTAGGCAGACTCGCTGATGTGTTTGTTGCAGTTTGGCAATACTGCAATTATGACCTTTTATTTTTTTTTCTATGAGGCAATTCAGCTCCTATTGATATTTTTCACTTGTGCCTATTTTTTTTAGTGCTTTGCAAGGGAAAATCTGGTGCTGAGGGATGCAGGAGAGACCCCTCTCTCCTGTATTTTTTCCCTAATTTAAAAATCACCCCGCCTTTAGAAGCATTACTACCCTTGGATACAATTGTTGTGTCTAAAAAAGGTGCTGAGAACAAAAAGAACCCTTAATGTCCCTATCCCTACCTCAGACTCCTCTGCCTCCATCAATTCCGTGTATCTCAGGCCTCAGTTTACGGGGATTTATTGGAAATATCCAATCTCCATTACATTTTCAGCACCTGCTATCCAGAGCTGTAGCTCTGCAAGGAGGCTAAGCAGAGGTTGTTTTTTAAATATTTTTGTGGTGAAGGAGGCTGAGTCAGGTGTTTAAACAGAGACTCCCCCCGTGTCACGCAGAAATAACGTGAATATTCCACTAATAGTCGACCAAACGCCAATCATTCCAAGACCTTTGGAAAACGCAACTTGCTCCCCTCATCCTCTCGGCTCGAAGTTGTTGTGGTGAGGGCTTTCTCGCCTCCTTGTGACATTTCCCCGGGGCTTTTGGCTGTGGGTGGGACAGGGACGAGGGCGGGGATGGCGGCGGCCGCTCCCCTCAGGGCCCTCATCCTCCTCACAGCTTTTCCCGCCCTTTTCCCCGTGACGCCCGCACTGGCGGGAAGAGCGCGCGGGCACCGCCCCCGGCAGCTGATTGGGCGATGGGCGGGCGCATCAGCAGCGGATTGGATACGGGGCTGTCAATCGGCATCAGACCCCGCCCCGAGGTCGCTATGACAACGCGACGCTGAGGGGATGGAGGGGAGGTCATGGCGGCCCTGAGGGGGAAGGGGGGCCGGGGCCGCTTCAGAGCTGCCGTGATGTGAGGACAGGAAGGTGAGGTTCTGCCATTTCTACACGGGGCGGGGAGGGAGGGTTATGACCCTGGGGCAGCCGGGGGAGAAAAGGAGGTTCAGGAGGGACCTGCTCGCTCGCTACAGCTCCCTGACAGGAGGGTGCAGCCAAGTGAGGGTCGGGCTCTGCTCCCAGGGAACTGGGACAGAACAAGAGGAAACAGCCTTAAGTTGTGCCGGTGGTTTAGAGTGGATATCGGGAAAATTCCTTCCCTAAAAGAGTTGTCCTGCCCTGGCACAGCAGCAGGGTTGGATGGAGTGCCCAGCCCTGGAGGGATTTCAAAGCCCTGTGGATGTGGCACTTGGGGACACTTGGGGTCCGTGGTGGCCTTGGCAGTGCTGGGAACGGTTGGACCTGGTCTTGGACGTCTTGTCCAGGATTCTGTGATTGTAAACCTCGAGGGCTCTGCTGACAAGCTCCGAGTCCTGGAATTTGACCATTAGCAGCTGATTTCACAGGTGAGTATCAGCTTTTAGGGATGACCCACCTCGGCCTGTTTTTGCAAGGGTCTAGCTATTTTTTCCCTTTTTCACTTCAAAATTTAGTGGGGACAGACACAGGTGCTTTACACAGTGTAACTAACCACGTAATTTTGTGTTGCAGGGTCCATCTCCAGGGCTTGATGTGGAATCTCGGCAGCTCTGTAAAAAGACTCAGCCATGGTAAAAGACCTTTGATCCTTCAGAAGTGTTGATAACACTCTTTTAAGGAAAAGGGTTCATATCCAAAAGGTTCCTTCCCACAGCTGCAGGACAGAACTGACCTGCCCAAATTCACTTTGTGTGCAAGTATAAACCCAGTTCTGATTTTGAGCTTTTTTTGTTCTTGGCTGCAGGCTGTAAAATTTTTTACATAGCATTTAAAGCCCGTGAGCATCTTTTATATTTGGAAAGATCAGCTACAGGCTGAATTACTACCAGGAACCTACAAGTGGTCACAAAAACCACCAGAGACCCTGGGCAAACAAGGAATGGGACTCAGGTGACTGGGTGGCTGCAAAGTCTGGCACAAGCATGTCCCTGTGAAGAGGGCACATTCCAGCATGTGAAGTATTCCACGAATTCTGTCCAATTAAAGTCTGTGAAAGAGGCTTGTCACCATCTCAGATGTGTCAGGGCTCAAGTTGTTTCATTCTGCAAGTAATCTGCCATCAGCTGCACTTTACACTCTCATTTTCTCTCTTTTTTTTGCTTCTGTAATAGAGGGTCTGTGTGTCTTATATAGAAAATCTGATTTTTTTAAAAAATTTTTCTTTACCTGTTCGTATTCTTTCACACCGTGGCCCCAGCTGATTCTGAGGATTGTGCCCTTGACTCTGTTCTCACACCTCAGAGCACAAATGTTTGTCTCTTTTTGTCTGAGTGGTGCTGAGCTGTGAAAGGAGTTCTTAGAAATTATAACATGGAAAATACGCTACGGACGTGGGTTTGGGTTTGTGTAACCACCCGTGGTGGGAGAGCAGCTCCATCCCAGATCCACGGGAGCTGTAGGAGGGAGTCCTGCTTTCCTGGTTTAAGATCCAGAGTCACAAGCAGGCACACAGGAGTGGATGAGCACAGGCCAAGCTACTTCAGGATCGCATCCTCATGTGGTAATTAAAAAAAAACCAATCAGTGGAAAAGAATGTTTGACTTCCATTGTGCACAAACCTGTTTTTAGTCAGATGGAAGCACAGAGGGCAGTGATTAGCTCAGTCTGATGGCTTCAGAGGTTCTGACAGCCTGCAGAGCAAACAGGGACTGGGTGAAAGTTGTATTAGTTCATATATAAAGCCACCACAAAGTACTGGGGTCTGGGTGAGGGGGTCTGAGCTAATGCTGTGAGCCAGGACTAAGATGGAACAAAACAGCTACTCTGGGATGTCTTGGAATGGTTTGGGCTGGAAGGACCTGAAAGCTCCTCTCGTACCAACCACAATTCCCTTATCCCAGGCTGCTCCCAGCCCCAATGTCCAGCCTGGCCTTGGACATCCCAGGGATCCAGGGGCAGCCACAGCTGCTCTGGCAATTCCAGCCCAGGCAGGAATTCCTGCCCAAGATCCCATCCCTCCCTGCCCTGTGGCAGTGGGAGCCATTCCCTGTGTCCTGTCCCTGCAGGCCTTGTCCCCAGTCCCTCTGCAGCTCTCCTGGAGCCCCTTCAGGCCCTGGCAGGGGCTCTGAGCTCTCCCTGCAGCCCTCTCCAGGCTGAACACCCCCAGCTCTCTCAGTCTCTCAGCCTGGGATCCTCTACCCAAAAGTGAGACAGCAAAGACCCAACACTGAGTGGCTTTGTGGTCGTTTTCTCTCTGCAGGCAGGCAAAGGAACAAAACCCAAGGGCGGCAAAGGCAGGAGGTCCCGGAAGCGTGGAAGGAGGGGCATGAGAGGAGGAAATCTCCTCACCCCAGCTGCCATGCTCAACGCTTACTACATCTCTCACAACGCCGCTGCCTTCCTGGCATTCCGGGGCTACCCCTGGCCTGGCTCTGGCAAAAAGAAGGGGAAGAAAAAGAAGTGAAAACTCAAACTCCCCAGTGAAGCCTCTGCTGTGATTAAACCCACCCTGACCTCTGCAGTGGTCAGCTGAAATATTTTCCTTGGTCACTGCTGTGTCCGTACAGAGACACTTTGATTGCAGCTCATGCTCAGTGACAAATGGCAGGGGACACTGTGCCACTGTCACTGCAGCCGTGGCCCCTCACCCTGCGGGGGTGTGTGGGATGGAGCGCTGTGCTGGGGCTGGGTTTGCCCACCCTGCTGCCCCTCCTTATGGATGGGACGAGTCCCTGAGCCCTCCTTGAGCTCAGAAGGATTGACAGAGTCAGTCGTGTGAGGAGAGGCTGAGGGAGCTGGGAAGAGGCTGAGCCTGGAGAAAAGGAGGCTCAGGGGGGACCTTGTGGCTCTGCACAAGTCCCTGCCAGGAGGGGACAGCCGGGGGGGTCGGGCTCTGCTCCCAGGGAACAGGGACAGGAGGAGAGGGAACGGCCTCAGGCTGGGCCGGGGCAGGCTCAGGGTGGACATCAGCAGGAATTTCTCCATGGAAAGGGTGCTCAGGGATTGGAACTGCCCAGGGAGGTTTGGAGGGCCCAACCCTGGAGGTGTCGAAGGAATTCCTGGATGTGCCACGCAATGCTCTGGGCTGGGGACAAGATGGGGTCCGTCACAGGTTAGACTGGATGATCTTGGAGGTCTTTTCCATCCCAGAGGATCCTGGGAACGTGACTTAGTCCTTGTCAGGGATTCTGTTACACCCCCACCCCCAGGCTGTCACTCACTGTGACCATTCTCAGCCCGAAGATCCTGGCTGGAGACCACAAGTCTGGCTCCTGGCTCCATGTCCCTTTCAGAGCCCTTTTGCTGCATTTCCTCCAGGGGTGTTCAACACAGCCCTGGGGAAATCATGAAGCACCTCGAGGAGAGGAGCTGTGCATCTCTGCCAGGCCTCTCCACCCCTCTGATTCCAGGTATCTTCCTGTTCCAGGTAACAGTCAATTATCATCAACCCAAGCCAATAAAGGCCTGGAAATCCTGGTGCTGTTTCTCCAGCCTAAAACATTCCCTCTCTGAGGAGGTTTTGACCAGGGAAAATCATAACTGGTGGCGTTGTGTGTCAGCCAGCTGCTGTCATTTGTAGCTTGCTGCAACCCCCACTGGGTTTGTTTTACCTTCGTGTGGTACAACCCACCCTAGAAAGGCAAGGGTAAAATTGGTGTTTGGGGAAAAAAAATATGTATATGAAGGGTTTATTTTAGAGCAATTTGGTTGCAGAGGAAAACAGCCATGGCTCTTATTATTCATGGTAATATGACAATATGAAAGCATAAAAATAACACTTAAGAAAATGTGATGTAAGGAAAAGAAAGAGAGGGAAAGGATAAGAGGGGAAAGATCTCAGCCCCCACAGGTCCTGTGATGAGACTTGGTTGTTGCAATCTCGGTGTCTCGGCTGTTGCAGTCTGAGATGGTCACAGAGAGGATCCACCAGGTGATGAGGGGCAATCCCCAAGAAGTGGTGGGGGAAATGCACAGAACACAAAACCTGTTGGGTTTCTGTTCACCCAGGCTCAGGCAGGAATGCCCAGGTGCCTCCCCTGGAGTGGGGAGTGTCACTCTGGATGATGGAATGTTGTGAGTCACGGGACACTTTGGGACTCTCTGACACCTTCCAAGATGATGCAGCTGCCTTTTGTACCAGCACAGTTCAGTCCAGTATGGCCCTTTATGGCCCAGGTGAACACCTTGGGGCTACCTGTGAACATCCCAATATTCCAGGGCAGGGGGGTTACCCCCGCTGAGTTCCCTTGAGCAGGGACAAAGAGGCAGTGCCCCATTCAGACCTGATAAAGGGTCCCTTATCAGTTTGTGGCCTGAGCTGGGCTGTGCCCCTTTGCACATTGTAACTTGTGCCCTGAATGTTTGAGCTGGCAGCATCAGTCTCCCTCTTCCAACACCCTTGTGGATCCATTCTTCTTCCCAGACCTGGGATAATTGGATGAAAGTACCACCTTTGTCTTATCCCAGGTTCAAAGCCCAACATTCCAGCTGGGGTGTTTGAGGTGGCCCTGGTGGTCACAGATGGACAGCAGTTCCTTTGCTGTTTGCTACCCTGGGCAAAAGCCCTTTGATGATTTTAGCAATCAATGTCTTAGCCACGAACCACTTCAGTCTCCTACAACGTGTCAAGAAAATAATCACAGCATCATTAAGGATGGAAAAGCTCCAGGCTGGAAAAGATCACCAGGTCCAAGCATCACCCCAGCAGGGTGTTGAGCAGTAACCCGTGTCCTCAGGAGGGACACCCAGGCTGCTGGATTTCCTGTTTGCCTGCCCTTGGCTGCAGCTGGCCTGCTCTGCTGCCGCAGGGATGTGGTTTGCAGCCCCGGTTTGTTCTGAGCTCTGCACCTCCGTCTCCTCCTCAGCCTTCTCTCGCCTCCTCGCTTCCCCACCACCCACCAGGAAGTCTCTGGTCACAGCAGCTGGCAGCTATGTCCTCCAGTCAGCAGCCTTCTAAAGCCAGAGATCTCCTGCAACCTGTGTTCAGCACCTCCAGCTAAGAAATCAATTAAAAACCCAAAATATTGGATTTTTGTTATGGTATATTTACCACGCAGGGCTTTTAGGGTCAGATGTTTCTGAGCACTGAAGTAGGAACTGCTTAACGTGGTTAAGGATGGTTAAAAGTGAGCAAGGCCGTTTTTCCATCTGTGGTAAACTGGAGCTACAGTGCTTCCAAAGCTCCGAGTTCCAGTACCCAAAATTTACTGGAATATTTATTAAACAATAACAAATATTATTATTTGTTCTCTCTTTAACAAAAATTCTGCTTTCAGCATGATGCCACTGAACACACCAGATGGTGACCACTGAAGTGCAAAGACTCTGCTTTCCAGTGGATCTGAAAAGCTGCCATTCACTTCTTTGACAGCAGATGCAAAAACCCTCCCAACAATCCCAAACTGAGAAATGAAACACGTTTTTTTCCCCCCCTCCTTTTTCCTTTTTCATCTCAGCTGAATTTTGCATGTAATTCCGGCTCCTTGGTGGACCATAAAGACCAAGAGACATCTCTAAAGAAAAGTTTGGGACTACAAATGGCTGGATTTGCTTAAAAGTGCTGCAGGCTGTGCCATGACTTCTGTGGATGTGACTCCACAGAGAGTCCCCACAGCTGCAGGGGGACAGTTGCAGCTATTCCTGCTTTATCCCAACCTGTTAGAGTTTGGTTCTGGGATGGGCTTTTCTGGGGTGCAGGATTTAAGCTGAGTTTAATGAACAAATCCTGCTCTGCCCAAATCCACCAAGAGTTTTGTGAGGAGAATCTGCAAACTGGAGATGCCCTTTTTTATGGCTCAGGGAACTTGGTGGTGCTCCATGTGTCAGGCCTTGCAGGGAGTTAAATTTCTGTAGTGTTGGGGTTTCCTGTGCTCTGCTGCCACTGTTGCCTCATGTTTCCTGCAGGAAGTTGTGTACCAGAGCCCTGCTGTTAAAAATGCAGGAGATGTTGGGGTGTGTGTGTGTTTGTGGGTGGGGAGAGTCACAGGACTGTTCTGTGATGGGAGTGGGAGAGAGAAATAATATAAATATAAATATAAAATATTTATAAATAAAAATATAAACAAGTGGTTTAATAAAAGATATTATTCACCACATTTGGAATGAGGGTGTTTCAGGCTGTATGTGAGCAGCTTCCTGTCCTTTCCCCTCCCTCCAGCCAGCATTTCTGCATTGCTGGGTTTCTCCTTCCACATTATTTCACCTGAGGAAAAGCACAGTGGATCTTTGGATGTGTAAGAAAGGCAGGGATCCTTTTGTCCCAGTTCTCATTTGAAGAGCTGCCCTGGCTGTTACTTCCCAGCTCCAGGGGAGGATGGAGAGCTGAGGACTCTTTTCCTCATAAAAGGTATCTCCATAACAAAGAGGCTCCCATGGAGAATTTTTAAAGAAAAACTTCCTAGCAAGAGGCTTTTTAAATGTTGGCACTAAATAGTGTCAGCAGAGGGAAATAAAATAAAGTTTTCAGTGGGTTAAGTCCTTTCTCCTTCACTCATTTTTCACTGTCCTCGCCTGGTGCCATTTCAAGAACAAACCCCCTCAATTTTCCTGTCTTTTTATAAGGCTCTGTTTTGCAAGCTTTCTGCATTTTGTTTTTTTAATGACATAAGCTGTTTTTTTCTGTCTTTTGCTTTTGTAACTGTCGTACAAAGGAGCAGAAGGAATGAAATTTTAGAACTCCCAGGAATGGTTGTTAGGCAGGTACCAGGACACCTGCAGGTAGCGAAGCTCCAGGTGGAACACTGGGATGGGTTTGTTACATCCTGGTGTTTTATCCACTGTGTAATTATCAATGGTTTTCTGGGGGTATTCAGGGAATTCAGGAGTCCTGCTTCTTTTGGTGTCCCCTTCAAGGAACCTTTCAGGGCCTTCCCACCTCAACAGATTCAGACCATAAAAGGATCCTGGGGAGAAAACACCTTGGTCTTTGATTTTTAATTTTTTTTGCCCTTTTTTTGCTTTGTTTGTTTAGGCTCCACATAATTTTGTTTTAAAATATTTAATTACTTTAAAATAAAACAGAGGCCTTTAAAATTGCTGTGTTCCTTTTAGGTTATTGCCATGTGATTTCAGGAGAAACAATCAAAAGTAATTTTTTTTAATTTAACGTCTGAAACATTCACAACTAAGCTAAAGTAAACCCAGTGTGAAATCTTCTTTATGCAAAAAAAAGTGTCAGCATTTGTCTTCGAGCTGTAGCTGGCACTAAAAGAGAGAAATGTGTCAGAAAAATGAGGGAAATGTTTGATGGAATCCATGGCTGCAGCAGATTCCTGGGCATGGCCACAATCCTGTGCCATGAAGGGACCTGTTTGCTCTTAGGTGGAAATGCTTGACCCAAATGTTCAAAAGTTCACCTGCATGTAGTGCTGAATGTTGGAGTATTTTTAATAGCTGAAAATACAAGGATAGGCCAAGTGCTCCTACAGGAAACAGGGAGACAGCAGCACATGGATAATTGAAGAAAGCAAAAATGCTTAAAGCTGTTTAGTACAAGCCAAAAATTACATTGAACTTCAGAGTTTATTTTTTTCCCTCTCTCTCTCAGGATGATTCAAGTAGGTCATGCAACTCTTGGGGGCACTTTTCCCACATCATTTAATAGGAAGTGCCTGTTCTGTGAAGGATGGACATAATCAGCCTGGAATAAGAGTTTTCTGTGCAGACTGAGATGTTAAATCAGAAGTTACAACGCCGATGTTTGAGTTAAAAAGTTGTATCAGTGAAGCAATGAAGTCACAATAATTATTGCCCTTGGGGTTTCCTGGAGTTTCCTCGGTGCTGAGTGGCCAACACACCTGGAAGAGGCTTTAAATGTGGATTATCTCACCCTGCTTTGCACTTCTGTAGCACAGCTGTGGGTGCTGAGCTGGTCATGCTGGGATCTCCCTGGGGATAAAAAGGAGATGGGAAACAGGCACATGAATTATGACCACTTCCAAAATCTCTGATGTTTCCTTGTCACACTTGTGGCAAAACTCCCATAACCTTACATTAAGTCGTTCCTGAAAAAATTAATTCGCTTTTTAAGACTTTTTTAAAAATTTCTTTCAGTCTGAAAATGTTTGTAGAATAAATCTGCTCCTGCAGATGCTCATGTGGTCAGCTGGATTGCTCCCACGGTGCATGACCTGGCACTCTGCGTGCTGAGGGCACGGTGACAACGGTGACAACGGCTTGGATCGCCCAGGGGACAGCAGGAATGATCCGGCTCCTTTGGTATTTCCACCAAACCTGGTCTGGGACAGTTCCTAAGGGTTTCTTACGGCAGCTCAAAGTGTTACAGAGCCAGACCGAGCTTGCTGGAACTGTAACATTTCTGTCTGGAGGGAATTTCTGCTCTGGGACGTTTGCTCGTGATGGCACTGCACATTTCCCATCCTGGGTTTGAGGTATCCCTCCCCAGAGGGATAGGGCAGGAGCAACTGGGAGTGCTCTGCTTGTCTAAAATGGAATTATTTTCACCAGAGAAGGGCAGGGGCCTGGTGAGGACGATGATTTCCTGTCTGTGGAGTTTGGTTGGGTTGTCAGCTGATTTTATGAAGCCACTAAGGCAGGGAACACCCACAGAAACAGGTGAGTTCTGCTGGGTTGTACTGGAGCTTTCCAAGCTCTTGGTCTTACTCCAGGTGTAACCATTGAGTTTGGCATGGGATCCAACTCCTCTCAAATGACACAGCCTGAGACGGGTCCTTGAAAGCTTCTGTCACCTGTTGTTTTGGCTCCTGAGATACTTTATCAGGAAGAACTTCCTGAAATTAGATACAATATTTGAGGGAGTACCTCATAATTATAGCTTGCCCTTCAGGAACTGTCCCAGGAGTAGCTCTGTTTTCTTAGAAATCTGCACACTTTTATCAATTTCTCATGCTTTTCCATTGTCTTATGTGCTTTGCACAGTTTCTGTTCCCATCACCAGGAAAGCAGAGAGCAGAGTAGGAAACACTTCCAGCTCTTACACTGGCAGCTGGCATTTTGCTTTTCTCCCCTAGAACCACAGCTGGGGTCTCTCAGAATGTTTCAGCAGGTCTTAAAAGTTCTCTTCTACAAGCTTCTTCAGGAGAGGAGTTTGTGGGACTCACTCCTGGGAGGGCCTCTGGTGATCTCCACAGTGTCCTTTGGCATGTCCCAGGGTCCTCCAGCTCTCAGGTGGCTCCAGGACTGTTCAATTCCCATGGAATTCATGTGGCAGAGCTGTGCTAATCCTCAGCTCACCTGAACCCACTGATTTTCCATGAAGTGAGTGTTATATATCCCTGTTCCCTTAAAACCCCTCCTTTCGGCTCTATAGGGTAACAAAGCGCACTGCTCCCACCCTTTAATGTTGTTCCATATTTTAAACCTGTTATTCTTGTTGCTTTCCTCCCTTCCCCACACTGCTGCCGTTTCATCAGCACAAGGTGACAATTAACACCTCCAACCTGCAGTTTTCCTTCTCACGTGTTGCTGAACGGGGACTCACAGGACTGATCTTCCCCAAATGTAAATATCTGCATCAATGCTGGGACTGGTTACCTCAATTAACACAGTGAGAGCAGCTCAGGCTGGGATTCCTCTGATTAAATGTGTGCAGGGGCTTAGAGCAGCCCTGGGTGTCTTGTTTAGGTACAGGAACATTGGTGAGATCAATCTCAGATTTATAAGGTTTTGCTGAGAAAGCAAATTAAAACTTAGCGTGGCTGCAGAAATGCAAGTTCCTCACACGGGAAGGCAGCACGGCCAGGGCTTAGCCCTCAGGAATTTGGGCTAAAGGCCATAGAAAGGAGTGTGAGAAAACTGGAAAAACCCTGTGACCTGGTGTGTCGCATGAGGAGGGTAAAAGCGTGTGGGGTATTCTCGGTGTCTAAAGGGAAAGCAGCCAGCCTGTGCCTTTGGGGTACCTCGGAGGACAAACCCGCCGTGCCTGCGAGGCGGGGGAGTGCAGCAGAGCCGGGGAACTCTCGGGAGGAAGCGCGGCCGTCCTGAGCTTATCTCCGCTGCCCAGGGGGGAGTTCACCCTGCCGTCCTGTGACAGTCACCGGGGCAGCGGGCAGTTCACCCTGCCGTCCTGTGACAGTCACCGGGGCAGCGGGCAGTTCACCCTGCTGTGACAGTCACCGGGGCAGCGGGGAGTTCACCCTGCCGCCGCTGTGACAGTCACCGGGGCAGCGGGGAGTTCACCCTGCCGTCCTGTGACAGTCACCGGGGCAGCGGGCAGTTCACCCTGCCGTCCTGTGACAGTAACCGGGGCAGCGGGCAGTTCACCCTGCCGTCCTGTGACAGTCACCGGGGCAGCGGGCAGTTCACCCTGCTGTGACAGTCACCGGGGCAGCGGGCAGTTCACCCTGCCGTCCTGTGACAGTAACCGGGGCAGCGGGGAGTTCAACCTGCTGTGACAGTCACCGGGGCAGCGGGGAGCGCACACCCGCCCAGCCACGGGGACACCGCAACAAAACCGCATCCTCAACATCCCGCCGGGGCTGACCAGCGCCTGCCCAGGGGATTTATTTCCCCGAGCAAAGCGGTCTGGACGTGAAGCTGTGATGGCACAGTGAGCGGATTGACAGCTCTGTGTGCTGCATCTCTGGGAGGGTGATGGCATCTGGGCCGAGCAGGTGTCACCCCCCGCCACCTCTGTCCCACACTCGAGGATTGGGATCATCAGGAGCTCCGGCAGCCACCGGCACGGAGATGAGCCACTCGAGTCAGGCAACACCAGTCTTCAAAACAGACGGAAAAAAATCCTCCCCGGGCATGGGAGGGCACCTTCCTGCCAACAATCTCCCTCCTCATTTCTCCCTTCTTCAGTCGGATCTTTGTCTCCCCATTAATTGCATGTGAGGTGCTTTGAGTTCCCTTCCCACCCAAACCATTCTGTGGTGAGCTTGACCAAACTATACCTACATTTATGTATATTATATTTGAAAATAAGGAGTGAAAATAAGCTGAAAATATCTGAGGAGTGCCTGCAAAGGGGGAGAACTACATGTAAGGATCTAAACTGCAGAGAGGGAATATTCAAATGAAAGAAATAAACGTGCATTTGCAGAGCCCTGACAGGTGCTGAGAGATGCTGCAGGAATCCAAAATCCCCCCAGCAGCAGCTCTCCAGAACAATTACAGGTTTTGGGGACTACAGTCTCTAACAGAACTTTTCACTACAGGAATCATCCTCAAATTCAGCCTTGGTTTTGGTCAGCTCCAGAGAAGCTGTGGAAGGCCGAGGCCACTTAAAACAAACCCATTGCACCACCAAATTCTCCCTGGATGTAGGGAAAACCATCCTGGCTCTTCCTGAGCCGTGCAAAGATGGCTCAGTGCACGTTCCTGAGCGCTCCCTGCTACAAGGATGCACATTAAGGAAAGCAGTGGATGCCATTTTCTTTTTAATCTAGAAAAGAGGGGGAGAAGAAAAAGGCCAAGGAGCTGCAGCTGTGTTCTTTCCCTCCCATCTGTATTGTGAATGTTTGAAAAATGCTGGTGGTGGTCTCTCAAAGTCAGGGGTCTTTTCACGGGTTGTCCGAGAAGCTGCAGACTCCACATCCCTGGCAGTGTCCAAGGCCAGGTTGGAGGAATCTGGGATAATGGAAGGTGTCTGCCCAGGGCAGGGGGTGGAACTGGATAATCCTTCACTTCCCTTCCAAGCAAGGCCCTTCCATGATTCTGTGATTTTTCTGTGACTTTCCCTTCCCAGACTCAGGAATGAGGACATTTAAACCTTTGCCCACAGTGCATCCCCAGGCTTTCCCTGAACACTGAATTTGCCATTTCCTGACCAGCCTCCAGCATGCCTCCAGCTCCCTTCCTTCTGCTGGCTACAGCCACATCTGCATTCTCAGTTAAGTCTTTTCCCAACCTTTTCACGTAGGATTATGGCCCAGCACAGCCTGGATTTCCAGGAGAAGCCAGGGAAGCACGTGCTGGTGCTCAGTTTTCCAAAGAGAAAGGATTGGTTTGCTCCCTCTGGGAAATGATGCCTCTCCAGATCATTTCCAGTCCATCCCAAATGAATATCCACGCTGTTCCTCTCAGAATCTTCGTTCCTGGGTGCCCTCTGCCAAAAAGCCCACACAGCAGCCACAGCCTCAGGGATTTGGGGCACTTCCACAATCCCATGTCTGGAGCAGCCCATTCCAAACCCATCAGTGGCCTCGGAAATAGGCCCCAGGATGGGACATCCCACACCTGCCCTGCTCCCCGAGGCAGCAGCAGCTGCACCTGCAGCATTCCCCAGCCCTGCTTTGCCCAACCTGTTCCTAAAAACCCCAACTCCCGTGTCCCGAGGCCCATCCAGAACTGTCACATCCCACCCCTGTGGGATTCTCCTGCTGGCTCACCTAACTCCACCTGTCTCCAGGACCTTCCTCCTGCAGGGATCCCAGGATATGCTTGTGGGGTGATTAATTTGAAGCCCAAGGAATTTTTGACCCGCCAGACCTCCGGCACAGAATGAACACCAGTGGTCCCTGAATGAAGGGACACGCCTGAAAATATTTTGCTTTTCAGGCTGCTCTTAAACAGCTTCTGGGAACTCTTCCTGTGCCTGTTCCCTTTGTGTTTTCCATGTCATTCCTAAGGAAAAACAAATGCAACAGCTTCAGGGAATCAGGTATCAAGTTCCACCTCAAGACACAAAAACCCCACAGATTTATATCCATTCTTAGTATTTCCCTCAGCTCCTTTCCCCTCTATGTTTTAAAGCCTTTTCCTTTATTTTTCAGCTCCCTAAAACATGGAATTTCAATTTTTCAATGTTTTCCCAAACATTGGAAAAGGCCTTTCATATCATTAAGTCCCAATGACAGCCTCGGGACTGTGACAGGTGAATTGTGAATTCCAGAGAATGGATACAGTTTGTATTTTTAACTGGATTTTAAACTGGATTTTCTCATCAAAACTATGGCAAAAAAAAAAAAAATCTATTTTAACCTGATTTTTCAGCAACTTCCATTTTAAACGGGATTTTCTCACCAAAAATATGACAAAAAAAGATTATTCCATTTTAAACTGATTTTTCTCTCCAAAAACATCACCAAAAAAAAAAATCCATTTTAAACTAATTTTTCCATGGAAAACATGGCCAAAAAAGGTCTATTTTAAACCGCTGTTCCTTTAATTTCCTCACCAAACCGGGTTTTTGCAGCGCTCCCGCTCTGTCGAGGCCCCGCGTCCCTCAGCGCCCCTGAGGCGGGAACGGCCGCGACCTCCCCAACATGGCGCCGGCCCCTCGCCCCCCGCGCGCCCCCCGCGCCCTCCCCAACATGGCGCCCCCCGCCCCGACCTCCCGCTCATGGCCGCCCCCGCCGCCCTCGCCCTCCCCAAGATGGCGGCGGCGCGGCGCTATGACGCCATACGTCCCGCTCCCCCCCTCTCGCTGTCCCCGGCCTCC
>WAAE01018524.1:192039-249225 GCA_013400495.1 Nicator chloris | reverse complement strand
TCTTCTGGCCATTCTCAGCCCAGGGAAGACACAAATCCAGCTCTTCTGGCCATTCTCAGCTGAGGGAAGACACAAATCCAGCTGTCTTCTGACCATTCTCAGCCCAGGGAAGACACAAATCCAGCTCTCTTCTGGCCGTTCTCATCCAAGGGAAGACACAAATCCAGCTCTCTTCTGGCCGTTCTCAGCCAAGGGAAGACACAAATCTCTCAAGAGTATCGAGGTTTGACGGACACCACAGGTGAAAATCATGGAATACCATCCCTGGATTTGTGTTTGTTCCCAGATGGGGTTGGTTCTCTGTGGTTGTGAGCACCAAAATGTGATTTGTCAGAAATCCGCAGGTGATAAACCAGGATGAACCAACTCGCCTGAGAAACTGCAGAGAGGGTCTTGTGCCAGAACAGGAAAAGCAGGACTGGACAATTTCAAAGGTATCATTCCACTCGAAGAGGATTTGATTTTATTAGGAAATGGCCAGTGATTGATTTCTTGCTCAGATCAATTTTCACTTACGAATTATCCCAGGCTGCCTCTGCAGGGAAATTGGAGTTTATCGAGAGACACAGCCGGAAGTTTGGAGCAGCTTTTTAAATAACACATTCCTGAGCACTAAGTGCAGAGGAAGTGCTTTTTAATCTGATTGAATCCACCAAGTGTGACCCAGTTGACTGAAGAAATCTCCTCCAGATCATCAAAGATACTTTTGATCCCTCCCCGTCACGAGCTGCCAGCGGTGCCGATGGCGCCGTGGCAGGGAGGAGGAGTTGCAGCCACAAACAGTTGGTAGTTCTTAAAATAAGTGGAAGTGGGATCTTCCTTACCCTCCTGGGAGTGAGGAAGGAGCTCAGCAGGAGCAGGTGGGAAGTTCTGGGTGCCACCAGCAGCAACTTGGTGAGCTGTGAAAGCGGGAAAGCGCTCCAGCCTTGCTCCGTGGCGCATGGAGACAAAGCAGCGTTGAGTGGAATCACCACGGCTCCCTCCCAGCCAGGGGAGGGGAAACAGCAAACAGAGCCAGAGCCTGATCTAGAGGAGGATTTCCTGCAGGGGTGAACAACTTGAGAAGGACCACGCAGGGATCCAGGACAAAAGCACCAGTGTGATGTTGTTTGATGCAGAGCAAACGGCTTCTTTATGGCAGAGACTTGAGTGTCGCTCTTGCCACGCTAAAAACACACGGACTCCGACCTCCTCCTTCCACCAAGAGGTCTGAGTTTATTCAAAAACAGCACCTGATTTAAAAGTTTCTAGACAGCTGGACATAATTGGTCAATCCAATCACCACCCCATCACCGTGACTGGTTAACTACAATCAACACTTCTTGCCACAGGTGCAGGATATTTACAAATCCTGTGCCAATGTTGTGAGAATCGTGTTTACATATCTTTCTTGCTTTCTCATGAGAAAAGTCACAGCACTACAACTGAAAAATTCGGCCTCAGTTGCAGAATGAAACCCACACTTGAGCCCATGAAACTCCAGATGCTTGTCAGCCTCACAGAAGAGTGCGAGAAGGGCAGGAGGTGTTGCAGGTTTTCTGGAAAACCCCCGGAGCGGGATTTCCCTGAGGTGAAAGCACCAGGAGTGGGACCAGCTTGGATAATGAACCAGATTTTCTCTTTCTTCCTCGAGATTCCCGTGTAGTGCCAGCCAAGGTGCTCTGTGCTCAGTTGCTGTGTGGAGCAGGGGTGTCAGGAAGGAATTGGTGCTGACTGCGGCGCAGAGATCAAACAGAAAATGCTTTGGGAAAGGAAAACCAGGAGCGTTTTCACTCCTTTGAAAGAAACGAGGAAACAAACCAGAGGGATTATTCCTGGCAGTGTAGGATTGACCCTCTCAAATAAGTCCTTTGAATTACTTAATTTAAAAAAAACAAAGCAAATTAAATCAAAATAAATTAAAAAACCTGGGAGCATCTGATGTCCCCTGAGCTGACTGAGCAACCACAACATCGACTTGTCTCTTCCTCTCTCCGTGCTTTTGCTGAGTACAAGGCATGATTTTGGGGAAAAATGGTGTGAAAAGCCTTAATCTACAAGAGTGCTGCAGGCCACGAGGCCCCACCTGTGTCCTGCTCTGTGTTTGGGTGGGTCCATCGCCAGGGGATGGGTTTAGTGGTGGCCTTGGCAGTGTAGGGGGACAACAATTGGACTTGATGATCCTCGAGGGCTTTTCCCGCCTGAACTGTTCCATGATTCCATCTTTTCTGTCGTTCAAAGCCTTTGGAGGGTGGGCAGCCTTTCTCCCCTTGGGGAGTCTCATCCTTGGGAAGAGGAGGAGGTGCATGACCTGACCAGCCTGAACTGAGAACAGGGACAGTCCCCTGACCTTGTTCATGTGTCTGTTAGACTAACTGGGGCTGTTGATCGCTCGTAAAGAGGATGCTGAGTTTTCAGAACATGTTTTCCTTAATCCTCTCTTTCTCCTCCCCTGTAATTCCCAGCTCCTCGCAGAGAAGGCAGAGCTGCCACTTGGGCTGGGGACATCCATCCAACAACGTTCATTGCCAGGATGGGATTTCCTTCTTCCCAAAACCTTTGGTTGGGAAAGGTTGTGCACCCTCAGCAGGCTGTGTGAGAGCTGATCTCTCCATTTCCATTGGGGATTTGTCAGTTCCTGAATTTCCGTTTTAAAGTGTTAGTTTTAGCAATGAAATGTATTCGTTTTCATGTTGATGCTGGTACAGAATGCAGGGGAACTTCTCCTGTTTGGTTTTCCACCCAGAATGACTCACTCTCGATATGAAAATATGAAGGCTGAATTCTGACTATCAGGATAATTAGCAAAGAAGCAAGTTTTGTAAGAACATCGACTCAGTTGATCAGTGTGAACACAGGATCCTTGTATTTGGTGTTTTGGGTGCCATTGGTTGTTCCCACCCTGTTTCAGAACGGTGGAATCATGGAATGGGTTGGCTTGGAAGGGACTTTAAAGCCCATCCAGTGCTGTCACCTGCTTTGGGACACCTCCCACTGTCCCAGGCTGCTCCAAGCCCCAGTGGCCAGCCCAGCTTTGGACACTTCCAGGGATCCAGGGACAGCCACAGCTGCTTTGGGCAACAGGGAAGAATTTCTTCCTTGTGTCTGACCTAAATCTACTCAATTCCACTTAAAACGTTGTCCCTGCATTTCCCAAGGTCCCCCTCATGCATGCTCACAAGAGGACAGAGCAAGCAGGTCTCTCAAAACCTCCATAAAATTCCTATTTTGCTTCCTTTGAAGATCATTGAAACCACCAAAGAAGCGAGCCCCAGCGATTCTTTTACTTATTGCTGATCTGAGCAGGGTTTCAAATTAATGAGGTGTGGGCTGAGTTGGTACAAATGGCCTCATGATTTAACATTCCGGGGGATAAATGCTCATCTCCAGGTTCAGTCTGTCTCCTGCAGCATCTGAAGCAAAAGCTCTTCAGTGGGATAAAGGTTTAAAATCATTCCAGGCCCTGCCTGTGTAAGGGACTTTTTCCATCGGGCTGCTGCTCCTCATGTTTCTTTCTGGTGTGGAAATTGTATTTTGGGCTCAGGTTTAAGCACCCATTAGCCTGGATGCTGATGGTGGAGGATGATGATGTCTGTGGGGTTTTTATGGGTCGAGTTACGACGCGTTACGATCACACCACAGACAAGTTCATTTCGGTCCCCGTGGGCTTAAATTCAGTGTAGAATTTATGGGGCTCACCACCAGTTGCAGTTGTTTTCTGGTGCTTTCAGTGGTGCAGCTCTGCCCTTTCCTCCTGCATCTGGTGTTCCTCCAGCCACGGTGTCAGCAGCCACTGCCCGGGGCTGACACACCATCAGAGGAACCCCGACACACTTGGGAGGCAACTGCACTGTGTGATGAGAGGGGCTTGATCTCATATTTTTTATAAGCACTTAAAATGATTTTAAAACTACTTCTGGCTGTCATCCCAGCCTTCTGGACTAAGCCACGGCTACCAGGAAATGTCTTCGCAGTCACCGCCGCGTGCTTGGGCTTTCCCTGTGCCTGACACCGCTCTGGTTCCGGGACAAAAACAGGGATCAACATTCCTGTTCTGGAGTGGGGGATGCTCACCAGGAACAGCTTTCCTTGAAAAACAGGGATCAACATTCCTGTTCTGGAGTGGGGGATGCTCACCTCTCATCTCACCAGGAACAGCTTTCCTTGAAAAACAGGGATCAACATTCCTGTTCTGGAGTGGGGGATGCTCACCTCTAAAGCTCACCAGGAACAGCTTTCCTTGAAAAACAGGGATCAGCATTCCTGTTCTGGAGTGGTGGATGCTCACCTCTAAACTCACCAGGAACAGCTTTCCTTGAAAACCAGGGATCGACATTCCTGTTCTGGAGTGGGGGATGCTCACCTCTAAAGCTCACCAGGAACAGCTTTCCTTGAAAAACAGGGATCAACATTCCTGTTCTGGAGTGGTGGATGCTCACCTCTAAACTCACCAGGAACAGCTTTCCTTTCATGCCAGTGCCCAGATCCCTGCTCAAATCCGTGCCCCACCCTTCGGATGTGTCACAGCAATGCTTTGGCCAGGTTGGTGACACCTTCACCTGCCAGTCAAGGTGTTGGCCCACAGGGCCTGGCTTGTGACAGGAATCCTCGGGGAATCATTTGGATATGGGAATGGCTTCCCAAGGTTTCAGTGTGTGTGGAATTAGGTGTAGGTTGCCTTTGAGTGGAAGGTTTCCTTCCAGAGGTATCATCCGTTGTCTTGGGGTCTTGTCTCCTGGTGGACTTGAAAGTCACTGTGCTCTGTCAGTCATATTCTGGTCACATTTTTCCATGGATTTCTCAAATTTCCATAGAAATGCCTAACAGTGCATTGCTCCAGTAGGAAAAGCAGCAGTGTCCCCTTTCAGGACAAGCTCGGTGTCTTGGGAAATCTGTTAAGCTGGGCCATAAGGATTTACTTGAAATATTTTTTCCTGCCCATTTTTCTCTGGTGATGGCAGAATGAGCTTTTTGGAAGGAAGTTAGGGCTGATGGTTTTTCCACCAGAAATTTTCAGTTTGTCTCGGCGTACCTCAACGTCTCAGTCCCTTCCTCACTGGCACTGTTTGAACTCCTGCTATTTTTGGATGGTTCTAATATTACAACCCAAGTCGTAAACAGGGTTGGACAGCAGCAGCATCAGACTCCAGCAGCTTTTTAGGGAGGATTGGGAGTCTGAAGCTGGTTTGGCTTTAGCTGTAGCCTCAGTGGGTTTGTGACAGTCTCACAACAACAATTCTGCTGTCCCTCGGGCTGGAATATTCCAACTCTTCCCCAGCACTGCCAATCCCACCACTAAACCATGGCCCCAGGGCCTGCTAAATCCCTTCAGGGATGGGGACTCCAGCACTTCCCTGTTCCACTGATGACCCTTTTGCACAAGAAATGTTCCCTAAAATCCCATCTAAACCTCCCCAGCACAACTTGAACCCATTTCCTCTTGTCCTTGGGAGAAGAGACCGACCCCCACCTGGCTGCAACCTCCTTTTTGTTTGGTCAGAATAACCCTCTTGACAAAATGGTTTGGGTTCCCGTGTCTCCTGGACCCCTCCGTGGCATTCCACGGTCTGGTGTCAGTCAGGAGCTGTAATTCCATGACTGTACTTACAAGGTCAGGATCTTTTTTGTTGTTTATTTTCTTATTCCCTGCAGCTGGTCACCTCCTTTGCTCTTTGCCCTTTGGGGCATCTTTCCCCTTTGGGGAATCTGTTTTTGGGGGTGGAGGTTCTAACTCTCCTCTTTGAAAATCTCTTAGGGATGTGCCGTTCCTTTTCCACAAACGTAGAGCAGGCACAGGCTGAAAATATCCCTGCACCTCCCGTGCTGGTCCTTCTGCACAGATCTGTGTTCCCAGTGTGTGCTCCAGGGCCCTGCTGACTCTGTAAGCTGCTGCTTTGCTCAGTGCTTTACCACTGGGCACCTTCAATAAATCACTTTTCTGTGATGTTTCTGCTTGGGTTATGATGGCTCTGCCTATTTCTGAACTCTGAGTCCAGGTCTGGGCCCCTCCTGACCAGAATGATCTGGAGGGGCTGGAGTGTGTCCAGGGAACAGAGCTGGGAAGGGGCTGGAGCCCCAGGAGAGGCTGAGGGAGCTGGGAAAGGGCTGAGCCTGGAGAAAAGGAGGCTCAGGGGGGACCTGGTGGCTCTGCACAAGTCCCTGCCAGGAGGGGACAGCCGGGGGGGTCGGGCTGTGCTCCCAGGGCACAGGGACAGGAGGAGAGGGAACGGCCTCAGGCTGGGCCAGGGAGGCTCAGGGTGGACATCAGCAGGAATTTCCCCATGGAAAGGGTGCTCAGGCCTTGGCAGGGGCTGCCCAGGGAGATGTGGATTCACTGTCCCTGGGGGTGTCCAAGGAAGGCCTGGATGTGGCACTCGGTGCTCTGGGCTGGGCAGGGGGCAAAGCTTGGACTCGATGATCTCAGAGGACTTTTCCATCCTTAATGATCCTGGGATTCTGTAGTGGCATTCTCGTTTGTGTCCTGAGCTACTGAGGTCAGAGGAGACCTTGTGTCACCCTCAGGCCTCTTCCCTGAAAGCTGGAACTTGACATGGCAAAACCAGGTGCCAGCTCTGACCCTTGAGCCTGCGGGTGAGGGAACCTCGGGGCTGCAGGATCCCTGGGGACCTCTCCTCCCGCAGAGACAACAGCACCTGGGTGCCGTGCTCTGTTTGGAAGTGTGCATTTTCCCAAACCCTTGAACCTGAAGTTCCTCTCCTGCCTCTGGCAGAATTCTTCCCCTCTCGTAGACACCCACCATCCCCGGGCGAGGCGATCCCTGTCCCTGGTGCTCACAGCTCGTCCTTTTTGTCCCCTCTGCCAGTGACTCTTGATGGAAGAACACGGAGTGACGCAGGCAGAGCACATGGCTACCATCGAGGCCCACGCCGTGGCCCAGCAGGTGCAGCAGGTGCACGTGGCCACCTACACGGAGCACAGCATGCTGAGCGCCGACGAGGACTCGCCCTCCTCGCCCGAGGACACCTCCTACGACGACTCCGACATCCTCAACTCCACGGCTGCCGACGAGGTCACCGCTCACCTGGCGGCTGCAGGTAAAGCCAGGGGGCTGCCCCACCACCACCATCATCATCATCATCACCATCATCATCATCATCATCATCATCATCACCATCATCATCACCATCACCATCATCACCTCCTGGTGATGCCTCGCAGTGGCTGCCTGAAACAGGCTGCACACAATGGAGAGGATAAAAGCGGGTGTTTATTGAAGGCCTTCCATAGTGTTAGCAGTTTGAGTGCTCACTGGAATTGTTCACTCTTTTTCCTGCTGTGAGAAGCGGTTAGGGGAAAAGCAAAGCAGGCTCAGGGCTTAAAAGGGTGTGAAGATGGGTTTATTAACAAAATTACAAGAGGGAAAAATCAACAAGAATCAGAAGGAAACCTTCAAAACCTTTACGTGGTTGATCAGGCTGTCAGCATTCAAAGCTAGTCACTGATTGGGTTTTGCCACAGCTTTCTTCAATCAATGCAAAACCAGCACAAACAGGCTCACCCTGGGCAGGCAGAAGCTTCCCAGAGGCTACACCCAAGGTGGACCATGGCCACGGGTTTGTCAGCAATTCTGAATTTGGTCCATTTACATGTCAGGGGTTAATACTTCAATTACAGCTTCAGGTAAGGAAGTCATTTACTCCAAGTTTGGCCGCCACAATTCACTGTTGTTTACATCTCCTGGGGCCTGAGGCAGTGAGGTGTCCTTGAGTTTCTCTAGAGAGAAATCGTTCGGTCTGGACAAAATGGGAGAAAGCAGCTGGCAGGCTATGGAGCTTTAGAGTTACACACTAAAGCAGTACAGGCTCTGAAGGACAGAAAAGCTAAATCTAAGGCATCACTGGTCCATGCCACGACAGGAATATTCCACAGGAGATTCTCCCTGCCTTGTCTGCAGGCTCTGCTGGGTGCTTGAATCCCACATCATT
Organism: Nicator chloris; assembly: GCA_013400495.1. Taxonomy (NCBI): domain Eukaryota; kingdom Metazoa; phylum Chordata; class Aves; order Passeriformes; family Pycnonotidae; genus Nicator; species Nicator chloris. The sequence goes on along the minus strand of WAAE01018524.1, from coordinate 241,300 downwards.
CCTGTGTGGATCACCAAGGTGCTGCCAATTGCTGCTTTATACCAAGGCCCTGCTAAAATGCTGCTTCCAGGAACGAAATTAAAACACCAAACGTGTCAAAGAGCAAAAGTTATTTCAGGCCCCACATAAACAACACCAAAAAACCCCCAGGAGTGCAGCCTCGCTGAGTCAGGGAGCTCACGTGCTGGGCCTCTCCCAGGGAGATCTGCAAAGGATCCTGACATAATCAGGATCACAGATTCCTCCCAGTGGGGCCAAATGTCCTCCAGACCGGCCTTGCAGTGGGTCTACATTAGCAGAAAAAATGGGGTGATAATTAAGGCCTGGGAGTCTTGGCTGACTCCGTGTCAGACTTTAGACCAAACCTGTGAGGTTCCAGCACCCCCTGAGCATCCTGTGCCCCTTGCTTAGGAACTTTCCAGCCTCCCATTCTACAGGGTTTTTTGCTTTTCCCTTCCCTTGTAGCACACAGGATTTTCAGGCCTGGGTGGTCTTCAGAAGACTCTGGTAGGCCACTGCTGGGAACTCTGGATTTGACATTTCTTTCCCATTAGAACAGGTCCTTAACCCCTCAGAAAACCCTCAGGCTCCTGATGCTGTAGTTGAGGTGTCCAGGAGGAATTTGTGCAGCTCTACCAGGTTTTCTCTTCCTCAGATCAATCAGTTTTCCAAAGTCTTGGGCGTTTTTCAGTGTGTTTGGAAGGTGAAACACAGAATTCCGTGAGCAGAAGGAAAACTTCAGGCTGGAGCAGGTGACTTCCAGCCAGGACTGAGCTGGGCTTTGCCAGCCTGGGGAACGGAGCCTCTCCCTGCTCCTGCAGTGCTGGAGAGCAGGGCTCAGGGAGGGCTCTGTGTCACTGGGCTGTGCTGGGGACACGCTGGGCACGCGTTGCTGGCTGGGGGGGCGCGGTGGCAGTGTCCCTGCGGGGCAGACCCTGAGCTGCTGGTGCTGAGTGCCCCTCTCTGCTCCCACCTGCAGGCCCTGTGGGGATGGCAGCGGCCGCCGCCGTGGCCACGGGCAAGAAACGGAAGCGACCCCACGTGTTTGAGTCCAACCCCTCCATCCGCAAGAGGCAGCAGACACGTCTGCTCAGGTGAGCCCTCACCTGTCCCTGCCACCTCAGCGTCCTCCACGGCTCTGGGGGCCTGCGTGGTCACACCAAGGGCTGCCCAGAGGTCACCCAGCTCGGGGGTTTTTTGGGAGTGTCTCTCTGGAAGCCCAGAGTTGTGGTTTAGTTTGCACCAGAGGGTTAAATTGCAGCTCTGCTCATCTCTGAGGTGATTTTATCATCTGGAAGCCCAGAGTTGTGGTTTAGTTTGCACTAAAGGGTTAAATTGCACCTCTGCCCATCCCTGAGGTGATTTTGTGATCTGGAAGCCCAGAGTTGTGGTTCAGTTTGTATGAAAGGGTTAAATTGCAGCTCTGCCCATCTCTGAGGTGATTTTGTGATCTGGAAGCCCAGAGTTGTGGTTCGGTTTGCACCAAAGGGTGAAATTGCAGCTCTGCCCATCCCTGAGGTGATTTTGTGATCCCCAGGACAGACACTGGTGGGTCCTTGCTCTGTTTTGACCCCAGCTGGTCTCACTGGATTAAAAATCCAGTGGCATTGCAGGATATCCAGAGTGGCTGCAGCAGAAACTGAAGCTCCATCCGTATCCCAGTTCTGCAGAGGATTTATCTGCCTCACCAAAAAAGCCTTTTCTGCTTGGTCAAACCATTCTGGGAATAAATTCAGTGTGTGCATGTCCAAATTTCCTTTGCCATTGGACAAACCCCACGATGAAGACTGGGGTAAAGGCTTAGAGCAGAGCTTTAGGAAGAATAATCATGGGGAGATTCCTGCCTGAGCTGAAGCACTTTTTTTTTGGCGTTAGAACTTCCCGTGGACACAGCAGACCTCCACAGCCCTGCAGGGTTTGCCTTCCAGGTGCTCTGAGGCTGTTTGCCCACCTGATGGCCCCCGAGCCACACCAGAGCTGAGATTCCATGCTCTGGAAACACTTCTGGACATTGGCTGCTGCTGTTCCCTGGCTTTTGGAACAAAGCAATTTTTGCTTTTTGTGCTGTTCAGGATCTCATTGGGCAGTTAATGTTAGATTATTGGGCAGAGTTACTGCTAAATAAGAAGCCTTGGGAGTGAACTCCCTGCCTGTTACAGCTCCATTCTGGTTTTTGCTCCTTCCCCCAAGTCAGCTGTGTTTATTGCAGTGTTTCTGAAGAACAAATCCTTTTCTCCCTTGAAATATGAACAATGTATTTGTAAAGAAGCTGCTCAGTGAAGGAATTATTTCTTGTCCTTTCACACAACTACTTCATTTTGCTATGTTAAGATAATGACAAAACATCATTCTTTTTCTGCTCTGACCAGCTGAACACCTTTGTGCTTGATTTTCACACCTCTGGGAATCAAGTGGTAGTTTCAAACCCCTGCTTGTGGGATCTCTGTGTGTAGCTGGTGGTGCTTTTTTGGCAACAGCAGGTTCTGAAGTGACCAGGACAGGGACTGAGCTGTCACCTCAGGGGGAGTGCTCAGGTTTTCTGAGGAAAATGCTACTTCTCTCTTGCTTCTGGAGTTTCTGCCACCACCTCTGACTCTTGCTCTGCTCCAAAGGGAATAAAAGGCAGAAAATATCCAGTGGAACCTCTTAGCTCCAAGGGGAGTTGCTGATGGGGCAGCTGTTGGGACACCTGGGTTTCCTGTGCTGAGCTGTTGCAATATTTCCAGTTCTTGCCTATCCTGTACCTTGAGTTCCTACAGACCTGGTCTGAGCAGGACTTTGGTGCTGGAGAATTGCACTGCCATGATCTGGATGTAAAGTAACCTCTGTCTGCAGGCTTCTTTTGATGAATCATTCAGGTGCTTCAACAAAACACGAGCTTTGTGTTGCTGAGACAGAGTGGAAGTGCAGACTCTTGCTGCCCCAGCTTTGCTGCTCTGGTGATTTCTCTTTTCACATCAATGAGGAAAGGAGAGAGGGGAGAATAATTGACATTTGAGCTGCTGGGTGACTGCAGGGAGCACAGCAGGCCTGTGGAGCAGAGGAATAAACTCAATGCGTGGCCAAGCTGAGCAGCTGGGGCTCTGTTTCTCACCTGCTCTGCGGAGGGGAGCTGGCAGTCAGAGGGGCTGTGTTTCTGCAGGGCTGGCAGCTGATTCCCAGTTTGTCCCATGTTGCAGGAAGCTGCGGGCCACGCTGGATGAGTACACCACCAGAGTGGGGCAGCAGGCCATCGTCCTGTGCATCTCACCCTCCAAACCCAACCCTGTCTTCAAAGTCTTCGGTGCTGCACCCTTGGAGAACGTGGTAGGTGTGCCTGAGAAAGGGAGCAAAGAGCTTCCTCACCTTCTCTGCAGATTTCCTTCTGCTCAGGGCAGCCTTGGAAGCCTGGCAGGGATCTGAAGGTCGTGTTAAAAACTCTGGAAAACAGTTTAGGTTTTATGGAATACAGTGCTGGGCCTGGTTAAGTCAGTGATTTCAGGGATCTTTTCCAGCCTTAATGTTCCTGGGATTCCCTGACGTGAGGGCAGCACTGAGGTCCTCTCTCCTCTGCAAGAATGGCTGCCTGGCACATCTCACCAGGGGGGAGTACCCTGGGTTAAAAATCAGAAGGAACAGGTCATGATCACAGAATCCCAGAGTCCCTGAGGCTGGAAGAGACCTCCAGGATGATGGAGTCCAAGCTGTGCCTGATCCCCACCCTGTCCCCAGCCCAGAGCCCTGAGTGCCACCTCCAGGAATTCCTTGGACACCTCCAGGGATGGGCACTCCAAACCTCCCTGGGCAGTTCCAATGCCTGAGCACCCTTTCCATGGGGAAATTCCTGCTGCTGCCCACCCTGAGGCCGTTCCCTCTGCTCCTGTCCCTGTTCCCTGGGAGCACAGCCCGACCCCCTCGGCTGTCCCCTCCTGGCAGGGACTTGTGCAGAGCCACAAGGTCCCCCCTGATCCCCCTTTCCCCAGACAAACCAACCCCAAACAATGACGTGTCTGAGCTCAGCTCTGCCATCAGTCCCTGCAGACTGTTGTTGCAGACCCTGCCCGTGACAACTTCTGCCTTCAGAACTTTTCCTTCCACCCCAAACCCTTCCCTGGCCAGCGTTACTTGGAGTTTCATCAGCAGCCCTTGGGCAGGGCCGAGTCTCGGGGGCTGTTCCCTGCCAGCTGTGCCACTGTTGGCTCCTCCTGCTCTGCAGCACCTCGGGGAGGGTGGCTGGGCCTGCATCCTGCTCCTCTCCTCATCCTGCTCCTCTCCTGGTGCTGCTCCTCATCCTGCTCCTCTCCTGATCCTGCTCCTCTCCTGGTGCTGCTCCTCATCCTGCTCCTCTCCTCATCCTGCTCCTCTCCTGGTCCTGCTCCTCTCCTGGTGCTGCTCCTCTCCTGATCCTGCTCCTCTCCTGGTGCTGCTCCTCATCCTGCTCCTCTCCTCATCCTGCTCCTCATCCTGCTCCTCTCCTCATCCTGCTCCTCTCCTCATCCTGCTCCTCATCCTGCTCCTCTCCTCATCCTGCTCCTCTCCTCATCCTGCTCCTCATCCTGCTCCTCTCCTCATCCTGCTCCTCATCCTGCTCCTCTCCTCATCCTGCTCCTCATCCTGCTCCTCTCCTCATCCTGCTCCTCTCCTGATCCTGCTCCTCTCCTCATCCTGCTCCTCATCCTGCTCCTCTCCTCATCCTGCTCCTCTCCTCATCCTGCTCCTCTCCTCATCCTGCTCCTCATCCTGCTCCTCTCCTCATCCTGCTCCTCTCCTCATCCTGCTCCTCTCCTCATCCTGCTCCTCATCCTGCTCCTCTCCTCATCCTGCTCCTCTCCTCATCCTGCTCCTCTCCTCATCCTGCTCCTCATCCTGCTCCTCTCCTCATCCTGCTCCTCTCCTGATCCTGCTCCTCTCCTCATCCTGCTCCTCATCCTGCTCCTCTCCTCATCCTGCTCCTCTCCTGATCCTGCTCCTCTCCTCATCCTGCTCCTCATCCTGCTCCTCTCCTCATCCTGCTCCTCTCCTGGTGCTGCTCACCTCGTTCACCTGAGCCCAACCACTCCCTGTCGTGGGTTCCCTGCTCCCGGGGCCTTGCCCAGGCCAGCCCCCAGACCCCGGTGGGTTACCCAGACAAACAGACCACAGGGGAAAGATCAAGAGACGCTCTTTCTTCTCGGGACACGCTCCCACAGCTTTATTGTGAAAACAAACAGCTCCAGGAGAGGAAAGAGAGGTTGTTCCATGTGTTGAGGGGTTTTATGCCCTAGGAGGAAGGGGGAGAGGAGGGGGAGAGGGCCCACAACCAACAAGAGCTGACCCAGGGGAGGAGGGGGCGTGGGGAGGGATCGAGTTGGGGAATACCACACACCAGGAAAGGGTGTCACAGCGACATGTTAGATTGACTACACGGACTCTGACATGAGTTCTACTAAGAGGACTAACTTTATTACATCACTGACTCCATATATATAGTATAGCAAACAGACTAGTATGATTGGTAAGCAAGGTCACCACCTCTCTAACTATACTGGTTAAGACAGGTGTCTATCAAGAGAACTCTACTCCTATGAAAGAATGTAAACATCTAGATTGTTTACAGAAAAAGCGTGAGAAAAGAATTTCTCAAAGTTAAACATCAGAAGGCAGAAAAGTATAGCCACAAAAGGGGGCTGTGCAAAAATATACAAACCGTTGGTGTATAAGGCACAAAGCAGCCAGTGCAGTACAATAACAGCAGTAACCTCACCGTGTGGTGCAATGCACCCGCTCCCCACAGGTGCGCAAGTACAAGAGCACCATCCTGGAGGACCTGGAGTCGGCGCTGGCCGAGCACGCCCCGGCCCCGCAGGAGGTGAACTCCGAGCTGCCGCCCCTCACCATCGACGGCATCCCCGTCTCCGTGGACAAGATGACCCAGGTGGGCAGGGGCAGGGCAAGAGAGGGGTGGTTGGCACCTCGCAGTCGCAGCCTGTTGTTCTGTGTGGCTGCGTCTCCAGGGGATGGGCTCTGGTCTCCTCTTTCCCCCCGGGGCTGGAGCAGCTCTGGTCGTGGTTGGTTTGTTTGCTCATTTTCTCTGTGACAAAAAGTGCTGGTGAGGAGAGCTCAGGCTGCTGGGAGGATTCCCTTTGGAGCTGGTTTTGGCACCTCCAAGAAGTGGGAACAGGGAAAATGTTTGTTCCAGGCTTTGCCACAATCTTTAGGCACTGAGGTTGGGGAGGTCACTCGTGGACACCTTTCTGTGTCCCGTAGTTCATTCCCTCCTCTGTTTCTTGCTGTGGGTTGGAGCAGAGGGGAGTTTGCCAAAGGTTGAACCCCAGATCAGACCCTGCGTGAGATATTTTTGTTGGAGACAGGGAATTATCTGCCCTGGACGTGTGGGAGATTCCCTTTCTCTCCAGGTGCAGCCCCTTGCTGACCTCACTGCTGGGAGAAGGTGGAGGGCACTCCCCAAGAAAGCTTCATGTGGAGGGAAACCTCCTTCCCCAGGGATGCAGGACTTGAATTCAGGCAGGTGTGGCCTGCAGGAGGCTCTGGGTACACCCAGCCTGAGGCACCACAACAAATTTTAGATGCTGAAAGGCAGTTTTTTTCCAAGGGAGAAGTGAGATGGAAAGGGCAGCACTCACAGAGGTGTCGGAGCAGGGCAAAGATGTGCAGATTTTTCTGTGCTCTGCAGAGGTCACACCCTGCTCAAAACACCATTTCCATTTCTTAGTGGAGTCAGGCAAGCTCATGCTCAGAATAAAATTTTATTCAGCTTCCTGTGCTTTGGCTGGCACAGATCATTTTGCCAAACCCTGACAAATAAGACAAAAATGATTTCTTGGATTTTTAAACCGCTGTGAAAGGTGGCACCTGCAGGAGCTGCTCGTGGGCAGCTTTTGTTGTGTACCAGTGACAGTTTCCCATGGAAATGTTTTCTCCTCCTTGTCCTGCAGGGCCTTTGCTCAGCCAGCCCAAAGTGCTGATGCAGAACCTCTCATTTCAAACCCTCTCCTGCTGCTGTAGGGTAGAAGAACAAGGATCTTTCAGGAATGGCCCTCATCGTTCCAGCACGGTGAGGTAGCTCAGGAGAGCTCTGTGGGAAGGTTTCTCCTGAGCTCTGCACAGAGGTGCCATCATTTATTGTGGGAATCTTGATTCCCAGAGCTTCCAGTATAATTGTTTGTATTTTCCAGTAAAAAACCAGCTTTTGTGCAACTAAGTTGCACAAAACCCTATGGAAAACTGGAACAAAAAATAAATATAATTAGAATGGCAGGGGCTGGAAAGATGAGGCCTCTGCTTTCAGCAGGGGCCAGCAGGCAGGTGCAGAGGTGTCATCAGTGAGGAGGTGAAAATAACTCCTTTTAATTGCTCTGCTTCCCCAGTGGTCTGGAGGGAAATAAAGCCTTTCTTTGCCTGGGCAAAGATGTTTCTCTAACCTTGGGGATGGAGAGCATCACCCACCTGGGCTGGACAGGAAAACCTGTGCTGCAGTGGGATTTTCAGCCTTCACAGAGGGGAATCTTGGTGCTTTCTGGGCTTGGGTGACAGCTGAGTTTGCCCCTCAGCTTGTTCTCAGTTGCTCCTTGATGTGATTGAGGAGTAAAATTGGGTAATCTGAGCTTAACCAAGCTGAGGTCAGTGCTTCAGTCAGCTCTCACCGTTTTATCAAAGGGTGATTTGTCCTTTAATCTGACTTTTTTTGAGCCCCCATGATTTATAAGCTGCTTGTAGCAGCCAGTAAAAGTTTTTCTGGGCCTCTCCAAACTCTCCGTGGTGCCCGTTCCCCCCGTGCCAGCTGCATTCCTGCTCCCCCCGTGCCAGCTGCATTCCTGCTCCCCCCGTGCCAGCTGCATTCCTGCTCCCCCCGTGCCAGCTGCATTCCTGCTCCCCCCGTGCCAGCTGCATTCCTGCTCCCCCCGTGCCAGCTGCATTCCTGCTCCCCCCGTGCCAGCTGCATTCCTGCTCCCCCCGTGCCAGCTGCATTCCTGCTCCCCCCGTGCCAGCTGCATTCCTGCTCCCCCAGCTGCTCCCGGGCACGGGGCAGAATCCTTGCTGGAATCAGCTCCCATGCAGCTGAGCAATGGCCTGGATGGTTTTGTGGTTCTCCAGCTCTGGGAAGTGCAGCAGGGATGGGTTCAGGGATGAGTGCTCCCTTGCAGCTCCCGTGCAGTTGCTGCTTTTCCCTCTGCCACTCCCAGGGGCAGCCGAGGTCCTGCACGGGCTCGGCTTTGCTTTTCCCAGAGATGCCCAATGTAGAGATTCTGTGTGTAGAAAATTCCCGGCCACGGGTTTTGCTCTGTTCTGGAAACCACTTTCCTTGTTGTTTCCAGCTCTGGAGAGCAGTTGGAATACAGCTGGCTGTGCTTTGGGCTGTTGCCTTTGGGATTGGGATAGCTCAGTACGGTTAATCCTCCAATTTCAGGTTAAAAGTTAAAACACCCTGTTTGAAAGGGTGGCAAAGAAACATTTCTCAGTTTCTCCCAAATCCTCCATCCTGGGGCTTACCTGAGCCCTTCCCAAGCTGCCAAGGGCACAAACTGGAACGTGCCACTGGATTTTTTTCAGCAGATGTTTGATTTGTGGGTGGTTCCTGGACGGTGTCAGCAGCACCTGCAGGTGAATGTTCCCACCTGTGCCCCGAGGGATGTGGGGGACATCACCTGTGGCAGAGCCCCGGCCTCGTTAGGGCACTAATTAGCCAAGTCCTCTCTCCTGACAGTGCTGCTGATTGTCTCCCCCGTGGATTAAAGACAAACCCTCCTTAACAAGTACCTGGAGTAGCTTGAGCCCTGAGCTCCCATGGAGCAGTAATTGATCCCGCTGGAAACGAGGAGCACTGCTGATGGCAGAGCAGGGAAGGAGCTCTTCACTGGTTTTGCACCAGGCAGCTCAAAAAGAAAAACCCAAACCTGCTGCTACCAGGTTTATTTGAAAAAGTCATTGGGCAGAGTTACTGCTGAATAAGAATCCTTGGGAGTGAACTCCCTGCCTGTTACAGCTCCATTCTGGTTTTCCCTCCCTCCCCCAAGTCAGCTGTGTTTATTGCAGTGTTTCTGAAGAGCAAATCCTCTTCTCCCTTGCACTATGAACAATATATTTGTAAAGAAACTGCCCTGTGAGGGAATTATTTCTTCTCCCTTCATCAGGCTTCATCCAGGGAACTTGGAGCATGTCAGGGTGAGCGTTGGCCCTGCAGTGGAAGGTGGATCATGGACAGGCTGGGAAAAAGGTGCTTTGGTGAATGTTCCTTGTGTAATGTGGAAAAGGCAGCTTGAAATGAGTTCATGGACAGCTTGGAAACAAAGGATGCAACACCCAGACTCTGTCCAGAGAGGGGAACAGAGCTGGGGATGCTGGAGCACAAGGAGAAGGGTCTGGAGAATTCCTGAGGGAGCTGGGAAGGGTCTGGAGAATTCCTGAGGGAGCTGGGAAGGGTCTGGAGAACTTCTGAGGGAGCTGGGAAGGGGCTGAGCCTGGAGAAAAGGAGGCTCAGGGGGGACCTTGTGGCTCTGCACAACTCCCTGCCAGGAGGGGACAGCCGGGGGGGTCGGGCTCTGCTCCCAGGGAACAGGGACAGGAGCAGAGGGAACGGCCTCAGGCTGGGCCGGGGCAGGCTCAGGGTGGATTTTGGGAAAATTCCTCCATGGAAAGTGTTGTAAAGCATTGGAATGAGCTGCCCATGGCAGGAGTGGAGGCCCTATTCCTGGAGGGATTTCAAAGCCCTGTGGATGTGGCACTTGGGGACACTTGGGGTCAGTGGTGGCCTTGGCAGTGCTGGGGAGCTTCAAGGTCTTTTCCAACCAAAACTGACTCCATGATTCTATGAAATAATTTACTCTAAAAGCTCTGAAGGGATGCAGGGAGCTGCTCCTAAATGCAGTCTTTAAGCTCTAAATGTGATTTCCTCTGACATAAGGAGAGCTCTCCCCTTCCTGCTCTGCTCTGCAGCTGAACCAGCCTTTTGCTGGTGCTCCAAGGAGTCCCTGGTACAAAACCAGTCTTGTCACAAAACCCTGTGTGAGTTCTGTGTTTATTTTGGCGGGACAGGGCTGGAGAAGTGTGAGATGGTGATCTCCACATTTCAGCAGTCACTGAAGCTCCATCCCCTCCCAGCATCTCTGTAAAAGATACATCAGCTCATACCCGAGTTCCTGCCACTGTGGGGACATTGAGTGTGGGGGTTTTAGTGGGTTATTGTGATTTATTTATATTTTTTTTCCATTTCAGGTTGGCTCCTTCTCTTCCTGGTAGTGTTTGAATTGTGAGGTGTCAGTACAATCAGTGTTTGTGCCTTGGTGTTGTCATTTTCTTTTGGCTGATTTAATTTTGTTTCTTCTCTCCCACCTGCTGCCAAGCTGAGTCTTGGGAGAAGCTGGCAAAGTATTGTCCACCTTCCTTGGTGGCCTCTTCCACTTGATGGCTCCGACAGGATGGAAGCTGAACACAACAATTCCCTACAGTGCCCCTCGAAACTACCGGAGGTGCGAGTTCCTAAACGCCTCTGAACCCTTTGTTTGCTCCAGGCACAGCTGAGAGCCTTCATCCCCGAGATGCTGAAGTACTCCACGGGTCGTGGGAAGCCGGGCTGGGGCAAGGAGAGCTGCAAGCCCATCTGGTGGCCCGAGGACATCCCGTGGGCCAACGTCCGCAGCGACGTCCGCACGGAGGAGCAGAAGCAGCGGGTGGGTGTCTCCCTGCCTGCCTCCAGAAGCAGCACAGGGGCTGCAGGCTGGGCTCTGGGAGTGCTCTTTGCTCTGAGGGACAGAGGGAAGAGTCTCTGTCACGGCCTCCCGAAGGAGGGAAGGGATGGTGTCCTGCTCAGAGCAGCAGGGAGCTTTGTGCTTGAAGGAAAGGGTCATGGATGTGCAGTGGAGCAGGAAAAATGAGAGAACTGGGTGAAAAAGGCTTGAGGAAAGTTTCTACCAACCTGTCACAGAGATAATCGAAGGAAGGCACCGTGGTGTGGAGGCAGCAGGACCTGTGCACGTCCTGGTTCAGGGCTGCTTGGGTGGGGAGGCTGCACGTGGTGCTGTGGCAGCATTTTGGTGCTTTCCCAAATCACCACGGCTTTCTGCTTGGAGTCCCAGTGTGGGTCTTGTTTTAGTCTTTTCCTAAAAGCTGCTGCTGGTTTTCCCAGCTGCAGTGAAGCCTGTGAAGCTCATGCAGTGGTTAACACGTTTGCCTAGCACACAAAAGGTCCCAGCTTCAAAACCTAGACCAGGCAAACACACCACAACACTCACAACTTCACAGGCTTCACAAGGCATCACTGCAGCTGGGAAAACCAGCAGCAGCTTTTAGGAAAGGATTAAACGAGACCCACAGTCACAGAACGGTTTGGGTTGGAAGGGCCCTTTTAAAGGTCTTCCCACCCAAGCCCTGCACTGAGCAGGGACACCTTCAGTGCATCAGGTGGCTCTCCAGGTGAGGGCCTTGGGGAGAGGAGGGGATGAGCAGAGGGAGATGAAACACCGGGGTTGTTCAGGAATTGCTGCAAAGCTCCCGACAAAGCCCAGCAAAGACAAACGTGCAAATCCCAGCCCCGTGCTGGTTCAGGACACTTTCCTGGGCTGACTCCCCTGTGCTCTCCTGCTGGAAGGTGTCCTGGACCCAGGCCCTGCGGACCATCGTGAAGAACTGCTACAAGCAGCACGGGCGCGAGGACCTGCTCTACGCCTTCGAGGACCAGCAGACCCCGCAGACCACGACCACGCACAGCATCGCCCACCTGGTGCCCTCCCAGACCGTGGTACAAACCTTCAGCAACCCCGATGGCACCGTGTCCCTCATCCAGGTGAGAGCAAAGCCCCTGGGTGCTCCATTTCCAGCACAGTCTGCCTCAGGGAGGTGCTGGAAGGAACCTCGGGAGCTAAGCTTGGCCGTCAGGAATTTTGTCTTTATGGTGTCCTACCCCACAACAAAGATCCATCCTCATCCTCTCTCTTCCCAACTCCCACCCCCTGCTCTCCAGTGCGAGGATTTCTGCCACGTGGTCAAACGATTCAGGGATTTGAGCTGAGTTTAGTGAACCTACTTACAGCAAATCCAGTCCCTGGTGCCACCACACAACAGCCGTGGTGGCAATGGGAGGAGAGGTGGTGGAACTGCCTTCCTTTAGTGGTATGAAATGTACTTTAATCAGCAGGTCAGGTGTTTCTGTGCCCCTGGTCTTCATCTGACACCTGAGTGTATTGTATTTATTACAAACACCAAATACATATTTGTCCTCATGGAATGAGGATTCCTCTCACACTGTTCTTAGCTCAGTGCTGCTGCTCTTTCCCCTGGGTTCCCTGTGTGGGAAGGCAGATTCTGGCAGCTCAGGATGTCAAAAAAATTAGGTTTTCTCTTGAAACTTCCCACAAACTCCTTGTGGGAGTGAGATTTGAATCTCAGTTTCCCCTGTGCCTCCAAACCCCCACTGGTGGTGGTTCCTCACCAGGCCCAGCACTTTGTCCCTCTTGAGCATCCCATTTTTAGTGAAGTCTCAGACGTACTTCTCTCAGACATCATGAAGATAAAACCTGGGTGTATGAGTAGGTTTTTTCCCCCAAATGAAGCTTTTCAGTGGCTGTTAGAGTGTTCTGTTCCCCAGCAGGGCCCAGCAGACCTGCCAGGCTGGTTCTCTTTGCTCACCTGTCCATACAATCTCCCTTTGGCTGGTGTCCTTTCAGGTGCTGGACACCTGAGATCCCATTGACTTCCTGGCATTTATATTTAATTCTCCTCAGAGACAAAGCTGCCCATCTCCCTGCCTTTGTCCTTTCCCAGCTGTTAAATGGGGAAAAGATCCTTTCCAAAGGGGTGTTGAGGATGAGCTCCATGTTTGCCAGGTGCCTGGAGATGAGACCCAGGGAATGGGGAGCGTGGAGGGTGTGCAGGGAATTCTGAGCCAGTGCTGGGTGGCTGGGAGGAGGGAATTGACTCCAGCATGCTCCCACAGCTGCTCTTCCTGAGGCTGGGAGAATAATGGGGCCTTCATGGACACAGGGACAGCACGAGGGATTGCAGAACTTGGTTCCAATCTGGAAGCTGCCATGGATCAACATGGCTCCAGCTTGGGATTTCCTTCCCCTTGGGGACAGCTCCGTGTTTTCTGTGAGCTCTGCAATTACAGTTCATCACAGAACCGTGGGATCTGAGGGGGTTGGAATGCACCTCAAAGATCCTCTCACTGCCATGGGCCAGGGACACCTTCCACCATCCCAGGGTGTTCCCAGCCCTGCCCATCCTGGCCTTGGACACTTGCAGGGATGGCACGTCCACAACCTCCCTGCACCACCTCCTCCAGCACCTTCCCACCCTCACAGGAAACCCTTTTATCCGTAACTCTAATGAACTCTTTTATCCCTGTTAACCTGGGGGCCAGTGGGAGCCCCTGTGGCCGTTTCCTGCAGTGACAGGTGATTTTGTCCCCGCAGGTCGGCACCGGCGCCACGGTGGCCACGCTGGCCGACGCCTCCGAGCTGCCCACCACGGTCACCGTGGCTCAGGTCAACTACTCTGCAGTGGCTGACGGAGAGGTGAGCAGCTGCCTCAGCTTCCTGGGGCACCTGGCCTGTGGGAGTTCTCTCCCCAAGGGCAGGATGAGTAACACACCAGGAGCGGGGTCGGCGAGTCCTTGATCAGTTGTTTGTTATTTCTGATCTACTTCCAGACTCACAAGGTGTAAGTCCCAGCTGACAAGCTAGGAAAATATTTACTCTCTAACCCTTACCAAGGTCTTTTAAGCACTAATTGTCCAATAACAAGGTGACAGCTATATTATTTATTCTTTTAACCCAATGACCCATCTCCCTTGGTCTGCACTGCAGCCCTTTTCCACCCAATCACAGAAAACCACCCAAATCCGTGAAGAAGAAGGTGCAAAAAGACAAGTGCCCCACACCCAGAAGTCTCCATCTTGGCTCCCATATATTATTACACACCAAAATCCCAAATCTGAGTTTTTCACCCTGTGACCCCCCACACTTCTGTGCAAACCACACACAGACATTCCCCGTGCTGTCCCTCAGGTTTGGAAGCCGTTCCCACGGCCCCAGGCCTGATGCAGAGCCCTCCTGAGGGTCAGTGCCTGTCAGAACACAGAGCCTGATACCCTCAGCATCCAGGGTTCCACCACTGGATGGCCCAACTGGGCCCCAGCAGCATCCCAGTGCTCCCAGCAGCATCCCAGGGCTCCCAGCAGCATCCCAGTGCTCCCAGCAGCATCCCAGGGCTCCCAGCAGCGTCCCAGTGCTCCCAGCAGCATCCCAGGGCTCCCAGCAGCATCCCAGGGCTCCCAGCAGCATCCCAGTGCCCCCAGCAGCATCCCAGTGCCCCCAGCAGCATCCCAGGGCTCCCTGCAGCATCCCAGTGCTCCCAGCAGCATCCCAATGCCCCCAGCAGCATCCCAGTGCCCCCAGCAGCATCCCAGGGCTCCCCGCAGCATCCCAGTGCCCCCAGCAAACAGGCAGCCTGCAGAGCTCAGGGCTGACACAGAGCAGGGATTTTAGACTGGGGGTGCTCAGTTGTTATTGCGACTCAGGACTCTACAAACACAAGTGGAAGCCTTAGGTCTGAAATTTGTACTTTTTTTTTTTTAATATACCTCCTATAGATTATTTATTTAGGGTTTGGTTTTTTTGGGGTTTTTTTTTGCATTTCCATGTCTAAATCAGAACACTCCAACTTGCAAATGTTTGCTTTTCCCCCATTTAAAAATCAAATAATACATTAAAAAAATTCTGTGGGTTGAAGAAACATTCCCTTAAAATTATAAAGATTTCTTTTATACGTAATACATTAAAAAATATAATTTTTCTGTGGGTTGAAGAAACATTCCCTTAAAATTATAAAGACTTTTATTACACATAACACATTGAAAAAATATATAATTTTTCTGTGGGTTTAAGAAACGTTCCCTTGAAATGATAAAGATTTTTATTACACATAATACATTAAAAAATGTGATTTTTCTGGGGGTTTAAGAAACATTCCCTTAAAATTACAAAGACTTTTATTACACATAACACATTAAAAAAAGATATAATTTTTCTCTGGGTTTAAGAAACATTCCCTTGAAATGATAAAGATTTTTTTTGCCCTCTTGGCTTCAAGCCCCACCTTTAAAGGAGGCTGCGGGTCCCTTTCTGTCCCTTTGGGCCTGGAGAGAGGTGGCAGCTCAGAACAGGGTCCCTTTCTGTCCCTTTGGGCCTGGAGAGAGGTGGCAGCTCAGAACAGGGTCCCTTTCTGTCCCTTTGGGCCTGGCGAGAGGTGGCAGCACAGAACAGGGTCCCTTTCTGTCCCTTTGGGCCTGGCGAGAGGTGGCAGCACAGAACAGCTCTGCCGGCCACAAACCCCGCTCCCATCTCAGCCGCCGGCTGGCACAGCCCGCCGTGACCTTGGAGCACTTTGCAGCTGCTTTCGGGGTTTTTGGGAACCGCTTTTGTCCCCTGAGAGCTGCAGGAAATCTTTCAAAGGCACAGGGAAGCTGCCTGGGGCTCAGCTGGGTCAGTGCAAGGTGTCCCTGCCCCTGGATCTGCGTGGCTTTAAGGTCCTTTTGCACCTTCTCAGCTGCAGAATCTCAGCAGCTCAACCTTTGTGGAGACACTCCCAGCTTCTTTTCCTTCTTTCCTTGCTCCATCCCTGTTCTGCAACTCCTTGGGCTGTAGAATCTCAGCAGCTCAACCTTTGTGGAGACACTCCCAGCTTCTTTTCCTTCTTTCCTTGCTCCATCCCTGTTCTGCAACTCCTTGGGCGCCTTTGCAGGGCATCCCTGGGATCTGCCTTCCCACCCACAGGTTCAGGTTCTCCCTCCCTCCCTCTCCATCCTGTGTTGGGATTAACCTTTGCCCAAAGGCAGCAAAATTTCCTGTGCAAAATTCGACCTTGAGCCTCGGGTCACCTCTGCTTTTATGGGTTTTTTAACCAGCTCCACCCCAACAAACTCGGGTGGGTTTTTTTCATCACCCCCTAACAGCATTTTTATTTGTGTCTCAGAAGTTGGGCACTGTCCAACAGTGCATGGGAGGTGGAGGGAGATCTTCAGCTTGCAAAGCAGCCAGTGGGATTTGTCAGCAGATCCTCTGCTTTTTTGGTCCAAAGTGTGTTTTTAGTTCTCATCCTGGTGGATTTTGTGGCCATGTAATCATTATCTCACGAGCTGTGGAGCTCCACATGAAAAAATGGGGGGAAAGGAGCAACTGGGTGAACTTCAGGTAATAGGAAAATTATCTGTGGGAAGGTCTGGAGTTAGGGAAGTTTAAATTCCTGGGATAAATGAACATTTCCAGCCACCATCATCTTTTATTAAGCAATATGGCTCAATGCCATCCTTGGTCACAGGTGCTGTCCAAATAAATCCTGGATGGGAACGTGGACCAAGCCCCAAAGTGTGCAAGTAGATCAGGGAGGAAAACACAGCCCATTTCCCTGAGGGATGGGATCTGTGCTCCACACTGCAGAAACACAGAGAAAATCCCAGAATAGCTGGCCTTGGAGGGCACCTTTGGGAATCATCCAGTCCGAGGCAGGCTCACCCCGAGCAGGTGACACGGGGACACGTCCAGCTGAGTTTGGGATGTCTCCAGACAGAGACACTCCACAGCCTCCCTGGGCAGCTGTTCCAGAGCTCGCCATGGAAGGAAGTTCTTCCTCGTGGTGAGGTGGAACTTGTGTTTTAATTGATGGCCATTAAACCCAGCTAATTAACGAACACCCAGATACAACAACAACAACACAGCCCTGTTTTGTTGAGGATTTGGCAGGACAAGAGGGATTCCTGGGATTTTGAGGACTTCCCTGGATCTTTATGAGCTCTGCTGGAACGATCTGTGTCTCAAAAACAGGATGGGACCCTGCCTAGTTTGTAGACTTAGGATTTATTATCTGTTTGTGTCATACACAAGAAAACAACAAAATCCATGCAAAGCTAGATCAGAGACAAAACAACAACTGAAGCATGGCATTTTATAGGTGTTTTCTCAACTAATAGTTTACAAGCAGAAGTTTAGAGTCATACTACTCTAGCAGATCAGAAGAGAACCCACGTGGGTTTAATATGAATAAAAGGCTTCTATAAACTTAAGAAACAATACACAATAATTCGTTATTTAAGACTGAAACTTTTTCTATCTTTGCAAAGCATATACCTAGGACCTTGTACATCCTGAACCAGCAATCAGTCCTTGTTCTTGTACTTTATGATGGATATAAATGTATTTACTTGTCTCCTAATTTCCTAACTTTCCATGAAAAAGTTTTGAGATTCCCAGCTTTCTCTCAGCTTTCTGTCTACCTGCTAAAGCTTTTCTGCACCTTCAGAAGGCTTTTTAAATTCCCACAGAGATCTCCTGGCTGCTGGAGGCTGTGGTGTGCAGATCCTCAGGACAGTGCATGTCCCAGCCTCCCTCCCCTGTCCCCGCTCCCGGAGCCGCTCGGCCAAAACCCGCCCGTCCCTCGGCGTTGGGGCAGCAGCCAGCCCTCGAGGGGGTGACGATGGCTGATGCCACAGCCCTTCCCTGTGTCCCCCTGGCAGGTGGAGCAGAACTGGGCCACGCTACAGGGCGGGGAGATGACCATCCAGACGACGCAGGCCTCGGAGGCCACGCAGGCGGTGGCCTCGCTAGCCGAGGCGGCGGTGGCGGCGTCGCAGGAGATGCAGCAGGGAGCCACTGTCACCATGGCACTCAACAGGTACCTGCAGAGGGCACAGCTGGCACGGCCTGGGCCTGGCAGCTGCTGCCTGGGTTTCCTTCTGGTGGTGCAGAGTTCACCCTGTTCAGCCCTGAGAGAGGCGTTCGCTCAGTGAGTTCCTGCAGCGGGCGCTGTGTGCAGGACAGCTCCTGATTCCTGCTCTGGTCAGAACCAGAATTTCCTCCATTCTGGTTTTGGGACACAGCTTCTTTTCCTGCTTTCCTTACTCCATCCCCGTTCTGGAACTCCTTGAGCGCCTTTGCTTTGCTTTTGGGCCTGGCCTCGTTTGTGTGAGGAAATTCAACAGCACTCTGCTGAAAACAGTGCTCACTAAAAAGAATCATGGAACCACCTGGCTGGGGAGGAGTTGAAGCCAGAGCTGGTGATGCTGGTCATGGCCACAGGGGGAGGTGAACTGGCAGAACCCGTGGTGAAGGGAGAGCTCTGAAACCTGCAGAACCCCAAAAGTCTGGTACCTGAATCCAGAGGCAGGAAGGAGCCCCGTGGAATAACTGCTTGGATTGTCCCAAAGTTTTAGCAAAGTCCCAGGTGAAAGGGAGAGCACAGGGGTGTTCTGAGAGATCTGCAAGCTGAACAATTCCCCTGGAAGCAGCTCCTTCCCATCCATTCCCCCTCCAGTGTTGATTTCCTGCTCTGCATCACTTTATCCAGGCCGGACACGAATCCCTCTGCTCTGGGTTGTTCTCTTGCTGGTTCAAATGGAGTTCCTTGTTCCTCTGGTGTTCCTAACCCTTCTCCCCCCTCCTGCTGCCCGCAGTGAAGCCGCTGCCCACGCCGTAGCCACGCTGGCCGAGGCCACCCTTCAAGGAGGGGGACAGATTGTCCTGTCTGGGGAAACTGCGGCCGCGGTCGGGGCGCTCACCGGAGTCCAGGATGCCAATGGTAAGGCCTCTGCAAAGGTTTCATTTTGTTGGGGGGTTGTTTGGGTGGGTTTTGTGTTTTCTTTCTAAGTTATTTTTATGTAGGCTCTTAAAAACGGCCTTTTGCTCTCTTTTTGTTGAAATGTCACAGTTTGGGTGGTAAAATGCACCTCCCTCACTCAGGGGGTCACTGACCAGTTGTGAGTTATAATCTCAGGGTGGAATGGGAGCACGTGGTGGGTTTTAACTCCTTGTTTGCTCCCATGGTGCTGGTGGCTCTGCTCTTTCCCTCCTCTGCCAGCTGGCTCTATATCCTTAGGTTTTTTTGGGAAATCTGCTCCATGCTGTGTGTCTGTGCCCAGCACAGCAAGGGTCAGCCTTGATCAATTAACACAATTAGTTGGTGCCATAATAAAGTCATCTCCAGAACTCTTAAACCAACATTTTATTTCTGATTTCCTGCCCTTCTCAAGGCTTTTTTCCTGTGCTTAGTGGCTGCTCCTGAGTCAGCCTCGGGTCGTTCTCCTCCTGCTTCATTTTCCATCTTCCCACCACAGTCGATCTCTTGATTCCAGGGATTCTCTGTAGCCTTTCTCACCTGTTCTATGGCTTCTGCCAAGTCTGGTGACTTTTGCAGCTCTTCAGACTAGAAATAAAACTGGAAATCCATAGACATCAGTTCAAGAGGTGAATGGAGTGTGCAGATGTGCCTCCTTGGGGCTCATGCACTGCCTGCAGTCGCTCTGCGCTTCTGCCTGACCCTGGAGGTGTTGGAGGAACACCTGGATGTGGCACTGAATGCCTTGGTGTTGGGCCATAGGATGGATTCTGTGATCCCAGAGCTCCTTTCCAGCCTGGCTCTGGGATCATTTCTCAGGCTGGTTACTATGGAATTGCCCAGGAAAGCCGCGGGTTGTTCGGGTTAGGTGGAGGGAGGTGTGTCAAACTCTGCCGGAAAAGGGCGCCAAGGGTGCAGCTGTAAGGAAGGGTCACCTCGAGGGTGGACACCAGTTGTCAGAGAGGGGCCCAGCACGTGTGGCTGGAGGGCAGAACGGGCACTTTGCAGGAAAGCAGAAACCTGCCCAGGTGAGAGCTGCCTCCCACCAGAGCCCTCATCCAGCCCGGAGCACACAGCGCGGGTGTTCAGTTTGCAGCGGAGGGAGGAGGAATTTGACTCGGAGCTGGTTTGGTTCCCTTGCTGTGGAGTCAGCCGGCCTGAAGAGGGAGCAGAAATGAAGGGAAATCCCTGTCCCCGGAGCCGGGGATGCGTCTGGCAGCGAGGGAAGAGCAAGAGCAGGATCGTGTTTATTGTGCCGGCAGCCCGGCGTGAGGGCGATAAGTGCTGTGTGTTTGTCAGAGGCAGGATCTGACCCTGGATGCTCAAAACCAGCAACTAATCAGATTTGGAAAAGCAGCTCTGCACCTCTGGCTCCTTTTGCTCTGCTTCCAAAATGCTTTCAAGTCTGGATTCCTCTGGAAGTATCCCCTCAAACTCCCCTTCTCCACACCCTCCCTGAGTCGCTCCACCTCACTCTCCCAGCATTGACATCATTTGAATACAGGCTGGGCTTTTATTTTCTTTCCTTTTTCTCTCCTTTTTTTTTCCCCCCCCTAGCAGCCGAGTTGGAAATCAGCTGGGATTTAGAGTGCATTAAGGGGAGAGGCTGCAGCATTTTCCTGTGAGCAGAACCTCGCCCACAGCCCCTCGCCTGGTCTCCACTCTCCTTCGATTTGCTCTAATCTCCGGTGGTATTAAGGGGAAGGGCTTTGCAGTCCTTGGAAGCTCCATGCTGTTGGTTCCTTACGTAACCAGCTAATAGATCTCCCCCAGGGATGGAGGAGATGCTGGTATCCATTGCTGCTGTCTCTGTCTGGGGAGGGAGAGCAGATGGATTTCACTGCTGGCAGGATTTATCTCCCTAGCTGGGGCGTGAGTGGGAGCATCCTCCTGGACACCATTTGATGGATGCAGCAGGAAAAATCCACTCTGTGCCCTTTCTGTCCAGAGGAGGTGGAATTGGGAGTGATTTGGAGAAAACACCTGCCAGAGCCTAACCAGCAAATTCCCCCTTAGAGTGGTCCTAACCAGCAATTTCCCCCTTCTTGCTGTTGCTTGCAAGGCTGTAATTTGCTGATATTCCCAATAAATGCTTCTCTCTGGGAATGCTCTTACCCTTCTGCAGGACTTTTCTGAGGAAAAAACCTATCTGGAAGGGTAGGATGGAAATTTATCTCCATCTCATTGATAAGGTAATGGAGATAGTTTGACACCTCCCCATCGCTGGGAGTGTCCAAGGCCAGGCTGGACAGGTTTGGAACAACCTGGGATAGTGGAAGGTTGGAGCAGGAATGAGATGATCTTTAACTCACTTCCAACACAAACCATTCCATGATTTCTATGAAAATTTCTGGAGGTCAGGCAAGGTGGTTCATTCCTGACTTTAGCCATTAAGTGTAATTACTCTCTTGTTTTGTTGTTGCTTGTTTGTTTCTCTCTCAGTATGGCATTTTTCCCATCCATTCTCTGGAATTATCTGAATAAATAATAACAATACAAGACAGCCAAGATGGCTAAAAAGAGGAAACCTCTGCATATTCAAGGATATGTCAGAATCTAGGGCTGGGTATCTTGCAGGGAGCCCAGGAACGTGGCTGCAGCACGGAAGGGCTTGCTGGGAACAGAATTCTTTTTATGAAGGTTTACCCTGGGTAATCTTGTGATCTGTTCCATCCCCAGCTGAAGGAAACAAGATCTCCTGCTCCCATGCAGTGTCAAACCACCTAAGTGCATTATGGTTTTCCTGCTGCCCCGGAGCATCTGCTCCGAGCGGGGATGCGGGAACTGCTGACCCCACGCTCGGAGCCTCAGATGGTTTTGTTCTCTAAGTGCTTGGTATTGAACAGAGCAACGGGGAGAGCAAGTGCAGGGCAGTGTGGCAGCACCAGCCCCTGACAGTGCTGGGAAATGCTCTGCTAAGAGGAAACTCCGTGCCCTGGAGCTGCTTTTGGAGGGAGAGGAGCTCGCTGAGCGATGGAAGGAGCGGTGCCGGTGCTGGAGCATCCTCCTCCTGCAGCCTTTTGTTTGCCATTGATCCGTGGGGGCTCTGAGAGCTGCCAGAGCTTCCCGGCTGCACCCTGCAATATTGATGAGGCTCCTGGCGGGGCCGTGCCTGCGCGGGGCTGCCGGGAGGGGCAGAGCAGCTCCCTGCCCGGGGAGGGGCAGAGCAGCTCCCTGCCAGGGAGGGGCAGAGCAGCTCCGTGCCCGGGAGGGGCAGAGCAGCTCCCTGCCCGGGGAGGGGCAGAGCAGCTCCCTGCCAAGGAGGGGCAGAGCAGCTCCCTGCCAAGGAGGGGCAGAGCAGATCCCTGCACGGGGAGGGGCAGAGCAGATCCCTGCCCGGGGAGGCTTCAGCAGCCGCCGGCTCCTCACGAATCCGGGGTTGTTTGGGAAGGTGAGAGGAGTGGAACGCTCCAGCTCCAGCTGGGATTCAAACCAGGGCATGGAAGGAGGCGCACTGGAAATTGTTGGGAAGGAAGAGGCCGTGGAGGTTGTGGGATCAAGCCGTAGTTATGGGAATTGATTTCACAGACCGGATCTTGGCCCAGCCAGAGATCCAATGGATCCTGCTTGTCTCCCCTTGGCTGCTCTTTTCCTGTCCCCGAAGCAGATTTTCCTGCTGGGTCTCCTTCCCGTGCTGCTGGAGATGCTCCTGGGAGCACAAAGGGGGACACTGAGAGGAGCCCACACCCAGTCCTGCCCTTCTCCATCCCCCCCGGCCATCCCAAAAATCCAACCCCTGCTGTCCAGACAAGCAGAGGGGGCCGTGCTCAGGGCTGGCGTGAGCCGGGATCTGTGATGGGAGCCCGGGGAGAGCATTAGGGTCTGACGTGGGCAGGGGGGATTAGCGAGCTCGCTGCTTTCGCAAGCCCCGGGGAGGAGGCGTCAGCACCGGAGCATCCCCTGCGAGTCAGCGCGGGATCAAGGAGCCTCCAGCGGCGTTTGGGGTGGCACAGCCACGCGGAACCGCTGCTCCAGGCGGCGAATTCGCTGTGGGAGGAGGTTTAAATGCCGGGGAAGCTTCGGTTCTGGGCGAGGCTGCCGAGCTTCCCACACCGAGCCAACAGGTGGGAAGCCGTCCCCAGCCTTGGCTGTGTTTCCCTTGGGAAATGGGAACGCTCCTCCCGCAGCTCCGGGCCCGCAGCTCTGTGCCTGCCGGTCCCCCCGGCTGCTTGCAGTTCAAAACACAGCCAGGAGGCAGAGGCAGGGTTGGGATCCTGTTCCCCGGCCTGTGTGTGTCTCCCAGAGAGCACGAGCACAGATGGAGGCGCCGGGAAAACCCGGCACAGGTTTGGGATCCCTGTCCTTGCTCTGGGATTCCTCAGGACAGGGAGGCACAACCCCGAGCCACTGGGAGCTGGTGGCTTTTTCACATGAGGAAAATATCTCTGCATTTCATGGAGGGAGGCTTAGGGGCTGCAAATGTCACTTTTTAAACAGCAGTGGTTTATGTTTTTCCTGTTGGATCTCCTTTTTAGGGAAGATGGAGCCAAATGAGTCGCTAGCAGCTTGGCAAAGTGCAGATCAGCATGTTTGCATCCAGGAGGACAGGAAGGAGAGAGTCAAGCTTTTTGTAGGGCCTCCCTGGTGGGAACAGAATTTTTTTATGAAGGTTTACCCTGAAACAGGTAGGATTTAATCCCAATCTGAAGGAAAGGTGAGGAAAATCATTTTTGCAGGTGTGTTTCAGATGAGAGGGTAGAAGAGATGCCAGTGGCAGCCAGCAAGGAGAGCAGAAGAGTGAATTCCTGGATTTGCTGAGCAGCTCCAGGAACAGGGAGAGGCGTTTCCTAGAGGACAAATTGCTGTGTATCAATGAATAATTATCAGCAACGGAGCCATTGGGCTCTGAGTGAAATACCTTGGCATAAACCTCAGTTAAAAGGAGCTCAATCTGTGTCGGGTCGGGTCTCTTCTCCAGGAAGAGATGGCAGGACCAGAGGAAACAGCCTCAAATCCATCAGGGGAGGTTTAGGAAGTTAGGAAAAAATTCCTCACTGAAAGGCACTGAAATTCCTCACTTGTCAGGCACTGGAACAGGGCAGGGGTGGAGTCCCCATCCCCGGGGGGAGTTCAAAGCCCTGTGGATGTGGCCCTTGGGGACATGGGGCAGTGGTGGCCCTGGCAGTGCTGGGGGACTGTGGGGCTCGATCTGGGAAGTGTTTTCCTGCCTCAGTGGTTCCATGACTCCAAGGACACTCCCTCCCCTGCGTGTGCCCTGTAGAGAGGGGGCTCCTGACTGCATCTCTGTGCCACCCCCGTTCCCTGCCAGCCTCTGCCTCTCCTCTGGGTGTGAGCAGCGATTCCCTGCCGGCTTTTCGGGACACCAGCCACAGCGCCCGGCTCGTTCCCAGCACAAGGAGAGCCGGAATCTCCCCCGGGCCCGCAGGAGCTGCTGTCTGCAGCCAGCCCTGCCCAGCCTGACACCTTGCCCTGCCCTTGGGCGGCGTTTGCCCGTCCCGGCTGATCGCCGCCGCTAATCCCGCGCTGTCCCGGTGACGCGGGGCTGGCACGGCCACCGGCCGGCTTTGCTCTGACATCCTGGCCCTGCTGACGGGGCGGCTGCCGCTGCCGATTAGGATTTGTCTGCCCACCAACCGGGGTTAAAAATAGCCCCTCCTGTCCCACATCCGCGGCCGGAGCTTCCCCGGGTCCCGCTCCAGGTGCGGGGTGGAACCAGCCCCGCACAGCCCAGCACGGGCTGGAGGTGGAGTCCTTTGGGCTTCCTCGACCGGTCCCTTCATGGGAGCACAGAATTCCTGGGGACACTTTTTGGCCTTTTGGAGTAGAAAACCCTGGTTTTATTGTCTTTATTTAGCCTGGAGAAGAGAAGGCTCCAGGGAGACCTCAGAGCAACCTCCCGGTGTGGGATGGGGACTTAAAGGAATGAGGCTTATGGGAATGGATTCCCACTGCCAGAGGGCAGGGTCAGATGGGATTTTGAGAAGGAATTCCTGGCTAGGAGGGTGGGCAGGCCCTGGCACAGGGGGCCCAGAGAAGCTGTGGCTGTCCCTGGAAGTGTCCAAGGTCAGGTTAAATAGGGTTTGGAGCAACCTGGGATAGTAGAAGGTGTTCCTGCCCGTGGCAAGGGGTTGGAGCTGGATCTTTAGGATCCAGCCCAGCCCATTCTGTGATTCCTGGGGATAAATATTCTGATAAGATGAGCACTGGGGATGTTCCAAGGCGTCTCTCCTCTTCACAAAGGCAGCGGTGCCTGAGGAGCACAAGGAGCCCCCCGGGTGGTTTTGTGCCCCTGTTCTGTATCCAAGTCTCATGTGAAGTCTCCAGGCTGCTCTTCAGCTCCAAACCTGCCTCAGAGGGAGGAGGGAGCACCCTGGGGAGGCTCCAGCAGTGACTCAGTTCCTGTTGTCCCTAAAAGCCAGGAGCTGCTCCTGCTCAGCGTGTCCCTGAGTTCCCAACATCCCAAACATCCCAAACGGGAATCCCTTCCCTGGGGCAGGGAGCCACCTCCAAGCCCTTTCCTTGAGAAGTTCCATCACTTCCATCCTTTCTCCCAGTCCTGCTGGTCTCAGGGAGCTCCCACCCCCCTAAATGAGCCGTGCCCCATCTGGCCTTGTCTCCTGCTCCTCCCTGACCTCACAGCATCTCCAGCACCTCCCTTGCCCTCCTTGTTCCCCCTCCCCTGGTGAGTTTTGACATCCATTCCTGTCATCAGGCAGTTGAGCCTTGCAGGCTCCCCAGCTGTCACAGCCCAGGCTGGCCCGGTTTAAGCACAGGCCATTTACCTTCCACGTGTCCTGAATTAGGGGAAATGGACAGGAGGGCTGGGTCTGTTTAAAAATTAAAGCTGATTACAGGGCATTAACATTACATTTAAAGGAATAGACAGCAGCCCTCCTCTCTCAGCACAGTTGCAATATGTTCCCTTTTGTTCTGGGCTGCAAGAGGGAAGGGAGCAGGACCGGTAGCGACTCCAGGCTGGGCAGGATTTCCTCTTCAGCCATAAATTTTGAAAGAGGAGCTGCCTGTTGGCTGGTGCAAGAATTTAAAGCAGGTCTGACTACCTAAAGCAGTTCCCATCTTTGCCATGCTGAGGGGAAGGTGAAGTTCTTTTGGCCGATCCTGAATTTCCCTGGGAAAATTCAGATGATCTGATGCTGTCTTCTGAGTTGTGGTGTTGGGAAGTTTCCTATTTGATGGATCCCGGTTGCTTTGTGTTAAATCCCACCATTTACATGGTGGCTCTTCGTCCCAAACCCAGGAGTTAGTCATTCTGGCTGGGAACACTCGGAATGTGATGCTTGGCTGGGATTCTTTGTGGGTTTAGGTGGGATTTGAAGCCCATTTGTTTGGGGGATTTGTATGATGTTTATCCAGGCTTCTGCACCTTCATCTCACAGCCCCTCAGGAATTCAGGTGGCTTCAGAAGGAGCTGCTCAGTGCAGGGTGGGTGCTGAAAAGAGGCCTTTTGGCAGGTGAAGGGATGTATTTGTAGTCCCTGGATCCTGCTTTTCTCTGTCTTCAAGAAACCAAAGCTCCAGGGAGAGCTTCCAGCATATTCCAGGGCATGAAGGGGCTCCAGGAGAGCTGCAGAGGGGCTGGGGACAAGGCCTGCAGGGACAGGACACAGGGAATGGCTTTCCACTGCCACAGGGCAGGGAGGGATGGGATCTTGGGCAGGAATTCCTGCCTGGGCTGGAATTGCCAGAGCAGCTGTGGCTGCCCCTGGATCCCTGGCAGTGGCCAAGGCCAGGCTGGACACTGGGGCTGGAGCAGCCTGGGACAGTGGGAAGTGTCCCTGCCATGGCTGGGGTGGCACTGGGGGACCTTGAAAGGTCCCTTCCCCCCCACACCATTCCATGGTTCTGTGATCTCTTGAGCACTTTTCGTTTGACTTTACCAGCACCAACATTCACGTTCAATTCCAGGGGTTTTTCAGTTCATGGAGATGAAATCCCCAACAACTTGGATCTGAGAGCCACGTCCTGAGCTTTCCTGGTCCCCTCTGGGCACGTGGGGCTGTCAGGGCACGTGGCTCTGTGGTCACAGCAAATTTTTCGGGATCTCTGCAGTAGCTGGGAATTTTAATCCTTGGACAAGCTCCTGTCTAAACGAGATGTGGTTGAATCCAGGCAGGAAAGGAATGGCAGCCAGTAGAGTTAGCATCTTTTCCTGGATATTCTGGAAGCACAGAGCTGGACAGACAAACATTTCCTTGTTTGTCACTGTTTCCAGACCAGGGATGGGAAGGATGGAGGTGTTTTTGAAGGGGGGCTGCAAGCAGATCTCAGCAGTGAGATCTGGGATTGGGGTTTTGGCTCCAGGCTGGGATAGGGAATTGCTGTCCTGACAAGCTGCACACCTCCAGCCTGGTGCTGGTTTATTTATAGCCCTCAGCTTAGGGAGGAGGGCAGAGGTGGGGTCAGAAATCCAGCTCTGCCCAGCCCTGCATCTCTCCTGACCCAGCAGAGATGCTGCTGAGTCCTCTTGCCAGGTCTTTTCCTCCTCTCCACGCTTAACCTAACCTGGATCAGAGGCTTGGCAGAGCTTGACCAGCAGAGCTTCTTCAGGGGGTCCAGACAGGCTCGTGGTGCTCCTGGAAGGGCCACAGGCACCACCAGCCTGGGGAAAGCAGCTCTGTGCCCTTTCTGCTGGACTCTGCTGTGCTGGGTGTGGAGCTGAGCGTTCAAACCCACCAGTGTGGAGCTGGGTGGACGCAGAGGAAGGCCAAATCAAAACCAGCTCTGCTTTGCTGCTCCTTCTCCCAGGATAAATTTCCTGTGTGGTGGATTCTCCCTGTGGTTGCAACTCATTCCAAACCATCTGGGGCGTGGGGCAGCCCCACCTCAGCTCTTTGAGCCCATCTCTGGTAGATCTTCCAGCTCAACAGCAGAGATCCCAGGACAGTTTCATGCTGCTGGCACCACCTCTGCTCATCCTGCTCCTCCAGGAAACCCCAAAGAGAGGTCCCAACTCTCCCTCCTTGTGAGCTGCTTCCCTAAATTAGTGCCTGGGGTTCAGGGCAGTTCCTTCAGCTGATCCCAACTGAGCCTTCAGTGCCCAGGGCTGGGGACAGCAGTGGTGCCCAGAGCTGTGCAGCAGCTGCAGCATCTCCCAGTGCAGATTTTGGCAGATCTTGGCTTGCAAGGCCTCCTGCCTCATCCCCACCCGTGGTGGGAAGGGACAGTGCTGCAGGACGGGCAAGGCTGGGGATGTCACTGCTGTTCCTACCTGAGCCGTGCCACTCCCTGCACCAGCCAAGGAATGAATGACCCGTGATTCCCCCATGCTCCCCTGACCCAGGGCGGGTGGAGGGGGCCCCCCTGATGCCTCTGCACCCCCGTGGCAGAGCGGGGCTGCAGTCTGCTGCTGGGTGGCAGCAGGGCACAGCTCCTGCCCTCCCTGCCCTGGTGGCTCCGGGCTGGGCTGGCTCAGGCTCTCCACTGCAGAGCCCAAAATGTCGCTGCCTTTGGGTGGGTGGAGGCTGGTTTGGGTGGATGGAGGCTGGTTTGGGTGAGTGGAGGCTGGTTTGGGTGGGTGGAGGCTGGTTTGGGTGGATGGAGGCTCCTTTGGGTGGACGGAGGCTGGGATAGATGGATGGATGGATGGATGGATGGATGGATGGATGGATGGATGGATGGATGGACGGATGGATGGACGGACGGATGGATGGATGGATGGAGGCTGGTTTTGGTGGGTGGAGGCTGGTTTGGATGGACGGAGACTCCTTTGGATGGCTGGACTCTCATCTAACCCGAGGGCACTCTGTAGCCATTAACGGCTGTGGTGGGTGTGGGGCGCAATCCGATCCAAAGGGGAAGCCGGCTGCAATCCCGGCGAGCTGTCCTTGCGGCGGGAGGCATCTCCGGAAAGGAGCTGGGCTTTGTGAGCCCCGGGAAGGAGAAATGCCCTCCCTGCCTGCTGCTCCCTGCACTGAGCTTTGTGAGCCCCGGGAAGGAGAAATGCCCTCCCTGCCGCTCGGGGCTGCTCCCTGCACTGGGTTTGTGAGCCCGGGAAGGAGAAATGCCCTCCCTGCCTGCTGCTCCCTGCACTGAGTTTGTGAGCCCGGGAAGGAGAAATGCCCTCCCTGCCTGCTGCTCCCCACACTGGGTTTGTGAGCCCCGGGAAGGAGAAATGCCCTCCCCGCCGCTCGGGGCTGCTCCCCGCGCTGGGCTTTGCTGCTCCTCATTTACCAAGCTCGTGCTCTTTTGTTTTACACCGAGGTTTCCTCCCTGCGGGCGACTCTGCGGTTTCTGTTCTCCCTCCCTCCCTGCTCCTCTTTGGAATGTGCGTTCCCCACTTCCTGGGTGGACTCCTCCAAGCTCCAGGTGGCTCTTGGTTTTCTTTGCCTTGAAAAGTGCTCGGCCCCTCTTTTCTGAGTGCCTCAGCTGCTTCCTCAGCAGGGTGTGACCCCCGAGTTCCTCTATTGCTTTTTTCCGAGCACATCCAGAGGATCGCTCGGTGCCTGGATTTATCCTCCTCATTGGATCTTGGGAGCAGGGTCTGATTTTAAAGCCTAAAAGCACAGCCCCATCTGTCTTGTGCCTCTGGGGATAGTAAAGAGCCCTGTCCTGCAGAAGGGTTTTCCTTGTGCCCCAGCCCTGCCCTGGCAGAGCGAGGAAGATGGGAGGTTTTAATGAATTGTCCCTTGTGGCTGCACTGAACTTTCAGATTTCTGTTTTCCCAAGTGGAACTCTTTCCTCTTCCTTGATCTTCAGCCATTAGATTTGGGGTTGAGGAGGACGTTTCCTGCTCTGGGATTGACTGGGGCGTTATTTGAGGCGTCAGCAAGGTGCACAAGAGCCCGAGGAGATGCAGCTGCACCTCTGTGTCCCTTGGCTGGTGGCCATTGGGTGGCTTTGTCCAAAACACTGGTGGGCACCCAAGGAAGAGAGGGGAAATTTGTCACCGTCAGGACTTTTCCAGCACCTTGAGGTCAATGGACAGCAGTGGGCTCAGCACTGGGGTACCCCCCCTGTGATGTGGGGTGCAGGGGTAGCAGAGCAGAGGCCGTGGAGGCCAAACCACCTTCCCCTGCCCTCTGAGCTTGGGGAAGGCTTTTCCCGCAGCGTCCCTTTGGGAAGGCTCACCTCACATGTGCCTGTCGCTGCTGTCTCCCAGTGACCTTCTCAGCTCATGGAGACAGCTTGGCTTTGCTGTAAAGCAGCTCATGTGACAGCAGTAATCCTCAGCGGGTAAACAGCTGTGCAGGAAGATTCCGGGGAATCGCCCTATTTTCCCTGCTCCGCACACCGGGGCGGGAGGGTGGCACAGCCCGCACGAGTCCAGCCCCTCTGGATGTCTCTGGAGCCATCCCTGAAAAGCCAGGTCGGCAGCACTGGCTTCCAGGATTCCTCCTGGCAGTCCTCGTGGAGCTGCAGAACAGGTTCCAAGAATTTCACAAAGCCGTTTCTCCTCAAGTGGTTTCCTCTGAATCTTTTCCAAAACCCATGAGTGGCATTTTTAAGGCTGAGTTTGACTTCGGTTCCCCCACCCTCCATATCTTTTGGCGTATTTTATTCCCTCACAGTTGTACAAATTCCTCTCTCTGGGGTGACACTTTCTGGTGGCTCATGTGGACCCTCTTCTGCTCCTGGGATTCTCAGTGGACTTTCTGCCACCTGCCCATGGGAAGTTCACTTCTGCCCTGGAGAAGATACAGACTGAGCGAGCATTAGCTTGGAATTGGTTTCAGATTAATCATGGGTTTATTATTCCCATCCCCAGCTTCCAGCCTGTAGAAAACTTCATTTCCCTTCCTCTGCCCTCTTGTTGCCACAGATCCCTGAATTTCCCCATCTCCGTTTTCCCCACGATTTTAACCCTCCAAACCTCCCAGGGGAAGTTCAGTGAGCGTGTTCTGGTGCTGACAAGTCCAAGGAGCTGATGACAGCTCAAGCAGGTGGTTTTAGCCTGAGATCCAGGTTCCTGCACCTCACAGGCAGCAATTCCCCTGCAGGAATGAGGTGCCTGGGATCAGGTAGGCAGCAGCTGCTGCCTGGGATCCCTGGGTTTCTGCAGCAGGAACCACCAGCAGGGCGTTTGTGGCTGCAATAAATTGTCCACCAGTGGCCTGAGACAATCCCTTGTTTCATGTAAGCCACAGCCCAGCCCTCGGGAGGGACCATCTGTTCCTCTGGCCTAGGACAGATTTGAGCACGAGCCCTCGCAGTGAAAGGCTCTCTGCAATTCCCCTGAGCCGCCTGATCTCTTCCCTTCCACCTCTTCCCATCGGGGAAAAAAAAACCAAAAACCCCAAAGCTTTGTGCTCCCGAGCATTAGAGGGGGCTCTAATTGGTGTGTAAATTGAGACTGCTGCGTTTAAGTGGTGGACAGGGAGCTAATGGAAGTGGAGTTTTATTGCTGGCATAAGCAGGGGATGTTCAGCCCCTTTGAAGTCGCAGGGATCAGCGGCCAGGGGGGTTTCTGTTCGATCAGAGCCAGCAGTGAGTTTGGTCCCTGGCTGTTTCCCGTTGCTCTGACCCATGGATGGGTTATGATGTCCTTCTCAGAGGTCCCAAGGTTTTCCTTGCCAAAAAAAAAAAATTGAGTTGCACTTCCGAGTAGGAGTTATGTATTGAGAGGTTTGCAGTCCAGCAGAAAATGAAGACTTGGACTCGGCCAGGTTTTCGGGTTTCTGTGTGTGTGCTGCTGCTGGAGGTGTGCTTCCTCACCTCTGGGCCTCCCATCCGAGCCAGAGCAGTGGGGGTCCAGCCTGAACCATCCCAGCAAATAAAAACCAGGAGGAATTCTCCAGCCACCACCACCACGTCTCTCGTTTTCCAACCTGCTCTGTCTGCCTGGGAAGGGCCAGCACAGCCTCCTGCCCTGCTTGATTCTCCTCACAAATTTTGTCTGTGCGGGTCCATGTGCCACAAATCTCCACTTTGCACATCCAGGGTGAGACCCACAAGGGCCAAACAGCTGGAAATGTCCTTTTTGGGAAAACAAACTCATCCCTCTCCCTGCAGCCATCGTTGCTTTCTCTTGGTGTGCAAAGGACGCTTCCAACCCCAGGCATGGACGGCTGGGGCACAAAAGTTCTGTGCCTTCAGTCGCCAGGCCAGAGCCCAAACTTTGTGTTTTGAGCAACAGATGTGCAGAGTTTAAAAGGGAGGAATCTGCCAGAGGCAACAGCATTCCAAGGATAAATACTCTGAGGAGAGCGAGGTGGGAACCCATCCCACCTGCCAGGCAGTGGGAGACGGTGGTGTACAAAAGGAGGAGGAATGTGGACTGTAAAAACTTGCTCTTTGCATGAAAAGTTCCCCATCTGAGTCGTGTGTTGGCTGTGATTTATTGCTTGCCTCCTTGAGGATGGGCCAGGTCCTACCTGGGGGGAGGCTGTGCCAAACGTGTCCCTTTGTCCTATAAAGGACAGGCTGTGGACACCAAAACCCTGCTGCAGGAGGGGATGTGCTGGTTTGGAGCAGGGATGCTTCTCCAGCTGCATTGGGAGGCTGTGCTTTGAGGAAAAGGGGGAAAAGGAGCCTTCAGGTGCATTTCCAGCCCCTTTTCCCCTGAGGAAAAAAGCCAAACTTACCTCCTGGTAGCTGGGCAGGACCTAGCACGAGGTGAGGCTCCAGCAGATCACCACAGCCGCAGCTTCCCGTGTCAAGGCAAAGCTTTAAACGCCTTCCCAAGGAATTCTCCTCCTCCAAAGGCTCTGTTGGGGAGCTCCTGCCACCTCTGCTGGGTTAAGAGCACAGAATTCCCTGGCACAGAGGCACTGCTGGGGCACGGGGGCAGAAGCCGTGGCGTTGGACCCGCCGCTTGGCCATGAATGTGCACCCTGTTGTGGCAGGGAAGGCTCCTGGGGAGCAAAGCAGCAAAAATGCTGGGAAAATGGCTTTTAGATGGAGCCAGGGCCTATCTGGTTACAGCTTGCCTTTCTGCCAGCACAATGGCTGCTTTATGTCTCCATGTGCTCAGCGCTCCGTGGGATGCGCCCGTGTCCGTGCTCGCATGTGACCCGTCAGCACCGGCCCAGCCGAAACCACCGGGCCCTCAGAGCCTTCAAACCACACAGAGCTGCTCCCAGGCCCCAAGGAGGGCCTGGACTTCATGAACTTCCCAGCCTCGGGCTCTCGGGATATGTAGGAATTCCCTTTGGCAGCCATTTCTGCTCCTCGTTCGTCTCTCATCCCTCTTCGCCGGGAATTGCCGAGAGCTTTGTTTGAGCTTCTCCATGGTGGATGTCACTGCTTCAGTGCAGGCTTTCCTCACTGGGCCTCTCTGGGCCAGTTAAACCATTCACCTAAATGTTTGTAAAGTATCTGGCAGTGCCTTATCCTTACCTCCCACTTCACCTGTTGCTTACACACACAATGTTCTGTATGGAATTAGAAATATTTTAGTTGCTCTGCCTAATGTTGGGGGGTGCTACTCCTGTGTGGAATTTCTGAATTTTGCACTCACCCAGTAAACCAAAGGACGCATTTCCTATGAATGCATTAATCACCCCACTAAATCCCCCTCTCCAGCTGTAGTACTTCCCTTTTTCTCAGCCTTTTACACTTGCATTTCATTGTCAGGCGCCCTAGCAGCAGACTATTCATGTTACAAGTGGAGCGTGGCAGAGGGTTCATCAGGTGAGTGGATTTTTGTGGTGGTAGTTTGGAATGTTGGGATTTAGCTGGTTTTGCACTTGGACCTTTAGGTCCCTCTTGGTGTTTCTCGGGGTTAAAGGGGCTGTGTCTGTCTGGTTTGTGTGCCTGGACACCATTTGGGGTTGAAATGTCTTTGGGATGTGGTGCTATCACTCAGGTAATTAAATGGTTTTGTCATTTTAGGTGGTGCCCTGCCACCCAAAATTCCCACAGTAGCCACTAACAAAAACCTGTGGAAAATACAGGACACTAAAAGCTGTTGAGAAAAGCAGGATAAGAATCAGTCTCAGTTCTTCCTCTGGGAGAGCCCCTGGGGATGTCAAAAGCGTAACAGGGCAGTCAGCAAAGTATTTATGGCGAAACCTACCAGGGATCCCTTTCAGGTGATTGCTCAGAATCTCGTTCGTGGGTTTAACACCTGATTCCTGAGAAGAGGAACAGACTGATTTGTCCTGAGGTGTTTCCTCTCCCTGCTTCCTGAGAAGCTTGGCACAGATAACCCCCTCTGCCCCGTGGTTTGTGTCAACACCCAGCAGATCGTGGGGAAAGCAAAGCCCAGCTGGGGCAGGCCTTCGGGGCTGCCGGACTTTCTCTATTTTTATCTGTGTTTCGTGTAGAGATGATTGACCACGATGGACTTGTAATCTTCTCAGGTGTGTCCACGCCAAAGCCAGCTCATCACGGAGGCTTAGACAGGTTATTCTCTAAGCTTCCAGCCTTGGAGCCCAGGAAAAACCTTCCTTCCCACAGGTAGACACGGTCCCTGTGTCTGTCACCGCTCCTAAGTGACAAATCGACTCCAGTTTAAGGTGCCACGCCCTGGAGACCCAGCACTGGAGGGGCAGGTCTAGGTGAGGACTGAGCTTAAGCAGGGACAGCTTAATTCTGCCTCAGGTGATGCCCAGGGCTTGTTCTCCAGCTCGAAATTGGCCCCATGAAGGGGAGAGGTGTCGTTGTAGCACACAAAAAAAGATGAGAGACTGAATATTTCAGAAGGCAAAGAGCATAAAAAAACTTTATTGTCTTATTCTTACTACTTTTGTAAGGTGTTCTGATACAGACTGAACATGGTTGGTGAGCAGGAACGACCCCTCTGTGATCCCAGTGGTTAAACCAGAGAAACAGCTCAAATGTTTGGAGAACTAGAAAAGCAAAACCCCCCCTGGAGACAGATTGTTTGGAGAAAGGAGAGTTGTTTGCCAGGATTTGTTTTGAGAAGAAGCTTTCTTGAGAATTTCTCCCTTGGGAGGAAGTTAGCAGGTTAAAATCTCCCAGACCCAGGGATATCAGGCCCACAGAGAGGTGGGGACAGATGGCCTCAGGTAAGGCAAAGCAAAAGGTGTGCAGCTGATCCACCCCCAGGAGACCAAACTGCTGTTCTGCTTTTCCCAAGCGCCCTTTTCTTGGGAGTTTTTCCATCAAAAAAAAAAATGGAAAACCTGGGATTTCAGGTTGTTTCCAATGTTAAACATCATTGCAAGTTTTTTTTTCCTTCTGGGACTGTCCTCGGAGCAAAGGCAGAGGTCCATGGCAGTGGTGTCACCGGTGAAGGTCACGTTTGTCACCACTGCTGCATGCTGTGGGTCTTTGCTGTGCCAGGGAAGAGTCTGGGCAACAGGTTGGCTCACTGGGATCTTCCTCTTTCCATGGAAGTGCTGAGACTCCAGAGGAGATAATTCCTGTAAACCAGGAGTTCCAGCCCTGTGGCTTTTGTCTGGAAGTGCTGCAACCTTAAAAGAAGTCCAAAAACTCCCTAAACACCCAAAACGAACCCCAAAACCTCAAAGCCCCCACAAAAGATCTGGAAGAGATAAGGGAGATTAAGCCAAAGGTGTTTCAGGTCTTGGCTAAGCCGTGGCCCTTCCCTCCTGATAGGGAGGACGAAAGCAGGAATGTCCCAAAGATGTTGGTGCTCCCAGCTGGGGGAGGAAGCTTGGTCCCTGCCCGAGATTTGGACATAAACCCCAGGTTTGGATGTTCGGATTTGATTTAAAACAACACCTTGTTGCAAAATGCCAACATCCTGCTGGAGCTGAGGGATTGGGAGGAAGAACGAGCCCTGCAAACGTGGCGGTGCTTCCCGAGCAGCCCCGTTCCGACGGCGTCCGGCGGGAGCTCCCGGATCAACCTCTGGCTTCGTGGGCCCCTGAGACAGCCACTCCTGCTGCCCTGAACGAGCAGAGAAGGAAAACCCCTTGCCACAGGTCCAGAGGAACCAGAGGATCCCACACTGGATCAGCTGGGTTGGAGAAGATCTCCAAGGTCACGGAGTCCAAGCTGTGCCCCGTCCCCACTTTGTCCCCCAGCCCAGAGCCCTGAGTGCCACATCCAGGCATTCCTCGAAAAGCTCAGGCAAGAACGAGTCAATGACAGTGTTAAGCAGGCAGGTGGCCCCCAGGGACAGTCTGAGAGGTGAGGTGTGACCGTGGAGGTGTGGTGGATGCAGGGAAGGAGGCAGTGACTCCAGGGATCTCATCTCCTGCATTTATCTTCCCTTCTAAGGAAAAGCCAGGGCCGTGATGTAACTTAGTTGACTCAACTTTGATATCAAAGCTTCAGGTGCCTCATTAAATTGTTCTTTATTGGGGTTTTGACCACAGTACCTCCTGAAAAGACAGATGATGGAGGATTTTGAATGAGGACCGCAGCTTTTTGCAGATAATTTGGTGGAAAACCTTCATGTTTTGACCTGACTGGCACAGAGGTTCTATAGGGAAGAGCTGTGACTTGTGAGCCTGGAAAGTTCTCAGAGCTTAAATCGCTGCATGGGGGTTTTGTGACTTGTCAATATCACAGAATCCAGACCAGTTTGGGTTGGAAGGGACCAAAGATCATCCTGTTCCAGCCACACTTTCCACTATCCCAGGTTGCTCCAAGCCCAGTCCAACCCGGCCTTGGACACCTCCAGGGATGGGGCACTGAGCCATTTGTGATGGGAAAAATCCTTCCAATTATCATCCTGAAAGATGTCAATTCAGAGTTAATCACTGACGCTCTTGCAGTTGAGGTGGTAAAAGATGCAGGGCTGAGCTTTCAGTTCATCTTATCTTTAACAAGTGTCCGTGTCGAGAGATGTCTTCTGCTCCTCTGTCGCTGCTGAGTGTGCTGGGATTCCTGACATGTTTGATTTCTGAGGCTGGCCTTGGCTGGAATCCCTCCCACGGTGTCGTGTCAGCACCTCGTGCCCCGAGGGACACGTTCCGTGTGGCAGCTCAGGATTTGTCAGGGTAACACCTCACTCTGAGAGCTGCCGTGGCTGGACCTCCTTAGAGAGCTGGTTTATCTCCCTGAAAATACACCCTCGTGCCCACTGATTGTCCCCTTCCTCCACCTCTTGAAGGCCTCTCCAGTCAGTTCCCCAGAAGGGAGCTGTTTTTGAAACCTTTTTGATTTTTATTTTTTTGAAATCTTCGCAAACCAAGTTCCCAATCAAAAGAAACATCTAATAAAAATCAGCTGTGGGACATTTTCATGTTAGTCCCGAGCAGTGTTGGCAGTAACACTCCGGGTGATGTCCAGAATTGCAGTTGGTGAGCACAGGAATGATCTTTGGACCAGGATTCTGTAGGACCAGCCCCTTTCCTGAGCCAGCCTCAGTCTTTCCTCCTCTAAAACACCTCCAGTGACAGAGACTTTGCTCCAGAGCTTCACCATCCTTATGTTTAGCTGTTGTCTGGGATTTTTTCCCACCTCCTAAGTGCAGCTTTCCATGCTGCACTTCAAGCTCGTGTCTTACTGTGGGAAAGACAATCAGAAAAGATGATTATTCCCTACTTACCTGCATCAGCCTTGGTGTATTTACCTGGGAATGCCGACCAAAGCATGCCCAGTGCCCATTCATGTGCTGCTCACTGAGGGCAAACATTTCATTTTTTGGAGGCCCTCTGGCTTGATCTCTTTTGTGTGTGTGCATTAAACCGACTCATTCAGAGCCATTGACAAGAATTCTGCCATCACTGCCTTCAAAAGCCTCCCTTGGCTCTGAAAGGAGCGTGGTGATGAGATGGCATCTGCTGCCCTGTGTGCTAGGGCCCTGTAGTGCATTCCTGAGCACAGGAATTCCCACAGGAATTCCCACTGCCTCTGGAGGAGGGGAAGGAGAAGGTGCAGGAAAGGAAAAGGGAAAGGCCTCGGCAGGATGGTGCCCAGCACCGTTTGCTCTGGTTTCCCCTCAGCGCTGATGGAAACAAAGCCCTCTGAATGAGTTGGATGTCAACGGCCAAGAAAGCCCAGTGGGAAATTCCACTCTTTTTAGCCTTTTCCCTTTGGTGCTGGAGCAGAGGGCTGAGGGGCTGGGGAGGTCTCTGGCCCCTGACTCTGCAGTGCTCACGGCTTGCAGCACTCACTCCTTTGGTGTCCAAGAGAACAGAGCAAGAAGAGTCAACCTTGGCCTCTGGAGCCACTGGATCCCCAAGAGCAGCACCTGCAGCCCTCAGTCGAGGTTCTGGGTTTTCATCAGATGATGCTGCCTTGCTACCAGCCATGTCCTGTGCTCTCTGAGGGGCTCCAAGGTGATCGCTCAAGTCCTTGTGCGCTTCCCATTTTGTCCCATAAAAGAACTCCCAAGAGCAATAACTCCCTCAATGCCTTTGGGGTGGTTTAAGGGAGTCACCTGCAATGTAGGACCAAAACAGGTGTTCTTATGCTCTGTGCCAGGTGAGATTTATCAGCCCTGGCGTGACTTTTCACCTCTGAGTCCTGCATCTCTCTGCTCTCAGGTAGATCCTGACTTGTCCTTGTTCTTCCATCACCTGAAACCTCTTCTCTGCTGAAGCAGCAGGAGTTTCATTCTCTCCTGTGGCCCATGGCAGTCCCCTGGCTGAAATGCAGCTGCAGACATTGTCTGACCTGGCACTGGAGTCCACCCGCAGCCACCTTGGAGTTGATCGACTCCAATCTTTTGATTGAACCCCTAAGGCCTCCATGGGTCTTCTCCTCCCTTGGCCACCCTCGTGTCCTTCCCATTCCCCCCATGGCATCACCAGCCATGCCAGACCCTCCTTCCTCCCAAAGCCAGCTGATCCTCCACCAAAACACCTCTTTCTCTGGGATGTGGTGCTGTCCCAGCTGCCTCCCTCGTGCCCGGCTGCCTGGAGCTGGCTCCTCACCCCTGCCGGGGACAGGAGGGGCTTTTCGGGTGGCTTCACGGAGGGGAAGCAAAGGCACAGCCTGGCTGCATCTTCCTGGGAGCCCGTGGCCAGGGTTTGTGCTGCTCTGTGTGTGATCCAGCACCTCTGCTGTTGTCCCTCCCAGGCAGGAGCTGGTCTGAGCAGCCACAGATTGCAGTGGGGTCCCATTTCCCTGCCAGCCCCGCTCCTCGCAGCGCTCCCCGGCCCCGCGCCGCTTCCTTTGCAGAAATGTATTTTCCAAAGACTCCAGAGGTTGGTTTGGGGTTGGGTGTTGTTTTTGGGGGTTTTTTTTGTCTAATGGATTTCCTGTTTTTAATACAATTGAAAGAGTCTGAAATCCATGCTTTAGATTAACATATGCCAGCTAGATTAGGGCTAATCAGGGCACAGGTCTGAGCAGATGCAGCGCGGGGCCAATCCCAGACCTGATTACAGCATCTCAGCGGTTTAATCGTCTCTCTCCCAAGGGCGATCGGCTCTGCTCTAATGCACAGCAGACTCTGCAGCCCTCTCCTCCTCTGGGTTGTCACCACCCCTGGCAGGAAGGGCCGCCACGTCATCTGCTGAGGCGATTTGCGTTAATCCCGCGCACGGCGGGCTCTGCGCCGCGCCGGCTCTCACGGGCTCTTCCCCGCGCCCCGAGAGGTGGCCAGGCTCGGCCAAGCCTTGTCTGAATTAACTCACCCTGCCCAAATTAACTCACCCTTCCCAAACGCCCCCGTTGGGTGGCCAGGGCTCTCCAGTGCCCGGTTTTGGCGCGCTTGGATTGTGGCTTGGATGTCGCGTGGTCTGCGGCCCACGGCGGTGGTGGTGGGGGTGGTAGTGGTGGTGGTGGTGGTGGCTCTGCTCCTTGGGCTGTCCATGTGTCCTTTGGTCTCCTCTGGGTTACCAGCCCCAGTAACCCAAAGGGCTTAGCTGGCTTGTTGGTGTGGAGCGGGGATTTGAGGTGCATCCCAGGCCAGAGCTCCAGCTCTTGCCTAAACCGGGATGCGCTGTGTTCTCCCGAGGGGTCTGCTCGGAGATTTCCTTCAGCAGGGCTGAGCCTGAGCTCTCCTTCCTCGTTTGTTCTGGGGCCTGAAACTCCCACTGACCAGAGAGCTCCCTGGGGGCTGGGAGCCTCCTCCTGCCCCTGTGAACACCCAACCAGGGAACCAATTCCTTCCAGCTGCCTGGGCTTGGGGAGTGTGGCCACCACCCCTCAGGCTGGGGGATCAGGAAACTTCCCAGCCCACGGAGCGCTCCGGGACCCCCGGGGAGGGAGGGCTGCTGGGGGAGCGCCGGGGTCACCCCCCTGGGCAGCACGATTAACTCCTAAGCTCTCCTGTCTGCACAGGGAGTTATCCGAGGACACGGAGCCGCCTCCGTTACCAAACGAGTGGCCTTGGCGGGGCAGAGCTTGCTCCCTGCTCCTCAGCCCAAAGGGATTGCGCCGCTTTTTCGGGAAAGCCTCGCTCGGGAACCTGGAGTCGTGGCAGGGCTGGCCATCCATCCCATCCCATGCTGCTGCTGGGAGGATTTGTTGGCCTCGAAAAACTGGTTTTTCCCCCAGCAGAGGTGTGGGTAGTTTCTGAAACGTCTAAATTATTTCCCTTGTCCAAATCCCCCTTGGCCGAGCCAAGGGTGGAGGTGGGCACGGGGATAACACCGGAGTGATGGGTTTTCTCCTCCCAGCCTGCAGGATTTGCCATTCCCCTCCCTGCCCAGCTCTGTGGAGTGCTCCTTGCTATTTTTTCCATCTCTTTCCAGCGCTCACATCACAGTAACCCTCAGGGGCCTCGTTGTTTTGTTGTCACCGTGGTTGGTGTTTGCTGCCTCACCAGGGCTCGCCTCTGGCACTGCGGCGTTTTCCTCCCAGCCCTCAGCTTTGCCAGCTCCATCCCCAGCCTGGAGGCATCTGATCCCTTCCTGCAGCTGGGCCAGCCTTGGGAAAAGCTGTTCCTGCTTTGCTGGACCCATCCATGACTGGGGAAGGGCTGAGAAAGGGGGATTGCTTTCCTCTCTCTGTTTCATATGTCACATACACAGGTGTGACAGCCCGGGGCCAGTGCCAGGAGCAAGTTTGGCTTGGCCAGGGCTCTTTGGTCCCACAGTGCCCTTTCCCTGTGAGGGGACAAGGACCTGGCTGGGATGCAGAGGGAGCAGGAGGATGGGAATTGTGTTGGACAGGGGCTGTAATGGGTGCACAGCAATGGGATCCTCTCGTGTGCCACCGGTGGGGAGGTGTTTGAGTGACCTGCAGAGGTACAGGGGATGGGAGGAGCCGAATTTATCCCTTCCTCAGCCTCACGATTCCCAATTCTGGGCATATCAAGTGGAAAATGCGTGTAGGGAGTGTGATCCTCGTCAGTGGGTGATCCCTGATGGGCTGTGGGGTGGGTGGGAGCAATCCCTGCCTCCAGGAATACTCAGCCTGGTGGGTTTGGCTGAGCAGGTCCCTGCTGGGCCATCCCAAAACACGGCTGGGTTGGGTTCCTCCTCCTCCAAAAACTATGTT
Source organism: Nicator chloris (assembly GCA_013400495.1). NCBI lineage: Eukaryota > Metazoa > Chordata > Aves > Passeriformes > Pycnonotidae > Nicator > Nicator chloris. The sequence goes on along the minus strand of WAAE01018524.1, from coordinate 200,531 downwards.
ATTTCTTTCCTCCTCATCCTTATTCCCTCCCTGCAGCTGCACAGCCCCGGGGTGCGGGCCCCAAGGTGCTCCCATCCCATCCCATCCCATCCCATCCCATCCCATCCCATCCCATCCCAGGCCACTGAGGAGGCCCAGATCGTTCACCCAGCACAGGCACAGCTGGGTGGGGGCCACTGTCCTTCCTGACTGCTGGTTTTCATGGATAGAATCATGGAATGCTTTGGGTGGGATGGAACTTTAAAGCCCATCCAGTTCCAACCCAGACCATGGGCAGGGACACCTCCCACTGTCCCAGGCTGCTCCCAGCCCCATCCAACCTTGGACACTCCAGGGATCCAGGGGCAGCCACAGCTGCTCTGGCAATTCCAGCCCAGCCAGGAATTCCTGCCCCAGATCCCATCCCTCCCTGCCCTGTGGCAGTGGGAGCCATTCCCTGTGTCCTGTCCCTGCAGGCCTTGTCCCCAGCCCCTCTGCAGCTCTCCTGGAGCCCCTTCATGCCCTGGAATGTGCTGGAAGCTCTCCCTGGAGCCTTCCCTTCTCCAGGAGAACCCTCCCAGCTCTCCCAGCCTGGCTCCAGAGGGGCTCCAGCCTCGGGAGCAGCAGCTCCGGGGCCTCCTCTGGATTCTCTCCAGCAGCTCCACGTCCTCACAGAGCTGAGCACCCTCCTCCAGCTGGGAGAACTCCAAGAACCACCCCCAGAGCCACCAGCAGAGCAGCACAAACCCAACCCCAAACCCAACCCCAAACCCTGGGGGAAACCCAGGGCTGGGGCAGGCTGAGCCCAGCCCAGCCCAGCCCAGCCCAGCGTGTCCCTTGTGTCCCCGCAGGCCTCGTGCAGATCCCCGTGAGCATGTACCAGACGGTGGTGACCAGCCTGGCCCAAGGCAACGGCCCGGTGCAGGTGGCCATGGCGCCGGTGACCACGCGGATAGCGGACACTGCGGTCACCATGGACGGCCAGGCCGTGGAGGTGGTCACCCTGGACCAGTGACGGCTCCTCCTCCTCCTCGTCTCTTCGGGGTTTTTTCTACGCCTCTCCAGAGATGCAATCAGGTGGCATTTGAAGTCTCCCGGCTTTGGAAACGGAAAAGGTTTTGTTGACCTTTTTTTTTTTTTTTTTTTTTTTTTTTTGGTAAAACGAGAAAAATCGAAACAAAAAAAACACAACGAACCAAACCAAATCCTGGCAGAGGATGTGTGTCAAGTGCATTTTTCTAGCGCCACTCTGCTCTGGGAGGAGCGAGAAGCCAAAATTGTGACGGGACTTTGATTCCGAGGAGGTTGAAAAGAAAATGGAAATAAAGCGAGCCCTTTAGGCCCCGTTTTCCCCCCGTGTGGGATCGAGCAGGAGGAGGCTGGGGGACAGCACGGACACCCTCAGCCAGCACCCACCTCCACAGCAAATTAGGTATGAAAGATTTTAACACGGACTTTTATATCCCAAAAAACCCGCCCCGGAAAAAAACACAACAAAAACAAACAAACCCAACGAACCACAAAACACAAAAAAAAAATAGTTTGGGGAAAAAAAAAAGACTCCTCTCCTGGGAAGAAGAAAAAACAAATTAAAAAACCCGAAATGCATGTGTGACTGCAGGGGGGTGGAGAGCTCCGGAGGGATGATGCTCTTCAGGAGCCTGCCGAGGACCCGCGCCCCGCCCGGCTCCCCTTGGTGCACACTGGAGACCTGGTCCTGCTCCTCGGCTCTCCTACCTGCCATTTGACATCCCGGGGCTTTTTTGTGTTGTTTTTATTTTTTTCCCCCTTTATTATTATTATTGTTGTTGATGATGATGTTGTTATTATTATTATTTCCCGGGTTCGTGGCTCTAGACCGGAGCGGAAGCGCCTCTAAAGGGGCTCTGGCTGCGTCCCCCCCCCCCCCACCTCCCCGTTTTTCCCACCACATTCCCGGGATTTCCCTCACCAAGGAGCCGCCTCGGGCTCATCCCGTTTCCTGCTGCCGCCCCCGACTTCTCCTCCCGCAATTCCCAGAGGAAAAGCTTCGCCTGAAGGGGGGGATGCGAGCGAGACCCTTCCCTTTGGGGGCCCCTCTTCACCCCATCCCTGTGCCCCACCCTGGTCCTGCCCTGTGCCTCTCCCAGCACGGTTTGAACCCCAAAATCCTTCCCAGGAGGGTCAAAAAAAGCCTTTGGGGCGGGGTGGGGTGTTTTTGGGGGGCCAGATTTTGCTCAGCCTCCCCATGGGCCAAACCCCGGTGCCCGACCGAACCCCGCCCCCCCAAGCACTTCCCACGGGATTCCCTTTTGGGGGTTATTTTGGGGGGTTTTTTATCACGATTCCCAAGTGGCCGTTCAAGTGCTCCAGGAAGTTTTCAGATTCTTGTATTTACTTGTTTTATATGGGGGGGGGAAGACCCCCCACGAAAACAAACCTCTGAAATGTTCTTTGTATACAGTTCTTGGGTCCTTTTTCCGAGGGGAGGGAGATCTTTCCATAGAAACAGTCCTGGTTCTCCAATTCATGACAGCTTTTGGGTTGTTTGGTTTCTTTTTTATGATTATTTTTTTATCGTCGTTGTGAAGATGTCGGTGGCTTTCCAAGTCAGTGTTTCTTTGGCAATGAAATGAGGTTCTTTTAGTCCCCTCCCCCAAAAAAAGACAAAAACCAGGCAAATAGCAGAGCATGGACCTCCCCCTGTTTTCCCAGTGTCTATTATTGCCTCATTCAATAAATTGTTACAAATGTGTCTACCCGGCTGTCCAACTCTCCTGTTCTGGGGGATCTGGGGGGGCTTTGGGGAATATTTGCCATCCCTCCCTTCCTGGTGGGTGTTTTGGGGTTTGGTCCCTCTCCCCTCTCCCATGGTGGGGCTGGAGAGGAGGAGCAGAGCTTCACCAGGATGGTTTTGGGGTTTAATCTCTTTTTTTTGGTGCAATTTCTCTCATTTTCATCTTCCATCATCAATCTTGGGAGTGCTGGAGCAGCCCCCCTGCTCCCACCCAGGGCTGAGCTGGCTTTTGGGGTGAATTCCTCCATTTTCAGCCCCTTCTCACCCCCAGGACCGATGTTTTTTGGGGGTGCAAACCCAAGGAGGAGGCGGGAAACGCTGGGATGGGTTTCAGCAGCTTTATTGGAACGATGGTGGCTGGATCCCGGGAATCCTGCGGGGGCTCCTGGTGGCCTGGGCTGAGAGGAGGAGCAGGAAAAGCTGGAAGGACAAAGAGAAGGGAGGAGAGGAGGAATGGGGCTGCTCCCCTGGAGCTCCCGGGGATGCTCCCGGGTATTCCCGCGAGCCGGAGCGGATCCCTCGGCCATCGAAGGTGCTGGGAGGGTGACCTGGGGGTTTGGGGACCTCTGGGGACCCCAGGACATCCCCGGGCCGGGCTGGGTGCCCCAAAGGGGCCCCAGATCCGGCAGGAGGGCCGGGGGAAGCGGCTCGGCCTGGCAGACGCTGCTGGGAGGGTTTAATCTTCCTTAATCGGCCTTTAATAAGCGGGTCGGGGCCTCCTGCTGGGGCGGCTCCTGCAGCCCCCGAGCACCGACAGCCTCCAGCTCGTACTGGGACAGACTGGAGGGGCTGGGCCCGCACCAGTAACCTCCACCTCGTACTGGGACAGACTGGAGGGGCTGGGCCCGCACCAGTAACCTCCATCTCAGGCTGGGACAGACTGGAGGGGCTGGATCCTGCACCAGTAACTCGCATTTCATACTGGGACAGACTGGTGGGGCTGGACCCGCTCCCTCCCCCCGCCTGGGCACCGCAGGGGGGTCCCTCAGGCACTGGGGGGTCTTTGTGTGGATTTTCTGCCTGTACCCCCCCATCCCAGCACTGCCGTGCCCACGGAGGGCTCTGAACTGCAGAACGCGGCCCCAAATTGCAGCATTTGAGCCCAAAAACGCAGGTGGACGCTGAGGGTGAGCCCGGCTGCTGCAGCCGGGGAGGGCCAGGATGGAGCGGGGGCCGCGGGGGGCTCCCCACGGGGAGCTGATCCCGGGGAAGGTCGGCCCTGGAGGGCACCGGCCGCACTTTGGGGTGCGGCCTTTGGGGAGGGGCGGAGCTCCCGGGGGTGTGGTCAGTGGGTGGGGCTGAGGATGCTCCACCCCTGACCCCCCCCCCGCAGGGCAGCGCCCCACCGCAGAGTGGGGGTGGGGCTAAATCCAGCACTGAGGGAGGGGTCAGGGGATGGATGGACAGACAGATGACAGATGGATGGATGGAGGGAGGGCTGGAGGGATGGATGGATGGAGGGATGGACAGACAGACGGATGGATGGATGGAGGGAGGGATGGAGGGAGGGATGGATGGATGGATGGATGGATGGATGGATGGATGATGGACGGAAGAACAGACAGACAGATGACGGATGGATGGATGGATGGCTGACTCCACAGCTGGACAGACAGACAGACAGGGGATGGGTGTCCGTACAGCCAATGGACGTGGCTGCAGCACTGAACAGACGCTGGGTGTTTGTTACCTGGACGAGCAGACGGATGAACGACCAGACAGACACACGGACACCTGTGCCCCCACAGCCCCCACCTGCCCCGGGAGGGCGATGGGGACCCCCATCCGTCTGTCTGTCCGTCCCTCCCCGCCCCCCGGCGCAGGGGGGATGATTGGAGCGTGCAGCCTAATCCAGCGTGATCCAATCTCCGCGGGCTTATGGCGAAAGCTCCGTAATCACCCAGCGCTGCCCTACATATCCCGGCACATCCCGGCACGTCCCGGCACATCCCGGCACATCCCGGCACGTCCCGGCACGTCCCGGCACGTCCCGGCACATCCCGGTACATCCCGGCACGTCCCGGCACATCCCGGCACATCCCGGCACGTCCCGGCACATCCCGGCACATCCCGGCACGTCCCGGCCGCCCCAGCCCCGGCCGCGGGGGGAAGGGGCGTGCACAGCCCCCCAGCACAGCCCGGAGCTGCCCCTCCCCGGGATGCTCCCTGTGCCCTAAAAGCTGGCACCGTCCCTGCTCCCGCACCTGCGGACAGCCAGGGGACACGTGGCAGCTGCCACCGCCGGCTGCTTCATCCGTGCCTCAGTTTCCTCCCTGCACGGGGCTGGCGTGGGGTCGGATCCGGGGGCAGGGGTGGGATCCGGGGGCAGGGGTCGGGGCTGGTGGCCTAATCCCATCCCCGCAGGGCCCTGCCCGGACCGCGGGCCCGGATCAGCCCTCGATGCCCGGAGTCACGCGGGGACACGTGGCCACGCCACTCCAATGACCGGTGTCCCGCAGATCCCGGTTCTCCCCCTGCCATGGAGACGGGCTGGGACACCAGACCCCCCCGCTGGGCCGGGGGGCGACTCAGCATCGCCATCCCCCCATACCAGGTGTGCGAGACACCCAGAGCATCCCCCCAGTCCACACCGGGAGGAGCAGGACCCTCCCCGGGCCCCACGGGGCCGTCCCAGCCCGGCAGCAGAGCCCGGGGGCTTGGGGGGTGCCAGGGGGCCGCCGGGGGCTCGTGTCGGCGCGGTGCCCCGGGGCCGTAGTTGGCAAGTCTAGAACCACCGGATCCTGCTACCGCACCAGTGTGAGTTCTACCATTGCCAAAGGCAGCCCTGGGGCCGGGCACCGCCGGCGGCGTCTCGGCAGCCAGGCCCAGCCTGGGGACAACGAGGGACACGCGGCCGCGGTGCCGGGCCTGGAAAGCTGCAAAAAATAGGAAAAATCGATGATTTCACCCACCCGGCCAGAAAACCCCACGGGCGGCTCCAGATCCCCCCCGTGGGGACGCCCGGCTCAGTCCCGGGGAGTCGAGAAGAGCGGGGTCCATCCTGCTGGTGATGCCACCATGAGGCCACGGCCTGGCCGAGGTGTCCCCATGGGCTGGGACGCCCCGTTGGGATGTCACCCTCAGTGTCACCACGGCCTCCCCCCTCACGCCAGCAATTCCAGAGGGGTTCCCACCACCCCATCCCAGCATCCCCCCACCCCAACCCCGAGGCTCCTCCGTCCCCGCCCCGGCGCTGCTCTCTCCGCCCTCTCCCATATTGGCACTACACATAATTGCTCAAAAGCTACAAATCAAAGCAAAAATGTGCTAGTGCCAAAACGGGCCAGGCGGCGTCGGCGACGGCCCCGCGGGGCTCGCGGGTCTTTCTCTGCTCTGTTTATGGCCCTATGGTAATTCACTGACCGCGGGGTTGCACAGTGAATTCTACCAGTGCCATACACAGAACAGGAGTAGCGAGCTCGCACCTGCCTTTTTTCCCCTGGATTTCCACCCAAATCCTCCACGAGCAGGAGCCCGACGCCCCCGGCCCGGCCTCCGGCCTCGGAACGGCGACAGGAAAAACGGGAATCGATTACTATTGATTGGCAAAATGATTCGGGAATGGCCGAGTGAGGGGAGACGCTCAGCCCGGTGCCGCCTCTCCGGGGAGGGTGGGGAGGACGCGGTCCCCAGCTCAGCTGCTGGGTTTTTTGGGATGGGGATGCTGGAAGCCATTTCCCAGCCGCTGCCTTTGCAGGGTTATCCAGGAATCCCAGCCCCAGGTCCGCCACCCCCCGGGATGGCTGCAACCCCCCCAAAACGGTCCCAGAGCCCCGAAATGTCACAACCTCCCCCAGATGGCCACAAGCCCCCCAAAACGGTCCCAGATCTCAAAATGCTGCCAAGCCTCTGGATGGTTCCACACCCCCCAGAACGCCGCAGTCCCTCCGATTAATTCCAAACTATCCAGACGGCTGCAGCCCCCCTAAAATGCTTCGACCCCCCAAAAGGTTGCAACCCCCCTGGATGACTGAGAGGCCCCCAAAATTCGCAACTCCTCTGGATGGTTGCAAGCCCCCAGAAGGTTGAAAACCCCCTGGATGGTCACAGGCACCCCCAAAAGGTTGTAACCTCCCCTGGGTGCTCTTGAAGCATTCAGTTAACTTGAATTCCCTTCTAAAAAAAACTGCTGCAACCGCCCTAAAAGGTTACAAACTCCCTGAATGGCAGAACCCCCCAAAACATTGGAGAAGACTCTTGATGGCTTCAGACCCCCCAAAACTGCAACACCCCAAAGAGGATGCAGGCCTCCTGGATGGCTGCAATCCCCCCCAAACGCTGAGCCCCCCCCCCAGATGGCTGCAACCCCCCCAAACCTTGCCAACCCCCTTCGTTGCTGAAGACCCTCCCAAAGCATGAGCCCAGCCAAGAGGACGCAGATCCCCTCAAGTGGTTGAGGCTCCCTGGATGGCTGAGGACACCCCAAAAAATTGCAACCACCTCGGATGGTGGCAAAGCCCCCCCGGATGGCTGCAGACCCCCCGGCTGGCGGGGACACCGTCCCCACCGGCGGCAGCGGAGGAGGAGGAGGAGGAGGAGGACGGCACAAAGTCTTCTTTGTGTGGGCGAAGCCGAGGCCCCAGCGAGCCGAGTGGGCCCTGCCTGAGCTCGGGGTGCCCCGGTTCCGGCACTGGGAGCTGACCCCTGTCAAGGACACAGCCCCCAGCCCCTCACAGCCCCGGGGACACAGCCCCCGGCCCCGTCCGGCCTCCGATTTGGGGACGACGATGAGCAGTGGCACCCGCTGGGCTCGGCCACCCCCGTGGTTTGGGGAGCGTCGCGCATGGAGGGGTCAGCGCCAGCAGGGACAGACCTGTCCCCAACCTGCACCCACCTTTGGGGCTCCAGCAGCAACGCCCGCCAGGGAAGCACCCAAAAATCCTGGAGAAGCCCCAAAACCCCACGGCACTCAGCCAAGCAGCCCAAAAGGAAGAGAAGCCCCCCGTGACCAGAGCGCCGTCCTCACCTGGGGGACGCGGCCCTGGCGCCGCAGTGGCCGGGGGACAGCGCTCCCCGGGGGCCGCGGGCGAGGCCGAGCCCGTCGCCATCCTTGGCGTGACTTTGACCGCGACGGCTTCGCCTTAATCCGCGCCGTCGTCGCCCGCGTGGCCCCGGCGCCGCGCCAGGAGGGACCCGGCCGCTCCCCGCGCCCCAAGGCCGGCTGTGCCGGGGGCAGCCTTGGGGTGCCCCCTCTGTCCCCGTCCCCCGCCTCCGCCCGAGGCCACTGCGGCAGCCCGGGCCCCGGGGCTGAGCCAGCCCCTCTGCGGAGCCGCCGCACCCCGGCTCGTGACGTTGGGAGCTGCCGCATTGCGGATGTTGCCCCCCCGGGGCCCCCCCGGCCCCGCGCCCGCAGCCCCCTCCAAGGGCTCCGGAGGGTTCTGCCGCAAGGCCCGAGACCTCCCGCACGGGGACGTCGCGGTCCCCCGGCCCCCGAGCCGCGATTTGGGGGCCGACGAGGCAAAAACGCCATCGCCAACGCCAAAAGGCCACCGGAGTCACCCGCGGATGCTCGTGGCACCGACAGCACCGAGATGGTGCTCGGCCACTGCCCCTGCCACCGACAGGGACGGGGACGTGGTGGCTCTTGGATGTGGCCACTGCCGGGGTCGCCCCTGCCATGGGGGGCACTGGGGGTGGGCGCCCGGCCACCATCGACACCCTGACACATGTGGCTGCAGGTGCCACCACGGGAATCGGCAGGTGGGGATGGGATGGGATGGGATGGGATGGGATGGGA
>WAAE01018524.1:52753-189792 GCA_013400495.1 Nicator chloris | reverse complement strand
CCACGATTAAACCCCCCCCCGACCCCTCCAAATGGCGCACCAACTCCCCCAGCGCAATAACGCGGGTTCAAACCATAAATAAAAATACAAACATATGAAATATGAATATAAAAAATACAAATATATAACGATATAAATGTCTCGGGGGGGGGTCAGTGCCGCCCCCCCGCCCCCAAGGTGCGTGTGCAGCGCTGGGCTCCAGCGCCGCAAACCAGCCCGACCAGTTTGGGGCCGGGCTGCCCGCTGGGACCGGGATCGGGTTGCCGCAGGCCGGGATGGAGGGTGGGAGAAGCTCGCGGTGCTTCCCGGGGGTTTGTGGGTTTTTTTGGTGGGGGTTAAACCCCCTGCGCCGTGGAGCGGAGGGGGGCTGGGGTGGGGGTAGCCCCCCAGGAGAGATGAGGGGAGAGGGGAGGGAAGGACAAGGGGAGGAGGATGACGGGTCCTGGGATTGGGATGGGTTCGGGATGCTGCTCTGTGGGACCCCAGGGTGGTGCTGGAGAAAGGAGGGTCCTGGGATGTTCCCAAACCCAGGGAGCCCGAGGTGGCCCTGAAGTGTGGGGGCACCTCTGGTGGTCCCCACGAGCCAGGGGTGGTCCCCAAGGCTGGTTGCCAAGCAGGGAAGCACCTGGGATGGCCTCTACATCCCATTGGATGCTTCCCAGGATTCCAGGAGGGTCCTCAAGTAGGGAGGCAGCCAGGATGGTCCCCAGGTGCAGGGATGGTTCCCAAGAGGGGCCCGGAGACCTCAAGACACTTCTGGAGCCTCCGAGATTATCCCCAAGAAAAGAAGAACCCCAGATGGTCCCCAGAAGTCTGGATGATCCTCAAGACCCCAGGATGGTGTCCAAGAGCCTGGGATGCTCCCTGAGACCCCAGGATGGCTCCTGAGACTCCAAAACTGTCCCCAAGCTGGAAAGCATCCCAGATGATGCCCAGAAACCAGGATGGTCCCTCCCCAAGATCCTTGGATGGTCTCCAAGCAGGAAAGAACCTGGAATGATCCCCAATAGCCTGGGATGGTCCCTGAGTTCCCAGGATGGCCCCAGCCAAGGACGGACCTGGGATGGTCCCCAAGCCTGAGGCGCCTGGGGTGGTGCCCATGCCAAGGGATGATCCCAAAGCTGGCACATGCTCATGGCCCGCATGGTGCCAACCCAAGCAGGGGCCGGGGCCCTCAGCTCCAGCCTCATCCCTCTCCTGGCATCACCGATATTTCGGCTCCGCCAAGGTGCGGCCGGGATTTTCGCGGAGGCCTCGTCCCGCGTAAAGCGAGCGCAGCGAGTGGCCCTGATTAAAAATTGACACGGCCTTCTTGTGTTCCTCCGGCGAATATTTGATGTGGATGGACCTGGAGGAGCCTCTGGAGAGGCGGAGGGGCCGGGCCCGGCGGCGCTGGGGCGGGGGCTCTGCCGGGGCCGGGTTTCTCTCCGCAGCTCCGGCCGGGCTCCGGGGGGGATGGAAGGATAATGCAATATTGATGTGGAGGGATGAGGGAGCGCAGCCGAGGTGCATTAGCCAGGGAACCCTCCCGGCACATTCTATGGCAAAATCCCCCCCGTTCCGTGAGATCCCGGCTTAAAGACGGGGGGGGAAGCTGAGGGATAGGGAGGTGGGAGCCTTGTGCACCCTGGTGGGCGTCACCCCGGGCAGGGATGAGCATCCTGTCCCAGTGGGCTGGGGCGTTTTGGGTCTGAAGCCGCCGGATTCGGCATCACCGCGCTCAGGTGGGGAGGGGAAAATGGGGGATGAAGGGAGGAGTTGGGGAAAAAGAGCTAAAAATTGGGAAGGAGCAAAGCAGGGAGGGAGAAACCCCAGCTCCAAAAGGCTCAGAATCGGCGGTTGTGGGGAAAACTGAGATATTTGTCACCAAACGTGGCCCGAGCCGGGAGTGTTCTCTGCAGGAGCACTCCCGGGATGGAACAGGGGCGCTGGGACCCGTCTGGGAAGGTCCGTTCTGGCTCCAGCCCCACCATTCCAGACGGGAACACACGAGCTGCACAGGCCTTGGCTCGCTCCGCCGGACAGGCACATCCTGAGCCGGCGCTCGGGTCTGGATGAAGGACGAGGGAGCCAAACCCTTCCCCACAGCCATCCCTGCCCGTCCCGCCCTTCCCAGAGGGCTCGGGGGGGGTCCCGGTCCCGTAGCGGGGGTCGGACGGGGCCGTGTCCCTCGGGAACGTCATGCATTAGTCATGGCCAGCGATCCGCCGGCGCTGACGGCATTTCTTCCAGCCGGGAGGAACAATTCGGGCCGTAACCGGAGCCGGGGCAGGCGGAGAGGCTCAGGTGTCCCCCGGGGACATCGGGGTCACCACCCCGGGGCCCGTCTCGTCCTGGTGCCCCCTTGGGGCTTGGGGTGCATCCGGATGGATGCGGCACCCGTCAGCCGCGGCGGCATCCGAGGAGATCCCCTGGGTCTCCACGGGGATGGGGAGTGGTTCCCAAGCTGGCAGGTGCTGGCATCTGGCACGGGGACAAAGCCGGGAGGGCTGGGAATGCCCCGCTCCCACCAGGAGCAGCCCCAGAGCCCCGAGCACCTGCCAGCGCTGCGATGTCCCCGTCTGTCACGGGGCTGGGGGGCCCTGGGGGTGGCACCCGCCAGGGCCTGACAGGGGTGGCACCCAGGGACCCCTGGGGGTGGCACCCGCCAGGGCCTGATGGTGATGGCACCCAGATCTTCATGGGGGTGGCACTCAGGTCCCCACAGGGATGGCACCAAGCAGAGCAGCAGCCAGAGCCCAGTGGCAATGACACCCAAAGCCTGTAGGGATGGCACCCAAAACACCACAGGGAGAGCACCCAGAGCCCAGGGGAGAGAGCACCCAGATCTCCAGAGAGTCCTCAAGATTCCATGGGGAGGTCACCCCAAAGCCCTGTGGAAACGGGACCCAGAGAGTCACAGGGATGGCACCCAAAACTCCATGGGCTGGCACCCAGAATCCCGTGGGGTTGGCACCTAAAATCCCTTAGGGATGGCACCCAATGGAAATGGCACCCAAAGGCCCTTTGGGGTGGCACCCAAAGCTCCTTGGGAAAGGCACCCAGAGCCCAATGGGAGTGACACCACAAATCCTGTGGGAACGACACCCAAAGCTCCTTGGGGACAACAGCCAAAGCCCTGCCGTGGTAAAAGCCAGAGTCCCGTGGGAATGTCACCCAAAATCCCATGGGAATGTCACCCAGAGTCCCGTGGGAATGTCACCACAGCCCAGGGAGCCTCAGGCTCAGGGCTTTGGCCTTTGACACCGTCACAGACCGGGCAGGGTGACACCTCCAGGTGCCTCCAGGGCACGGTGACACCTCCGGGTGCCCCCAGGGCAGGGTGACACCTCCGGGTGCCCCCAGGGCACGGTGACACCTCCGGGAGCAGCACCTGCCACCAGCTCTGGGTGCCTGTCCCCCTCATGTCACCCTAACACTGATCCCCCAAACGGCAGCCACGGCCCGAGGGGGGACAGCAGGTGGCACTTGGCACCCAGGGGACAGCGGGGACAGAGCAGCCATGAGGGCACTGCCAGGGGCAGGGAGGGCACCCAGAACCGCGCCCAGCTCTGCCCTGTACTGGGCAGACTGGGAGGCCACTGGTGGGGCACGGGGGCCACCTGCTGGGCGGAGGGGACAGTGCCAGCCCCGTGGGGACAGAGGGGACACAGCTTTGGGGGCGTGGGGCTGTCCCCCCTTGCCGGCTCCCTCCGCAGGGACAGGGGCAGAGCCCGGAGCGCTGGTGGCCGCAGGAGGTGGCCCGGGGACAGGGACCCCCGGGGGTGCGCAGGGGGCCGGGCTGGGCGCTGGCAGCAGGTGGCACTGGCATGACACAGACCCGCCGCCGTGTCCCCAGGCTCGTGACAAACAGCCCGAGCGGCAGCGAGGGAGGACTCGGGGAGGAGGAGGATGGAGAGGAAGGTCAGGCTCGGCTCCGGCAGGTTTGGGGCGGCAGCTGCGGGAAGTTAAAGCGGGGTGAGAGGGGACAAGCCACGGGCCAGCCGTTGTCACCTTCCCTGGCCATTGTCATCTTCTCTGGCCCATCCCCGGCCCCAGACAGCCCCCGGGGGGTCCCTGCACGCGTTATCCCAGTCCTCGCCCAGCTCCGAGCCAAACCAGCAGTGATTATCCAGAAAACAGCCGCTCCGCCTAATTACCGTCCGTTAATTACACAGCCCCCGCGCGATCCCGGGCAGCCTCACCCGGGACAACTTCTCCAGCGGCAAGGAGCCCTTGGGATCCACAGGCCGAGGAACGGGAGGAGTGGGTGCCTCGTGGTCCCTCATTGCCAGCCCCCAAGTCCTAAAAATCAGCTCGGGGGCCGTGGTTGTCACGGGGCTTGGGAGGACATCACCCCAAGAGCTGGAAAAGGAACTGCTGAGGTTGGAAAAGACCTCCAAGGTCACGGACCTTGCCAGCACCGGCTCCAGGTGGCCATTCCAGGTGGGGAAGTGCCCGGTGAGGGCTCTGGGAGCTGATCCCTGCCCAGCACAGGATCCTGCTGGGATGCAGAGCCCGGGGATGCAGCACGGCCCGGGGTCCTCCCAAACAGCAGCCGGCTTCCAAGGGATATACAGGTTTTATTAAAAAAGAGGAAGAAGTTTACAGGTCGGGAATTACACACAACTGTTGGAGAGGTTCTGCCCAGAGCAGAGGCAGCTGCCCCACTGCACCGACAACGCCAGGAAAAAAAAGAGGAGAGAAAGGAAAACTAACAAAGACTCAACCAAAAAGGGCAAACCCACGCCGGGATCTCCTCAGGTCTCACCCCACAGCGAGCCAGCACAGCTGGGGGAATCGCGGCTGTTGCAAAGGGGCAGCAGGATGTGGAGGAGGGAGAAAAAGGTGGGAAAAAAAGGAAAAAAAACAAAATCAAATTGTCAAACGTTTCCCAGGCTTCCCGACGGAGGGAGGAGGGAAGGGGAGCCCCGGCCCCGCGGGGCTGGGGGGGTTCAGGGGCAGAGCTCTGCTCCCTGTGCCGGCATCCGCCAGCACCAGCCCTGCGCCGGGAAAACTCCGGGCACGGGGGCTCAGCTGCTCCTTCCATGGAAAACCTCCAGGAGAAAAGGAGGAACGACACTGGGAGAAGGCAAAGGTTCTTCCCAAAGCGGCTCCCAGGGCTGTGGCAGAGTTTGGCAGTGGGGAGCTCATCCCGGGCTCTGGCACGGGAATTCCCAAGGTGACACCGGCACTGGTTTGTGAAAAACGGCCTGAAGGTGACCAAAAAAGGGGGACCAAAAAAAGCTGAAGGTGATTAAAAAAAAAAAAAAAAAGCTGAAAGGGATCAAAAAAAGGTGAATGTGACCAAAAAAAAAAAAAAAAAAAAAAAAACAAAGGGGACCAAAAAAAAAAAACCAAAAAAAAAAATGCAGGTAGAATGGGAATGAAGGAAAACTACTAGACTTCTCCAAGGCTCAAAATACTGATAAGATGAAGGTTTTGTGTTCTTACAGTTCACATGGAGAGTTGAAGTAAAAAAAGGAAGTTTCTCGTGCAAACATAGGAAAACACTCCTCCATTCCCATATCTTTTTCTGTGTCTTTAACTGCACATCTTTCCACCTTTTTAACTTTAAAACGCGTGTGTGTTAAGCCTAGAANGAGGGGAAGAAGCGGGGTCGGAGGGCTGGGACAGGAGCAGAGCCCAGCCCAGCCCAGCCCAGCCCAGCCCTGCAGCTCCTTCACCCAGGACGTTCTGGCCGCTGCTTTGTCCTCCCAGGACAAATCCTGGCACCTGGCACAGCTGGGGAAGCGCTGGGAATGTGCCGCTTTGTGGCTCTGCACACGCTGAGCCACCAGCTTGGACGAGCTCCGTGAATCCATCCCCTTGTGTCTCACACAGCCAGCTGAGCTTCCCCAACATTTATCCGGGTTGGTTTTTTGGGAAGCCCAGTTCAGTGTTTCCCATCCCTAAATCCACGTGAGGGGATTGATGCAGACGAAAATCCCTGCAAGGGAAGGGGGCGAGGGAATTAGGACACTATTTTTATACAATATTGAAAAAATACAAATTTTTATTGTGATTTTTTTTGTTGCCTTTTTTTTTTGTTCTGGTTTTTTGGGGGGTTTTTTTGGTTTTTTTTTTGGTTTTTTTTTGAAGCTTTTTGAACTGAAATCACCACCCAGCACTTGACTCTACTCCTAAGTAGCACCTACAAGTAAAGGTTTATAGCACAAGCAAAACTGCCAGGGCAGCAGGAAAGCGAGTTAAACGTGGCCCCTCCCTCCCCAAATTAATGAGCAAACAACGTGCTAGATAAGAGTTAATTACATCATTACATGTTAAATAATGAAGATTTACCCTCCAACAAGCCACAAATGCTAGATAGAGAACTTGAGCACAGTACTAGGCACAGCCCTACACCACTGCTGGGAAAGGACGGGAAACAGGAGAGGGAAAACCTTCGCCTCGAGCCCGAATCAACAGAAAGGAAATCCATGGTAGGTTTTTTTATTAAGGAAATTCATGCCAAAGCCAAGTGGGACGTGATGGAGTTTTTGTTTTCTCCCCCAAAAGCAACAGAAAGGAAAGGAACTGATTGTGCTTCATGACTCCAGGCGGGGCTGGGATCTCCCGGCCCCACCTCGGTGGCGTCTGGAAAGGAAAAGGAAACAAACCCCAAGAATTCTGGGCAAATGACAAATGAACCAGTCTGACATTCACAACTCTGCTCCAGAGTCGCTCAGGGTGGGTTGGGTTTTTTTTTCCTGCAGGTCTCGTCACAAATGAAAGGATCTTGTCCAAACCCCTCCGACAAATCCCCCAAAGAAAACAGCAGGTAACATTCAGCTTTAAAAATCCAGCTCAGTTTGAATCTCCGATGCACAATTATCCCAATTCAAGTATCCCAAGGAGACATTTACTTATCAGGGTTCTAGGAACAACAGCAAAAAAAAAAAAAAAAAGAAAAAAAGAAAAAAATCTCTCAGCTTGCTGCAAGACACCAGGAGAAATCCAACATTCCAATTCTCAAACATCCTGGAAAAAAAAACAACAAAAAACAACAAACCAAAAAAACCAAACCAACCAACAAAATAACCAAAGAGCAAATTCATTTGCTTCCTCAATTGGTGCTTTTTAGGCTTTTTTTTTTATTATTCAGCTCAAATTTTGTGGTGTTTTTTTTTTTCTAGATCATATTCTTTGTTAACTCTTCAGGAATTTTTATGCTGTTGTACACACACAAGCAGATGGGAACCAAGCTGGTGCAGAAGGGGGAGGAAAGAAAGATTTAAAAAACCAAAAAGCAGAATCAGAATCGGTGCTGATGGCCTTTGGCCAGCGGGACAATTCCGTGGATCTGCAGCTCTGGCAGGGCCAATCCATCTGCCCAGAGGAATTCCCAGCACACAGCCAGGGCTTGTCACGTGTCTGAGCCAGATTTCCAGCAAAAGAGGGAGGGGGAAAGAAAGAAAAAGAAAAAGAATAATAATAAAGCCAACTGGAAGCCATTCAAGGGCAGCAGGTTCCAAAGTGGGCCAGAGGAAGAGTTGGACTTCCACGTGCTCCGGGTCCATCCCAGCTCCCAGAGCATCATCCGTGGTGCTTCTTCCCTCCCAGCAAAGGGAACGGCTCCTAATCCACACCAAGCAAGGGAACAAGATCCAAAGCTTTTCCAGAGTCCCCCAAGGGAATCACCAGTGGTTGTCAGTCCCTACAGTTCGGGAGGGCAGGGAGGATCCACAGCAGGAACGGGCTGAAATTCCCAGGCGTCTTCCAGCTTCAGTGCTCTCAGGAGCTCCACGCATTTGGATTGGGGTTTTTTTTCAGTTAAATCCCTCTTTTTTTTCCTTTTAAAACACGACCTGGAGGAGCCCCTTCCATCCCTACACAGCTCTATCACCCCCAAGGGTTTCAGCCTCAGAGGAAACGCCAACGTCCCAGGTGGAAACCTCGCTCCGACAGCAAATCCCTCTTTTTTTTGTGTCGTCGTTGTTTGGATTTTTGTTGTTTTGTTTCGGTTTTTGGGTTTTTTTTGCTAATTCCCTCCCTCCCAGGGCAGCTGTTTGGTAGCACACCGAGTTGACCTTGGCCAAATGGAAAATCTCAACGCATGCTGCATATTGCTACCAGAATGGAATGTTGGGAACACGCTAACGCACCTCGGGACCCGGGGAACGACCGAGAAAATCAACATCTAAAGGGTGAGAGATATATATATATCTATATATATATCAATGCTATAATTCATAAAAACCTTGTTTAGTAATAAAAAAAATTGCTTCTGTTTAAATATGAATATTATAGTCTGCTTCTCATGGTTAGGAAATTAGAGTCTCTCTGAAAAGCAGGTGGCCTCCTCTACTACAATTCCATATCCTGAGCCTCATCTTCCGAGAAGTCGGACATGGAGCTCTCGGATGAGCTGTCCCCGGTGCCCTCTTCCTGTTCTTTTAGTGCTTCTTCTGTTGCATATTTCTGGATGTATTCTGCATGGGAGAGAGGGGGAAAAAGGAAAGAAATGTTTAGGGATAGGGGATCAACAGCTGTGGGAGGTTGGGTCATGGCACGTTGGATAAATCAGAGAAACGATTTCTCGTACAATTGATCGTACCCTAAGGTGTGACTGTGAGTAAAAACAATAAGAATTATCACAAACTATTATCAATTGCCACAAAATTTAACACTGATAAATCATAGAAATACAGGAATTATAGATTTTCCTATTGCCCAGGGAAGCTGTGGCTGCCTCATCCGTGGGAACGTTCCAGGACAGCTTGGGCAGGGCTGGGAGCAGCCTGGGATAGTGCAAGATTCCCTTAGAGACCTTGGAATTGCATGGTCTGTAAGGTCCCTTCCGACCCAAACCATTCCAAGATTCTGTGACACATCCTTCAGGTGGCTGCTCCCTTCCCAGAGCTTTCCAAGAACTCCTCTCCCTCTGGAAAAACGGGAAAAACCCAAGGAAGTTGTTCCTCCTTGCACATTCCAGCAGAGGCAACCCCAGTGCTGCTGCTGCTGCAAGACTTGGATGTCAAAACCCCTTCATGGGGACCTCAGAAATTCCCTCTGGGATTATTCCAAATCCACCTCAAGTCTGTCTTGCAGCTGCTTTGGGAGCTTCCAGCCACAGCAGCACAGGAGGCCAGCAGCACTTCCTCACTGCCTGCTTCCAGGGGACATTCCCACATGGAAGCTGCTGGTGAAAAAGGCCTCCTCGAGCCTCAGTTAAAACCTGAAGCCCTTCAAGCTTCAAATGGTACTTTTTATCCAGGAAAGCTCCATGCTCCTGGGCTGGCTGGGGCTTTTTTTGATGGTTTAACCCAGGAAAAGTGTAATTTCCAGGGAATTTCCACGCTGAATGTTGCATTGATTGGGATTTACATTGGGATTTTCAGTCCATGAAGGAAAAAACCCCATAAAATATCTAAGAACTGACAAAGCATCTCCTACAGAAGGGTGTTCGGGAAAGGGAACCCTCATGGCACTAATTCCTGCCAGGAAAACAGCACTGGATTCATCTGTTCACAGAGCCTGGAGCCACAGGAACAAATCCTTGGTGTTCCAATGGATTCTGCTGGAATTTCAGTGGGGTGGGAGAAGTGAGCCCAGAGATGTCCTGAGCTCCCAGCAAAACCAGCCTGGAGATCCTGCAGCTGTTCCCACCATCCCAAAGGAAGCTTCCACACAAGGAATCTCCCACAGAGGCAGCAGAGGAGAAGAGGAATTCCCAAATCCTGGCCCAGTTGGGAATTGGAAATGACAACTTCTCCGTGGCCGTGCCCCCTCCCCAAACCCCGCATCACAAACGTTCCCCGTGCTCCCAGGGACACAACACGAGGAGCAGCAGCAGGAAATGAACCCTGGATTTGCACTCCTCAGCTTCCCAGAGCTGCCAGGATCCTCTGCAGCAGTTTGAACACGTCCAGGGTTGTGTTTTAAAACCAGAGGTGACAGAGTTCAGCTCCATCCCTTCCTTGTCACGCAATCCTGGGAAGAGCTGGTGGGCTCAGACTCTGGGATTTATGGGACGTGTTCCAGGCACTTCCAACTCCTTCCAGATCAGCTGCACCTGGCTGGAAGGGTGGCAATGAGGGAGCAGGCCAGCCCTTTGTCCCAGGGGATGTCCTCAGAGCTTCCTTTGGCTGACATCAGTTTTCCTGGCTTTTTTTCCAGGGTATTTTTGGTTTTTAGGCTGTTTTGGTGAAAGCCCAGAGGACTCTCAGTGCTGGCACTGGAGATTTTATCTGACCAACCATTTTTTGCCTGGAATTTTTGCTTTTGCCCTGGTATGAAAGAGCAGGGAATGGAATCAGGATACTGAGCAGGGCAAGTTGCCACAATCCTGTCAGAGGAATGGGTCAAGGGAGGCTGAATAATTCACAATTGAAATCAAATTTCCAGAGTTCTACCCTCAAAAATTGGGCATTTCACCCCAGGAGAGTGACTCCAGGGTGTTTAACCACTCCTGGGTGATGAGGCAGAGCTGATCCCACCTTTTGGGATATCTGAGCTTTCCCAATTCCTGCTGCCTGGGGAGGCTCCCACTCCACACCTGCAGACTTCCCCCAGGGACCAACACTCTCCTGGTGACCCAGTAACAAAACTCAGGTCCCTAAAAACTCCCATCAGGATTTCCCACCAGGAGATGAAATGTTGGCTGTGTCCACTGGATCAGAGGAGAAATAAATTCCAGGGCTTTGCCACAGGCTTGGCACAGCAGGAAAGGGGGCCCTGCTGATTTTAGGGAAGGCAAATCTAAAGCACAATCCCTCATTTTTATCTCATTTCTTGTGTTTGCAAGACTAAGTCAGTTTGTGTCTCTCTCACCACACTGCTTGGACAGTGCTCCTATTTATCCAATTTATCCAGAGTGTTTGGGGAGTCCTTACTGGGAGCCTTCCCTGACCCCAAGGAGTTCTGACCCTGTTTTGTCCTTCCAGGAGCAGCTCCAGCAGCTGTGCCAGGGCTCAGGCCCTCCCAGGCACTGTGGATCCCCACTCCTGCTCACACCCACATCCTGCTTCCAGGGAAAACCTTTCCCTTTCTTTCTGAAGGCACTTTGGATCTGCCAAAGCTCCTAAAGCCCTTTGGTCCTCTAGTTTAAATTCCTCCAGTTCTTCCCCTCGGCTTCCAGTCTTCATTAATTTCTCTGCAGCTCTCAGGCATGGATCTAGGGAGCCTTGGCTGGACCAGGAAGTAGCCAGGAGGGATTATTGGGCATTTTCCACAAATTCCTGCTCTGGCACAGTGCAAAACCACCTCATCACCAACTCCTCGACTGCTGCTCTCAGAACTTTCCAACAAACCATTTTTTATCCATTAATTGTTCCACTGGCTGGTTTAAGATTGGCACTTCTCCTGCTTTATTTTTTTTTTCTGGTCACACACCTTTTCTTCCTTGTTTAGCCTCCAAGTCCTAAAACAATTCAGCAAAGGAATAATTTCCTTTGGTGCTCTGTGGAGAAGTGGCACAGCTCATCTCCCACAACAAACCCACGCTATGATCCTCACCCCTGTCCTGCATGAGGAATTCAGGCATTCCCATGAGTTCTCCTCCAAACCTTTTCTCCCACCTCCCCAAATCCCACTGACTCCTAACCCAGGAGCCTTCCCACCTGTCCCTGTTTCAGCTCTGCTGATGATTTCCAAGGGAGGCAGGATTTTCCTCTCCTTCCTCCACACCATCCCATTTGGAACTGAGGCATCAGTCTGGAGAGGGGAAAAGCCAGGCAGGGACTCCCAGCCGTGCAGCAAAGAGCCAGAGCTCCCTCAGGATGGAGTCGTTAACAATAACGGGGCTAATTAACTGAATGAATGAATGAATGTTTACCTTTAATTTTCTGTTTGTACTCTTCTGGTCGGTGGAGGTACATGGCTGCAGCGTCCCCGTTGAGGGGATCTATGGGATTGGGATAAGCCAGCAGCTGGGGCAGGAACGACTCAAAGATATTGGTGAGATCTGCAAGGCAAGCACAGGGTTGGTGGCCACGTCCCCAGAGCCATCCCCAGCCCCAACCCCACCCTGGAGCAGCCCAGACTGTGGGGTCTCCTTTGGGTTTTCTCCCAGAGGCTGTGGCTGTTTTCTCAGCTGAAGTCATGAAAAAGGAACTCATTCCAGGAATGCTGAAAGAAATAATTTTTCTCAAAACGAGCTGAAGAAAAGAATTTGACCAAATCTGCACAGCTGGTGTTTGTTCTCTTGTTTACATGTAGAGAAGTGTTGATTTTAATTAGCCAATCATACTGTGTTAATCAAGGACCAATTAGGTCCAGCTTTATTGTATCACTCCATAAAAGAGACTTCATTTGTTTTAATAATTTATTATTCAGCCTTCTACACCTTAGAGTTTGTGTCAGTCTTTTTGTGTCCAACAGCAACCCCAGAGAGCAGCACCAGCTCCAAGGGGACACCCACTGAGAGTCTGGGAAGGAGGTGGAATCCAGAGTAGAACCAAAAATAAAACCCAAGGCTGATGGAGGAGCTGCTGCAGCTGCTCACAAACTCCTCATCCCGACACAGAAATGCTGAGAGCCAAGGGTTAATCAAGGAAGGGGATGGAATTTTCCTCATTTTTAATCCTGCCTTGAAAAATCAGGAAAAAACTCCAAACAATGAGTGCTGTGCTTTGCCCTTCCAGCTTTGGGATTCCAGCATTCCAAGGAGGAATTCCACCTAAAATCAGTTCTCCAGGGAACAACCTGAAGGATTTGATGGCCACATTCCCCCAAATTTCTTCCACAAAGCCTTACTGGAATACCTGAAATTCCCATTTTTAAACAGAGCCTCAGCTGTGTTCCTCCTAACAATTCCAGCTTGCTCTAAATTCTATTTTAAATGGATCTGTTTCTCTCCAAAAAGTAGATTTTTAACCAGAAATGACTTCATGGAAACCACCCTGCAGCATCAGAGGCAATGCCACCTCCTAACCTGCAAAAAAATCTGATTTTTCTCAAGATTTTGGCTAAGGGGGGAGTTTGAAATTCAGTAAAAACCCCAAAATCCAAGAAAAAAAAAAAGTGGCCTGGAATCATCTGTCACCTCAGCAGAGAGGAAAATTCCCAACTCACCGTAGAGAGCTGTCCAGGTTTGATTGATTACATCTAGACATACAGTTCCTGACCTGGAACACATGGAAAAGATGGAATTAACACTGGAAAACACTCTGGGAATTGGGAAATAAAATCAAAATAAAAATCCTCCCCAACCCCTTCCCCAGGGTTTGGGATAAGCCCTGATTTATTCCTCTTCATGGTCTTTAACCACCTCAATTTCCCAACTCTGCCCAAGAGAAAAATCCCTGGGAATTTTCCTGCCAGGGAAGCTCCAGACAACCAAAACACTTGGGGAAAATCTCTGGGATTTGGGAGGATTTAAGGACACAAGGAAGGGATTTTACTCACGCTTCGTCAATGTTGGGATGGAAGATTTTATTCATGAATCCTGCAAGGAGAGGGAACACAGAGGGAAATTAGCAGAAAACAGAGGGAAAATAGCAGAAAAACCCCAAAGAAATGGATTTTTTTTTCCATGAGAAGTCTGGAATTCATGAACAAGGAGCCCCAGGCATCCCAGCCATCACCAGCTGTGTAACCTCTAAAAGAGGCAGGCACCATTCCCACCCTGGGCTCCATTCCCTCAAAATCCTGGAAACCTGGAGTCAGGAAATCCAGGAAAACTCTGCACTGCAACGCCACCCAAAATCCAAGATCCTGAGAATTCCTTTCCATGAGCTCAGTGGAGCTCCCCCATTGATGAAGTGGCTTTAGAAGTGCAAGAATCAACACTGAATGCAAATTTCAGCTCAACATTTGATTTTTTGGATTGATTTTTCCCAACAGAGATTTTCTATGAGCTTGACATCACGACTTTAATCTCCAGTTGTGAGCCAGGGAGGTAATAATTCAAATTTCCCAGCAACACAGCAATTGATTCTCCTGTTGGTGCCTCTGGTCTCCTGAAAAAACAGCTCAGGTGAGGTTGAGGAGGAGGGAGCTCCATGTGGCTTTGCCCACATTTCAGATTTTGGGATTTGAGAGGGATTTTTTTTTGTTCTGAGTTGCAAATTAAATTGTGAAATAAACCCCTGTGTGGTTTCAAGCCTTACAATGTCCCTGCAGCAGGTGCCCCACGCTTGAATCAAAAGATAAATTTTGTTTTCCAGCTGCCAACTTCAAGTTCAAGCCAGCTGGAAGCTCCAAGCACTCTTTTTTTTTTTTTTTAATCCCATAAATAATGATAAAATAAAATACAGTAATGGAATTATGCACCATCCTCAGCCTGTGTGGAAGCAAAGCACATCCACCCCAAAAAAAGTTTCCAGTGATGGCTGAGAGTGGATGCAGAATCCAGGCTCCCAAACCCTTCAACAGGAGGAACCCAAACATCTGGATGTGGGCACAAACCAACCATGGGACAGGGATGGAATTCATTCCTGCACTTCTGGCTGCCCAGAGGGGCAGCTCCAGCCAGAAAAGCTGCTCCCAATCCTTGGTGTTGCTTTTTGGATTGAGAATTTGAAATAAATCCTCCTTTCCCCTGGTTGTGCCACCTTTTTTATAGAGAATTTGAAACAAATCCTCCTTTTCCCTGGTTGTGCCACCTTTTTTATAGAGAATTTGAAACAAATCCTCCTTTTCCCTGGTTGTGCCACCTTTTTAATAGAGAATTGGAAACAAATCCTCCTTTTCCCTGTTGTGCCACTTTTTAAATTGAGAATTTGATATAAATCCTCCTTTTCCCTGGTTGTGCCACCTTTTTTATTGAGAACTGGAAACAAATCCTCCTTTTCCCTGGTTGTGCCACCTTTTTTATAGAGAATTGGAAACAAATCCTCCTTTTCCCTGGTTGTGCCACCATCCCTCAGCCCAAAAATCCCGACAGACACGGCCCAGGTGGGAATTTCCCTGCCTTCTGCAGGAATCCTTTTCAACCAACAGCAACTTTTGCTTCTGACAAGGATAAAAACAGGGAAGAAATTCAGGTCTGGGATGTTGACTCGACCCATGGAAAAAAGCTCCTTCCAGGATTCCAAAACCATGAAGTTTTCCTTGCAGAGCAGCCCTAAATAAAATCCACATTTCCCATTTCCGAAGCTCCCAACCTCCCCCAGCTTCATCCACGCGAGGCACTGGGATGTCCTCCCTGCCCAGACCAGGAGCAATCCCAGTGTAAGTGACAGCACAGATCCCACCTGGGATGGAAGTCCCTTCCTTCCCAGGAATTGTGACACCAACAGAATTCCAGGTTTGCTGGGCCTGAGGGATTTTGCACAAATCCAACCCAAGGCTGCGACAACGCCTGAAGCCACAACCATCTCCAAGAGGAGAAGGGAGAACTCCATAAACATCTCCAGCAGGGAATTTCAGGAATAGCTTGGCAGGATTCAGCTGGAAAAGCTGAAGCAGATTTCAGAAGGGAAGCTGTAGTTCCATCAAATATTTAAGTTCTGCAGCTCCCACAGGTTGAAATCAGGTCACGGATCCGTTTTGCCGGAGCTGAGCTGCAGCGAGCGCTGATCCCGATCCCAAATCCTGCCTGGCTCTTTGGGGAAAAACCCCATCACTGGGAATAATCCCTTCCTTCACACTGTCCTTGGGTTCAGGCTCCCCAGACGGAAGAGCTGTTCTCCAGGGAAGAACAGGAACATCCTCTCCCTGCGTTTGTTTCCGAGGATTCGTTCCCCAGCCTCGTTCCATGGACTCAAACTGCCCAGGCCAAGAGCAGCTCCACAGGAATCCTTCTTTTCCTGATCCAGGAATAAGCACAATTTTCTCCTCCTTTATTTGAAATATTTTTCAAACTTAATTGAAATATACTCCAATATATTTGAAATACATTTCAACTTCCATTTGAGATGTAAATTCTCCTGTGCCGACATCGTTCCGATAAACGCGACTCGCTCCCAAAAACATCCAGGTAAAACTCAAATTCCAAGTTCAACAGGAAGCCAGGAGGGAGGAAAAAAAAATCCCAGGTTTCTTGCCTCACAGCACATCCCAATTAATGCCCTGTGCAGAATTCCAGGTGAGCATTCCATGGGACAGGACCGGGATTTTGGGGTCCTTTCCATGACACGGAGCGTGAAGCCGAGGTCACAGCCCGTGATTCCAGGGGCTGCACTGGTTGTAAACATTGAATTTAATATTTTAAACCAAAATTCCCACTGAACTCCTGGAAAAGCCAATGCTTGGGAAGAATATGAGCAGCACAATCCACCCTTTCCACATGGAGACACTGAAGTCCAGGATTGCCTTTGGAATAAAAGCATCAAATCCATGTGGATAAGAAGGCTTTGGGTGACAACAGAAAACCCGCTGGACATCCCTAAGGAATTCCACAGCAGGAAGGGATGCAGCTGTTCCCAGCCTGGGAATCCAACCTTGCAAACCACTGGTGTTTCATCAAGAGGAGTGAGAATCCCTTGGAGTGCCAGAAATCTTTGAGGAAAAGGGCGCTGTGAAATTGAAATCCCAGCTCACTGCAAGGCTGGCGATTCCTGGTGCTGGAAACACGGGAATGCTCCAGCAGCTGGATGTGTTCCAGCATGGAATGAGGATCTCCCATGGTGCTCATTGTGGAGGGCCTGGAAGATCCCACAATTCCAGGAGTTTGGGTGGCAAGGGACCTTAAATCCCACCCAGGGGCAGGGACCTCCCACTGTCCCAGGCTGCTCCCAGCCCCAGTGTCCAACCTGCCCTTGGACATTGCAGGGATCCAGGGGCAGCCACAGCTGCTCTGGCAATTCCCGCCCAGCCAGGAATTCCTGCCCCAGATCCCATCCCTCCCTAAGATCCAGAGCACTGACTCTCAGTGGGATCAAAGTGGAGAAAACAGGAGGAATTCCAGATTTATGTCCATGCCCAGACAAACTCCAGGAAATGGCCACGAGGAATGACAAGAACCAAGGTGCTGCTGTGCTGAGCTGCTTGGCCAGCGAGCCACTCCTCCAGAAGGGAGATCCCCAACACCTGGACAACCTGGGAATGTGGAAAATTCCCACCCTAACACCTGGACAACCTGGGAATGTGGAGAATTCCCACCCTAACACCTGGACAACCTGGGAATGTGGAGAATTCCCACCCTAACACCTGGACAACTTGGGAATGTGGAGAATTCCCACCCTAACACCTGGACAACTTGGGAATGTGGAAGAATCCCACCCTAACACCTGGACAACCTGGGAATGTGGAAAATTCCCACCCTAACACCTGCATAACTTGGGAATGTGGAAAATTCCCACCTTAACACCTGGACAACTTGGGAATGTGGAAAATTCCCACCTTAACACCTGGACAACCTGGGAATGTGGAAGATTCCCACCCTAACACCTGGACAACCTGGGAATGTGGAAGAATCCCACCCTAACACCTGGATAACTTGGGAATGTGGAAAATTCCCACCTTAACACCTGGATAACTTGGGAATGTGGAAGAATTCCAGAATGGTTTGAGTTGGAAGGATCATAAAGCTCATCCAGTTCCACCCCTGGCCCTGGGGCCATTTTCCACATTTTCCTGGTTGTTTATCCACCATCCAAGCAGAACTCAAAATGTGGGAGATGAGAGGGAAGAGGGAGGAGTGACATTCCCAAGGGCACATCACTCTCCAAGCAGAGCCCGGTAACACCGACGTGCTCCGTGTTCACCCTGACAAATAAAAAGGACAAACTGCCCAGAAACATCCCTGAGAAATGAGATTCCAGTTGCAGCTTGGGAGAAATCCAAGAGGATTTCCCACTGGCTGCAGGGATGGAGCAGGTTTCTATCCACCTGCCCTTCCCAAACTCCCCACAGGTGGATTTGCTCACTGGACACTTCTCCCTCCCCACACACCCAAGGGCCTGCAGGGCAATTGGCTTTTCACCTTTACATTTTTCATTTTCCAACCCACCTCACACCAATTCCAGGGACTCCCTTCCTGTGGAAGGAAGCACCAGGAGAAGATGGAGGTCCTGTGGTAGGAGGTGGGGAGAGGGCACGAGAACAGATCCTCTGCCCCAGTCCCAGCTGGTGTCTGGAACGGCTGCTTTTGCCTGTGGATGTTCCCATTTTCCAGGCATGTTCCTGTTTTCCAGCCACGTTCCCGTTTCCCAGCCATGTTCCCATTTTCCAGGCATGTTCCCTTTCCCAGCCATGTTCCCGTTTCCCAGCCATGTCCCCATTTTCCAGGCATGTTCCCCTTTCCCAGCCACGTTCCTGTTTTTGCTGTGGATGTTCCCATTTCCAGCCATGTTCCCATTTCCCAGCCATGTTCCCATTCTCCAGGGATGTTCCCCTTCTCCAGCCCTGTTCCCATTCTCCAGCCATGTTCCCATTCTCCAGGGATGTTCCCCTTCTCCAGCCCTGTTCCCATTCTCCAGCCATGTTCCCATTCTCCAGGGATGTTCCCCTTCTCCAGCCCTGTTCCCATTCTCCAGCCATGTTCCCATTCTCCAGGGATGTTCCCCTTCTCCAGCCCTGTTCCCATTCTCCAGCCATGTTCCCATTCTCCAGGGATGTTCCCCTTCTCCAGCCCTGTTCCCATTCTCCAGCCATGTTCCCATTCTCCAGGGATGTTCCCCTTCTCCAGCCCTGTTCCCATTCTCCAGCCATGTTCCCATTCTCCAGGGATGTTCCCCTTCTCCAGCCCTGTTCCCATTCTCCAGCCATGTTCCCATTCTCCAGGGATGTTCCCCTTCTCCAGCCCTGTTCCCATTCTCCAGCCATGTTCCCATTCTCCAGGGATGTTCCCCTTCTCCAGCCCTGTTCCCATTCTCCAGCCATGTTCCCATTCTCCAGGGATGTTCCCCTTCTCCAGCCCTGTTCCCATTCTCCAGCCATGTTCCCATTCTCCAGGGATGTTCCCCTTCTCCAGCCCTGTTCCCATTCTCCAGCCATGTTCCCATTCTCCAGGGATGTTCCCCTTCTCCAGCCCTGTTCCCATTCTCCAGCCATGTTCCCATTCTCCAGGGATGTTCCCCTTCTCCAGCCCTGTTCCCATTCTCCAGCCATGTTCCCATTCTCCAGGGATGTTCCCCTTCTCCAGCCCTGTTCCCATTCTCCAGCCATGTTCCCATTCTCCAGGGATGTTCCCCTTCTCCAGCCCTGTTCCCATTCTCCAGCCATGTTCCCATTCTCCAGGGATGTTCCCCTTCTCCAGCCCTGTTCCCATTCTCCAGCCATGTTCCCATTCTCCAGGGATGTTCCCCTTCTCCAGCCCTGTTCCCATTCTCCAGCCATGTTCCCATTCTCCAGGGATGTTCCCCTTCTCCAGCCCTGTTCCCATTCTCCAGCCATGTTCCCATTCTCCAGGGATGTTCCCCTTCTCCAGCCCTGTTCCCATTCTCCAGCCATGTTCCCATTCTCCAGGGATGTTCCCCTTCTCCAGCCCTGTTCCCATTCTCCAGCCATGTTCCCATTCTCCAGGGATGTTCCCCTTCTCCAGCCCTGTTCCCATTCTCCAGCCATGTTCCCATTCTCCAGGGATGTTCCCCTTCTCCAGCCCTGTTCCCATTCTCCAGCCATGTTCCCATTCTCCAGGGATGTTCCCCTTCTCCAGCCCTGTTCCCATTCTCCAGCCATGTTCCCATTCTCCAGGGATGTTCCCCTTCTCCAGCCATGTTCCCACCCTGGAACTTCACTCCCTGGCAGGTCAAGGAGCCCTCCTTGGCAAAGGCACAAGTGGATTTTTGCTGGATTTGAAGTGAGGAGCCCTGTCAGAGCACTGAGAACGAGGTGCACTCACCAACACAGGGAGTTTTTAATCCCTCAAATCCCAGGAGCTTCCCAAAATAATAAATTAAGCACAAGCCAGGAGAAATCCATGAAATCTTGACTGGAATTCAATGAAACTTTAAAAAATGACATTAAATCCAGCTGCATTCCTGTGCCAGCTGCCACAATGCCTCACTCTATACATATATACACATATATTCCATATGTTCTGTTTTGTTTGGGAAAACACTTGGAAAAAAAGGGAAAACAGAATTGCAAGGGAAAATAGAAATATCTGCACCTGCAGGTAACTGGGGCAGAGATGGAGGAAAATGAGAGCTGGGTATGAGGATACAGAAAATATAATAATGCAGATAATGGAAGACAGAAATAAAGATAGAGAATTCATAAATAGATATAGATTTATAAATAGAGAATTTATAAATCTAGAGAACATTTATAAATATAGAGAGAATTTATAAATATAGAGAGAAATTATAAATATGTAGCAAATATAGAATTTATTTGACAAATTGAGGCTCTGGGCATTTTGAATGCAAATTTTCCAGTTGTGGCATTTGATTATTAACAAACCCCGTGCTGGCCTAATATTCCTGCAGATTTTAAAACAAACAGTAATGAAATAGTAAACAAATGCCAGGCTCCCAGGCTGTTTCTGCTGCTCCTGTAGCCAAGCAAGGCAGGACATTCCCACTCTGAATTCCCTCCTGTTTGTGGCATGAAAGGGAATTAACTTCCCCCTCTTGGTGGGAGCAGGGAGTGATTAAAAACACCAAATTCACCCAGAGTTTTCCCCTGACCTGGGAGCTCCAAGGAGCCCTTCCAGTCCTCCACAACTCCTCTCTGGAAAGGCAGGGAAGTTCCCCAGAAGATTTTAAATCCCAGGGAAAAGGAGAGAAGCAGAGCCAGCAGGGACAGCGAAATCATCAACAGCTCCAAAAGCTTGGGAAATGGAAGCAGCCATGGAGCAGGGAATTGCTTCCTCATAAATGCAGGAATATTCCCAATTACTGCCTGAAGCACCAGGAGCAGCAGCAGCAGGAGTTGGTTTTGTTTGGAGCAACTGCTCCAGTTGGACCCTGAAAATTGGGATATTCAGGGATTTCTAGATCCTGATGGAGCACTCAA
The DNA here is from genome assembly GCA_013400495.1 of Nicator chloris. NCBI lineage: Eukaryota > Metazoa > Chordata > Aves > Passeriformes > Pycnonotidae > Nicator > Nicator chloris. The sequence goes on along the minus strand of WAAE01018524.1, from coordinate 169,026 downwards.
GCCCAGAGCCAAGCTGGAGCCCTACACCAGGCTCTGATTAAATTCCTGATTTTCCTGGGATGTGCATTTCCCTTTTTGGAAAAAAAAAATCATCCTGCAAAATCCAGGATCTGTCTGATGGCACAGCAAATCCAGGCACTGCAGGATGGATGGAGCACTGGGAGCTGTCCCAGCAACCTCCACACAAAAATTCAGGATGGTTTAAGTGTGGGAACACTGGGAAACTCCCAGTGCAGTTTTTAGGGAACAGCAATAATGATCCACACCAAGGGCAGGGAATAAATGCCATGGATATTTCAGGGAGCAGCTGTGGATGGGAGAAGGGAGCGAAGATTTGGCAGGAAAAAGCCAAAAAAGCTTCTCCTGGAGACAAAGAGCTCCCTGCTCCTTTAGGGATTCCCAAAACATCCACACCTTTCCCAGGGACAGCTCTGGAAGCCACTGGAAAAACCTTTTCTGCTCAGCTTGGTCCTTTGGGAGAGGACACCAAGATGCCCTGGATCTCATCCCTGGAGCCACACTGGGAGAAAAGCAATCAGAGCAGGTTAGAAGGGAACTCTCAGCCATCATTTTTCTGGAGCACACCAAAAAAATTTGGCTGTGCTCCCAAAAAATTTTGGATAGGCTCCAAAAAAAATTCCCCAGTAAAAGCACAAAAAAGAAGTCAAAAATGCTCCAAAAAAGGTCATTTTTTTTTTTTTTACAAAACAAAAAAAAATCCCATGCCAGGATCAAAGATTTTTTTTCGGATGGAAGGAATATTTCAGCCTCCAGTCCTGGAAGAACAAGGGGAGCTGCAGGGATGGTGGTTTTGTTTGAAGCTTTGGGATAAAGGTGGAATTTATTCAAGGAAAAGCTGCTGGATTCCACATTTTCTCCCAGGAGGGACTCACACGGATGATTTGAACTCTGCTGAGAACAGAAACAAGTCCAGGACCTCCTGTCCATTTCTGGGCTCCACAATCCCTGAAACCTTTCACTGCCACCTCTAAAACTCAGAGATGTCCACAGGAAAACTCTTCCCAACCAATTCCTGCGTTCTCCAGAGCTCAGGCTCTGGATCAGCAAGAGGAAGATTTTGGGGAAAGCTGTGGATGTTTTGGGAATCCCTAAAGGAGCAGGGAGCTCTTTGTCTCCAGGAGAAGCTTTTTTGGCTTTTTCCTGCCAAATCTTCTCTCCCTTCTCCCATCCACAGCTCCTCCCTGAAATATCCACGGCATTTATTCCCTGCCCTTGGTGTGGATCATTATTGCTGTTCCCTAAAAACTGCACTGGGAGTTTCCCAGTGTTCCCACACTTGAGGACCTAAACCATCCTGAATTTTTGTGTGGAGGTTGCTGGGACAGCTCCCAGTGCTCCATCAATCCTGCAGTGCCTGGATTTGCTGTGCCATCAGACAGATCCTGGATTCTCCTCAATGCTTTCAGCAAGATCTTGAGCTAGGAATGGCAGAGTGCTCATTGCCATCACTCCCAGTGCTCCCAGTTCAGCTGGGATGAAGGTTTTACCAGCTGGGATGAAGGTTTTGTCAGCTGGGATGAAGGTTTTACCAGCTGGGATGAAGGTTTTACCAGCTGGGATGAAGGTTTTACCAGCTGGGATGAAGGTTTTATCATCAATGTCCAGACCAGAGAGGAGCAGGATGGCCCAGGAGGCTTCACCCAGGCCTGCCTGTCCCAGATAAGCTGGGCTGGGGNGTGCCATCAGACAGATCCTGGATTCTCCTCAATGCTTTCAGCAAGATCTTGAGCTAGGAATGGCAGAGTGCTCATTGCCATCACTCCCAGTGCTCCCAGTTCAGCTGGGATGAAGGTTTTACCAGCTGGGATGAAGGTTTTGTCAGCTGGGATGAAGGTTTTACCAGCTGGGATGAAGGTTTTACCAGCTGGGATGAAGGTTTTACCAGCTGGGATGAAGGTTTTATCATCAATGTCCAGACCAGAGAGGAGCAGGATGGCCCAGGAGGCTTCACCCAGGCCTGCCTGTCCCAGATAAGCTGGGCTGGGGCAGCAAAAATGGGAAATAAAGGGAAAAAAACCCCTCTCTGCAGCCTCTTGGGAGCTTTCCTGAGCCCCAGCACTTTCCTTGGAGCTTCCCAGCTTTTCCAGAGCCCTGCTCTGCTGAGCCAGCTCGGGTCCAGCAAGGATTTCATCCAACCCAACTCGTGTCTCCAGCAAGAGGCAGATTTTTAGGGAGAAAAATGGGGGTTTTCAGCAAGAGCTTGAGGAGAAAAAAAGGGGATTTTCAGCATGAGGAAGATTTTTGGGAAGGAAAAAAGGGATTTTTCAGCAAGAGGCAGATTTTGGGAAGGTAAGAAGGGATTTTCCAGCAAGACATAATTTTTTGGGAAGAAAAAAAGAGGTTTTTCAGCAAGAGGCAGTTTTTTTAGGAAGAAAAAAAGGGATTTTCAGCCACTTGAACAGAGACTCGTGGGGTGAGGGAAGCTCCTCATGAGCTCTGGGATAAATCAGTGGAAACACAACAGATTTAAACAAGTAAAAGGGAAGGAAAACTGAGAGAGAAGCAGCAAAATCAACATTAGAAGGGCCAAAACAAGTCAGTGATTTGAGCAGAAAACAGCTCCCTGCACATCACCCTGCCCCTGGCTCCCTGGAAATGTCCCAGGCCAGGCTGGGTTGGAGCAGCCTGGGATGGTGGAAGGTGCTGGGGTTGGAATTGGATGAGGCTGAAGATCTCTTCCAACCCAAACCATTCCAGGATTGAAGCCTGCCCTGACCTGCCCTGCTTTGTGGCACTTGGGAAGTGGGGAAGGACAAAGCCCTGGCAGCAACCAGTGGGAATTCCCACCTGGAATGTGCCTCTCCAAGAGGAAGCTCCAGAGCTGGCTCAGGAGGAAGAAAAGGCTCCTCAGAGCTGCAGACTGCTGTGTTCTTACCCAGCTGTTTGCACATTTCTGGGGTTCACAGAAGGTTTCAAACCCCTCCAAAAGACAAAGAAGGTCAAGGACGGGGTATGAGCAGCACCACCCTCTCCCAAAAGGCACAACCCCCACTGGGAACAGCTGATTTCTCATCCCACAGAGCTCCCAAGCCAAATCTGAGCCTAAGGGGTTCTCTGAAGGAAGCAGCCAAGGCTTCTCAGCCCCAGGGGAGGATGCTGATGATGGAAAGGAACAAAGTCTGGCACCTGAAGACATCCCAGGTGGTTTCCTGCTCCCCAAGGATAGATCCAAGCTAAAAACATTTCCTACTTCAATTTCCTATTGCTCTCCAAAGTGAAACAAGCCTGACCAGCCAAGCCAGCATTTTTTTTGGTGCTAAATCCCTGCTTTTCAGTTCTTCCACACATGTATTCCCTGCTCCAAGAGGATGGAGGCTTCAGTGGAAGGACTTCCATCCACTTCTGGACAGAAGAGCCCCAAAGCTGGGCTCACCCCAACACCAGGAACTGTGGTCTTTGCTCCACCACTCCACAATAAGTGGAGTTATTATTAAAAAACCCCACGTGGAATAGAGATTTAATTGATCAACACACAAACACGCAGCCAAATCCCACTCCCAGCTCCTCCTCCGTCCAAAGCCCCAAATTCCTCTCTGCTTGGGATCTGAAATCCAATAAAAACCCTTTGCAGACTTCAAGTCCTTATCTTGCACTGGTACCACTCCACCTGCTACCTTCAGGCACAAATGACAGGATGTGGATGGAAAATGAGCGTTTGTTACCTATAGATGGGGATTTGAAGGGGTATTTGTCAGGAAGGTCGACTCTAACTTTCCATACTCCACCTTCATACGGTGCTGCAAGGGAGGAAAAGCAGGAATTAGAACTCCACAGCTGAGGAGAGGACACACAGAACCAGAGCATCAAGGAAAACGCAGCTCTGCAATAACGCACAGCTCCACTGGGGGGGAGATTTCAGAGCAAAGCTCCCAGGGGAAAAGCCTTTTTCCTGCTCTGCCTGGAAAAGCAGATTTGATCCTGGAACAGATCTGGGCACGAAGACACCAGAGCCTGATTAAAACCAGGCACTTTGGGATAATCTCCTGACCTTTGGAGATGGTGCTAAATGAAGGTGGAAATTCCCAGGACAAACTCCATGGAAATTCCCATGACTCATGCAAGGTTTGCCAGGTCTAGGAAAGCTCGGGGATGCTGAGGGAGTTTTCCAGAGGCAACATCTCCCTCCAAGGGATGGATCCATGTCCATGCTCAGAGCTGGATCCTCCCCACCCTCCAGAAGGTGGCTTCCCTGGATTTCTCTCCATCCCCCTTAGGTTTGGTCACCTCTTCCCCTCTGGAATGCCATTTCCTCATTCCCCACCACGAGGCACTGGCTGTTTTTCTGGAAGGGCAGGGTCAGATCAGAACTTACTTCCTTGTGGTCCATAAAACTTCACGACAAATTCGTTGAGTCCTCCTAAGATTGTGACTTCGTGTTTGCTCTCGATCCTGGTGCAGCAAGTCAAGGAAAAATGTTCAATCCAGGAGACAAAACCCATTCACTCGGATCCAAGGAATTCACTCAAAGCCCCTTGACCCAAATATTCCAAATATCCCGAGCCCCACATGGAATTTCAGTGTCCTGACACATCTAAGTGACCACAGCACCACAATGACCTTGGTGGAAGCCAATTCCCCTCCCTCCCCTGCCCTGAGGAATCTTGGGATGAAGCCTCAGAGTTTTCCATCCTCGGATTTGGGAGAGCATTGGTGTTTGAAATAAATACCCTGAGGCTGCTGCGAGCCCCTGCTCCCAGGAATTCCATCTCCCCCTCCCACAGCTGCCATGCAAACCGTGGCAATCTCACCTTCATTTGACTTGCAAGACCAAAAAATCTCCCCAGCCTTGGCAGAGAAAAGCACAACTGGAAGAATCAAAGAGCTTTGAGGAGAAGGGAACACAGAGGGAAAGGCAGGAAATCTTTATTCCGAGCACAATTAGTGCTGGTGTTTCAGCACTGAATTGGAATTGGGCTGTAAATCAGGGTTAATGGATTGGGAATAATATCCTCCAGCAATTACCTTTCATCAATGGTCTGCGTAAGAATTACAAGGGAAGCAGGAGAAAATCAAAGGTTTGTTCCCACCTGAACTTGGGCTCTGCAGCACCAAGGCTGCTCCCATTTGAGGGAAGGGGACATGGAATATTTCACATCACAGCAGGAGCCTGGCAGGGATGTTCCAGCTCCAGGGAACTAAAGGCAGATCCCCCTTTTTTCCCCTCAGATGGGAAAGGTTTCCTGCTTTCATGGCACCAGGTCTGCCCAGGACTGCAGGAATTCCACAGAGCCCGCCAGACTTCAGTGACACCTGGGCACACACTGAGATCTTCCCAACCCACCAGGAATTCCCAGCCACCAGAACAAAGAATTCCCACCTCAGACCTCTGACCTTAACTGCCAACCCATGAAATCTGCTGGATCTCCCCAAGGGCTGTGTGAGGCTCCTGCACCCCGAAGTGCCCACTGCACACCGGGAGGTTTCCTCAGGAGCTCTGAGTCCCATCTGTGGGGTCCCTCAGGATTTACTGCCACTCCTCAAGCACAAGAGCTCCCAGACTGGACAGACTTTTCCCACAGTGTCAGCTCCCACAGGGTTTGGACACAACACCCTCCTTCCCCTCGCTCTCGTGGGGAAAAGCTGACGGCCGTTTGTTTTGGCTGTGGAGTTCTCTGGGTTCAGCACGAGCTGCTGTGTCCCAAAATCCCACAAGGAGCTGGCTGCACCCAGCAGTCACCCAGGAGCAGCTCACAAAGGGCAGATGGAAACATAAATGCCCTCAGTGCAAGTGATTTTCCTGCTCAAATCCAACGGGAATCTGGGAAAAGCAGCAGTGCTCCAGGTCTGTGGGGAGGAGCCTCCCAAGGAGGTGTCACGGCTCTCCAGGCCCCGATGCTGGGGGACATTGGCCACCAGAGCTTTCCACGTCACTCAGCACCACGACAGGAAGTGCTGAAGTTGAATTCCTTAGGCAGTGTGTCCCTGGGTAACTATTGCAGGTTCCCAGCTCCTGCTTGGTCCTGCTGTGTGCAATGATGGCCCAGAGAATGTTCAGTACTGGAGGATTCTCACGCTCGCGGCAGCTTCACGGATCAGCTTCAACACAAATGCTTTTACTCTGCACTAAATCAAGTCCTGCTAAATAAAAACCAGCTCTCCCAGCCTGATCCTGAGCAGCTCCAGCCTGGATGCTCCTCAGCTCCCTGAGTTAATGCCAACTGTAAATTAAAGCTGAGTTTTCCACAGTTGCACTCAATCCCGGTGTTGCCAAATTCAAAAAATTGTTATGAGCCACGCAGGGCCATATCTGAACCCTGTCCCTGTTGTGGCAAAGAACTAAAAGTCCTACCAAAAAATCACTGAGTGGATTAGGTTCATGGGAGGGAGAAATACTGGGATGAAAGGTTTGGGAACAACCACGTTGTTTAGTAACACTTTACCAGAAATGCTTCCCTGTGAGGGCAGAGGGACCCTGGCACAAATGCCCAGAGCAGCTGTGGCTGCCCTGGATCCCTGGCATGTCCAAGGCCAGGCTGGACACTGGGGCTGGGAGCAGCCTGGCATGGGGGAAGGTGTCCCTGCCCCTGGTTTGGGTTGGAACTGGATAATCTTTAAGGTCCCTTCCCACCCAAACCATTCCCTGACTCCATAACTGAGGCCAGACTGAAAATAAAGTGGATTTCAGCAACAAAGCCCTTGCATCACCACAGGGGAAATCTCTCCAAGTGCATCAGCAGAAATACAGCTGGGAAATCCCTCTTTCCTCGAAATGAGGTGAATTCCAGGTGAGCCCTCAGTTCCTAACACAGCTGGGGTGAACCATCTGCCCTCTCCCTTCTCCTCCAAGGAAAAGATGCCCAGGAATGTGAAATCTTGGAATCCCACTAACAAAACAGCTGAGAGCACTGCTGGGAGAGCTGCAGGGAGCTGTTCCAGAGAGAACATTTCCACCCTACCAGCTTTTTCCATCTCCAGAAATTCTTCAGGACAGGAAACTGTCACTGCAGAGGCTGGGGCTCTGGGAAATCCAGGAACCCGAGGCAGAGCTCCAGGCTTCTCCATCCCCCAAACTGTCCCAGGGAACCCAGCAGCAGCACAAGGAACAAGCACAGGGAACAGCAGGAGGGACTGGAGACGTTTGGAGCAGTGTCCAGACCACACTCCCAGAGAAAGCTCCACCACCATGCCCAGTGATGTGTCTGGGAGTGAAGGACACAGGCTCTGAGCCAGCTGTTCTCTCAGCTCACGCTGAATGTTCTCTGCACCAACACAATCCCAGCTGAATTCTGCCCCAAACGTGCCAGGAACTCAGCAGCAGCCTGGGATCCAGGAGCAATCCAGGACCTGAGGAGAGCCACAGGCCTGAAGGAACCCAGCTGTGCCAAGGGCACAGGGGATGTCCTCTCCTGCAGGTCCCAGTGATGGATCCTGCAGGGATTCCAAGGAAATCCCAGGAATGAAGAAGGCTCCAGGTCTTCAGCAGAGTGAGCACAGCTTTGGGAAACCCCAGGAAGGGAGCACCAAGAACTTGGAGCAAGATTCCCACAGCTGAAGGTGATCTCCATCCGTTTCTCCTGGGATTGCTCTGTTTGTGTCCAGAATTCCCAGCCACCCTTTCACTGGATACTGATGTGTATCTGTGCAGAAAGCTCCCAGGAAGGCAACCACATATCCAGCAGTTTTTGGGAACACAATTTTTTGGACCTTTTAGTCCACCCTGTCCAGGCCAATCCCTCTGTGCCCACATTCTCTCTTAAATGCACTTTTATCAGTCAAATTTACCCCCCCAAAAAAGGCAATTAATGGATAAAGACTTGGAACATTGCTGATTCCAGGGGTTCATCCTGGAAGGAGTCCTTGTCCCCACAGCAGGACAGAGCTAAGCTCACAGCTACAAACCCAGCCCCTAACACATCCCACGCCCTCAAATGTTTAAAAACCATCAAGCAAATCCCTCCCAAGACTTTTGACCTTGCTGCTTTTATCTCCTCATCACCTCAGGATGCCAACTGGAGCTGGTGCCAAGAAAAGCCAGTGGAAAAGTCAAGGGAAAAGAGAAAAATCTGGATACCAGTCAGATTTCTAAGCTCAAAAGCCACAGAAATGAGAAGTGAGTCCTGAGGACCCGAAGATAAATTACCTTAGTCCCTGATTATGAAGAGAATGTTAACACCAGTTAATGTTGGAAATATTGAGATGATGCTGTGGAAGCTTGTTTTCAAATATCAGCTTGGAAGGGCTGCCAGGAGACAGCCCAGGGAATTTTTCAGGCTCCCAGTCCAGTGCCTGAAATGTGCCAGGAGCTCCAAGGCTGATGGAGCTGTGGATTTGAGCAGAAACACCCCAGATCCCTGGGACGGGGACATCCCAGATCCCTGGGACGGGGACATCCCAGATCCCTGGGACGGGGACATCCCAGATCCCCCTGGGACGGGGACATCCCAGATCCCCCTGGGACAGGGACGGCCCCGATCCCTGGGACAGGGACGGCCCCGATCCCTGGGACAGGGACGGCCCCGATCCCTGTCAGGATCCAGGCTCTGCTTTCAGGGTTGAACTCGTAGGAAATTGTTCCCTGAGTCCAGAAGCAAAAGCAATTTAAAGCATTTTGGTTTTTCTCCATCAGGACAAAATCCCCACAAAACCTTTCCAATCTGGAGTGTGGAGACCTGCCCATCAGTCAGGAAAAAGTGGCCACTGTGGATTTGCCTGTTCCAGGGTGAAATTCCCATTTCCTCATCCTTATGCAGGGCCACCCACCACTGCAGGGCTGGATTTCCCCTGCAGCAATAAAAAAATTGTTAGGATTTGATTTGGCACCCAGATCTCCCCAAATCCCAGATGAACATCATGGCCTACAGATGGTCTGTCTGTTCACAGGGTTGAGTGGCTTTTTCCTGGCAAACACTGAACTCCAAAAAAAAAAAAAAAAAAAAAAATCCTTTCATTAAGTTTCTTGCAAATTAACATTAGTTACAGGCTTGGGAAAATGAGTTTCCCAGATAAAAATATTCAGCGAGAGACACAAATGGCCACGAGCAGCCCTGAGCTGAAGAGGAGCACCAAGCTGGAATGTCCCGTGGAAAAATAAAGTTGTGGATTTACAACTCAAGTGGGAGAGGGGTTGAGGCTCATGAAGAGGAACTAAGCCCTTTTTAAGGATCTCTGTCATGTCCTGTCTGATTTAGACACTCGTCAGCAAGTGAAGAACATCACCAGAGAAATCATCCTGAATTTGAAGGAAAACCAAGCACCACACCTGAATATATTTAAAAAAAAATACAAAGGAATCATCCAGCTCTGCCACCTAAGCAAAGAACGTGCCTTTGAGCAAATAAATCACGGTATTTTGTGACAAAAATAATTTAAAAATGAGATTAACACTCAGCCAGTTGATTTTTTTCCATTGTCAAGAGCTTGACACCACCTGCTCTATGGAAATTCGAGGTGTCAGAGGTGTGAATTCTTCTGAAGTCTCTGCAAGCGGCGTTTTGCAACATCAATTACCTCCATCAGTGCACCTGATGGTTATTCATGTTTATTTTCTGACAGAGGTGCAGCAGCACCGAGGGTTTAGGGGGCAGCAAAGGGCAAGTTCAGCTCAGCCCCTCCCTGCCCCCGAGCCCTTGGAAGCTGCTTGGCCTCCTCCAAAGTCCCTCCTTTTCCTGACACAGCATCCCCACGTGAAACCACAGCCGGCAGGGCCTTGGATGCTCTCAGGAACATTTATCCCTATTTTCCATCTTCCCTGCCCGTTTCTCACATTTAACTTCCCTCGGGCTCCTCCAGCCCTGCAGGACTCCAGCAAAAATGGACTTTTAGAAGTCAAAAAGGTTATAGAGGCCACAAAACAGCTGTGGTTTCTGGGAGCAGCAAGGGGTGGATTTTTAGCACCTGAGTAGTTGCAAACTTCTTGAGAACTGCAGGCTGCAAGTACTCCAACATTAAAATCCACGGGTTTTCCTCAAGGCAGGAATTGTCACTGCCACAGGGCACCCTCCCAGTTCCTCCCTTTTTGAGCAAAGGGGTTTTCTAGCACCAACCCCAGGTTTGTTATTTGCCAAGGATGTTCTGCTGAACAGTTCCTGGGGTTTATCCTCACATTCTTGGGGCAAATCCCAACTTTCCTTCCTCTGGATTCTCCCTCTCCTCTGCCCTCGTGAGACTCCACGTGCAGAGCTGGATTCAGCTCTGGAGTCAACAGCACAAGAACCTGGAGCTGCTGGAGAGAGTCCAGAGGAAACCAGAGATGCTCCAAAGGCTCCCCTCTGCTCAGGAGCCAGGCTGGGAGAGCTGGGAATGTTCCCCTGGAGAAGGGAAGGCTCCAGGGAGAGCTTCCAGCACATTCCAGGGCCTGAAGGGGCTCCAGGAGAGCTGCAGAGGGACTGGGGACAAGGCCTGCAGGGACAGGACACAGGGAATGGCTTCCCACTGCCACAGGGCAGGGAGGGATGGGATCTTGGGCAGGAATTCCTGCCTGGGCTGGAATTGCCAGAGCAGCTGTGGCTGCCCCTGGATCCCTGCAATGTCCAAGGAAAGGTTGGACATTGGGGCTTGAAGCACCCTGAGACAGTGGGAGGTGTCCCTGCCCATGATCTTTAAGGTCCCTTCCAACCCACACCACTCTGGGATTCCATGACTGTTGGGAAGGAGAGAAGTTTGATACAAATGACTCTGAACTGGACTTTTCCAGGAATCCCACAGCTCTGAAAGCCACAAAACTGATTTCAATCTGACAGAATACAGAAAAAGGACAGCAAAGCAGCCCTGGAAAGCTCAAAGGACAAACACCTTCCCCTTGGCTCTCCTGACCCCTGTGACAAGTGAACCAGGGACACCTCAGCACAGAGGGGGTTTCACTCCCTGTAAGACAGCACCAGCTCTGTTTGCTGCCAAAAACGCCCTGGAAGGACAGGAATTGTGAATTAATAACTGAACAGCAACCTGTGCCTGGCTGCTGAGTTTTCATTGTACTGCACACAGGAGTTTCCTTGTTGGAAATGCAGCTTGGCTTTGAAAAAAAAAAAAAACAAAAAACACCTTCCTGGCCACTTCTGTACCAGGTTTTACCTGCCTGAGGGAAGAAATCACACAAGAGGAAAGAATTCTTCAATCATTCCACAGGCACCCGTCCCCAATTTCACACAAGGATGGCAAGTTTCCCCCAGACAAAGCCCTTGGTCACCACTGACCCCAGCAAGGGGCATTTCCTGGGGAGCAAAAGGCACCTTGGGGATGGAAACAGCGATTTGGGGAGAAGGAAATGCTGCTCCAGCAGAGCCTCCAGCCTGCCTTGCTTTCTCTGGAGCTCCTGGTGATTTACATCTGGCTGACTTCCACCCAACCTTGTGCCAAGAAATTGGAGTAATAAGGAAAAGGTAGAAGGAAAAGTCAGCTTTTCCCTGGAGACACTTTGCAGACGAGTTGGCTGCCCTGAACCCAGCACAATCTAAGTCAGCATTTTCCTCCACTCCAGGCTCCAAAGCTGCTTTTCCTCCACCAGAAGCACCACAGGAAGACAAGGTGCATCCCATTCCCTGCTGGATGGAGCAGCACTGCCCTTTTCCCAAGGGAAACAAATTCATTCACTGCCCTGCCCAACTCTCTGTTGCTCCCTTAAAAAGTTTCAACTTGAGAAAAAAAGAAGGCAGGTACAGATTGGATCTCTTACCCATGGAAGAGAAAGGAGCTGGGAAGGGTTTGGAGCCCCAGGAGAGGCTGAGGGAGGAGGGAAAGGGCTAGAGAATTCCTGAGGGAGCTGGGAAAGGGCTGAGCCTGGAGAAAAGGAGGCTCAGGGGGGACCTTGTGGCTCTGCACAAGTCCCTGCCAGGAGGGGACAGCCGGGGGGGTCGGGCTCTGCTCCCAGGGCACAGGGACAGGAGGAGAGGGAACGGCCTCAGGCTGGGCCAGGGCAGGCTCAGGGTGGATTTTAGGGAAAATTTCTCCATGGAAAGGGTGCTCAGGCACTGGAAATGCCCAGGGCAGGGGTGGAGTGCTCATCCCTGGAGGGATTTCAAAGCCCTGTGGATGTGGCACTTGGGGACATGGGTGGCCTGGGCAGTGCTGGGAATGGTTGGACTCAGTCTCAGAGGACTTTTCCAACTAAAACGATTCCATGATCCTGTATTTTATTTCTGCATTAGAGAAAACAGACTGGGACAGACCTGTCCAGAATTCAGCCTCCACACTGCCATGGGCCAAGACTGAATTGCAGTGGTGGCACCAGGAACTCCCTCCAGCCCACCCAGGGATCACAATCCCTTCAAACCATGACCCCCAGCAGTGCTGCCACGGGGATGCATCAGGCAAGGTGAGAAGAAGCTGGCACAGGAATTTTAAAGGGGATTGGATTTGATGGGAGTGGGAATGAAGGTGGGATCAATAAAGCTGAAGTGATGTCCCTGGGAGTGACCACGGTGACAGAGCCACCTCCACAAGCACAAGATTTCCTTAAATCTCAGGAAAAGCCAAACAGGGATCCAAGAGGTGCGATTAACACCTAATTAGAAGCAACTGTCAATGAGCAAAGGCCTTAAATGGATCCTCCAGGGAGGGAACTGCAAGGAGGACTTCTCTGGGATAACTGGAGAGGCAAAAAACATCGCCAGGATTCAGCTCGGACCTGATGGCTCAGAGAATCCCCTGAGAGCTGGAAATAATCAGGGACCAGAAGAGTTCACCACCCTGAGTTTCAGCTCAGGGGGAAGCCAGAGCTGGATCCAGGAGCACTGAGGATGGAACTGGAGTACTTCTGGTGGCCACACATCTGTCCCTGAGCTGAAGCACCAGATTTAATCCTTGCATCACGCCAAGCTCCCACCCAGAGAAGCTGGTTTCCATGGAGATGGGACATAGTGCTGGAATTGTTTCGTGTACAAATAATCAACTTCTCAAACCAGCCAGAAATTTCAAGTGTGTTTTCAGAGAAACAGCAGAAGGGGAAAAGACAATCTCTGCTTTTCCCCAGGTGTGCTGCCAACGGCTCATTTCCTCTTTGGGAGGATTCAAGAAGTGCTGAAACTGTTGTGAGAGAGAAACCGTGGCTGTGAAACCACAGGACCGAGCACGACCCCAAACCTGTGCTAGACCTGACACCAAGCCCAAGGCTGAAATCTATTTTGGGGCTGGGCCCCATCATGTGATTTACAAGAATGCTGCAGGTCTGTTAAAAGCAGATTGGTTTGAAATATTCAAATACTTCCCCAATTTAGTCTTCAGGGGGGAAAAAAAAGGTATTCTTTTGAGATGTGGCCTTTTCCCCCAAGGGGAGTTTGGGTTAGGTTTTTGTAGATTTTATAGAAATGCTTTTTCACTCGCAGAAACCTCCAGAGTCATTCACAAACTGCCTCAAAGCACCTCAGCAACAGTGACATGAAGCCCCAGAGGGACAAACATCCATCTCCTCCTGCTGGAAAACCCTTGGGAGGAGATGTTTGCACTCAAAGCAGATGCAGAGGAGGCCAAGAGCTGAGCTTTGGCAAGGGCTTATTTAGGAAAAAAATAAAAATCCAGAATTATGTCAAGGTCTTGATTTTAAACAGGATAAAAGTTTTGTGGCAGGAAGGAGAAAGTGTCAAAGGAAATAATTTAAGCTGAAAATAAATTTAGCTTTGGCATGGAGCAGGTCCAGTTCTGGAGGCAGATTGCACATCCTCTCTGCTGCCCATTGCCAGGATCTTTCCTTGCCTGCAAAAGATGCTGAATGGGGCCACAGAGACTGAGGAAGAAGATGCTGATCCTCAGCTCAAACTCCAGCCTAGGGCTGACTTAAGGGAGTGTGAAACCAGGGAATCCTGAGAACTGCTTCAATGAACCCTCCATGCTGGGATGCTTCAAGAACAACCAGGCCAGGGAGAGGCTTCCCACAACCAAACTGAACCTTGAACTGCTGAAACATCACAAGGGGGAGGAAACACTTCCAAAGTCCTGCTCAGGATCCTGACAGGATCTCTCTGTGGCCTGCCAGGAGCAGAACCCAGTAGGATTTTTGCTGTCCTGCTCCTCAGGCCTCTCCAACACCAAGGAAAACAAAGTTCTCCCCAGCATGGGGCTGTTCTGCAGAGTTCCTTCCAACCCACTGCAAACACTCAGGGAGGCATTTCCTCATCCCACTTGCACCAGGTTTTTGAACCCATTTTCACAACTGAGACAGCACCAACTGTTTGAAACTCCAGCCTGGGCAAGCTGGCCTTGAACCCTAAAGCAGACTCAGGGCCCACAGGAATGGACAGTGCCACTGAAAATGAGGCAGCTCTGTGCTCACAAAGCTGCTTCCACTTGAACTCCTCAATAATTGGCTTTTGGGCTTAAAATCCAAACTCCCAGCAGGGAACTGCCTCCCAGCCAGGTGTTTCCTGCTCCAACCACAACAGCAATAAGGTCTCCCAAAGATATTTTGGGGGTGATTTGTCCCCTGAAGAAGAGGGAACAACTGGTATCTCATAGAATCATAAAATTTGGCTGGGAAGGGAATTCAAAGCCATCCAGTGCCACTCCTGCCATGGGCAGGGACACCTCCCACTGTCCCAGGGTGATCCAGGCCCCATCCAGCCCGGGCTTGAATAATTCCAGGGATCCAGGGGCAGCCACAGCCAACCTGTGCCAAGGTTTCACCACCCTGACAGGGAAGAATTTCTTCCTAAGATTTCATCTAAACTTACCCTCTCCAGGTTTAGGCCGTTCCCCAGTTGTTTGTTCCACAATTCTTTGCTACTTGAGCCAGAAGCTCCAGCAGTTCTGAGCCTTCCTGCTTCTTATCTGCCAATCCTCCAAGAAAAGAGCTTTAAACCAAATCTCCAAACCCACTGGGATTTCTCCAGCATGGGTGGAGGAAATAAAAGCCAACTGAATGTGGAAATTAGGCTTGAGATTAGTGCAATTCCTTGAACTTAGAGTAACACAGAGGAACATCCTGGTTTGGCTCCAGCGTGGATTTCCCACCACCCAGTTTGAAGGAACACACGAAGCTCCAGCAGCTACAGGTGGTTTTTTTCAGGGTGGATCATTCCTGAGGCACCTGGGGACTTCTGTTCCTTTCAAAACACTATTAAAAACACAGTTTCTTCAAGAAGTGAAGTTCTCCTCTCCTGATTCTCAGCTGCAGCACAGAAGGCACAGAGCAGCTCACAAGCAGTGGAAAATCAGGATGAGCAGCAAGCCTGTGGAAGGGGCTTGCACGCAAAATTCTTCCTGAAGTGCTGAGGCAACACCCAGACCTGGAAAGGCTCATCTGAAACCCACCTGCAGTCCTGGTCAGGATCCTGCTCCTTTGGCATTGGGGTAATGTTTACAACAGCTCCCCATGGCCTGCCAGGAACAGAATCCAGTGGGATTTTTCCTTTCCTGCTCCCCAAGCACCTCTAACACCAAGGAAAATTGAGTTATCTCCACAGTGGGGTTGTTTTGCAGAGGTCCTTCCAATCCTACATGGAAATATTCCTGAGTTGGGGCCCTGAGGGTGCCGTGTCTTTTACAGATCCCTCCCAAAGCCCAGAGGATGGGATTTGTTCCCTTCTCTCCCTGCCAGAACCTCCAGAGGGATCAGATTTGCTTCCCCCCTCCTTGGCTTTGTTCAAAGGGTTTTAAAGGAGCAGCTCAGGCAGGATTTACACCCAGTTTCGTTGGGTTTTTAGCACAGATTCCAAACCTGCATCACAGACCTGGTGAAGTTACAACCACCACAATTTCCCTGTTTTCTCTCACACCAAAGCAGAAAAAGCCCCGAGTGATTTAGGAACAAGCACCCTGGTTACACACAGCTGAAGTTCATAAAATTTTCCTTCTTTCCAGGTCACCTGCAGCCTAAGAACACCACAAACCCACACACCAGGAAACTGCAGGCCAGTGTTGCTACAGGAAAAGGCTGCAGGAGTTTCCTGCACGCCAGGGGTTTGTACAGAAGCTCCTCCAGCAATCCAACGTGCCACTGTCACAGCTATTAAATCAATTATCCTCCTCATCCTTCCAATGGAATGAGGCCAATGGGGCACTGTGGCTTCCCCAGTGCATCCCATAAACACATCCAGCATCCCAGGGCTGCCTGGGAACAGCCAAGCTGCACCAGGGGGTTTGCCCGAGGTTTGTCCAGTGCATGTGGCCATGCCTATTCCAAGGGCTCATGAACAAATCTGAGTTTAGCAGTCAGCTTTCTGCCAAGTCAGGTGGGATTCCATTGTATGGATCAGTCCTGAGAAAACACAAACACACAATTTCCAAGGTTGGGTCAGTACAAGCAGTTCTCACTCATCAAGCTGTGAGCTCTGTGGAATCAATCACAGGCTGGTTTGGGTTGGAATGGACCTTCAAACCACCCAGTGTACCTGCAGGGACACCTTCCACTGCTCCAGGCTGCTCCAAGTTCAACCCAGCCTGGCCAATTCTGCTCAGCATGTCAATAAAAAAGACTGACACAGGGGGCAGTTAATCACCAAACCTCCTGCAAAAGGTTCATTTAGTCACCAAACCGCCTACAAAAGGTTCATTTATCAGCCTTGGAGGTTCAGGAAATCAGGCTGGTGCTTCCTTTAATCCCAGCAATTCCTCCTGCATCCAGCTGCCACCATCAGCCTTTGCACCAACAACACTCGCCCGCAAAAAAAGCCATTTGAAGTCTCGAGCGCTTCCGAGGGGTTTCTGGCCTCTCCCAAGGGATTCCTGGCACAGGATTTTCAAGCTGAAGGTCTAAAGAGACCTTGTGTTCCAGAGGAAGAAGCTGAAGGTCTAAAGAGACCTTGTGTTCCAGAGGAGGACATGAGAGAGCCCCGTTTGGGAGGAACAAGGATGCCCACAGCAGCTTCCGTGCGCGGCTGGAGCGCGGCTGCAGCCAAGGAAGGAGCCAGCACAGCCCTGGGAGCTTGGTTTGCATTTGGGAACGTCTGGGAAGCCCTGAGCTCACCAACACCAACAAAACCAGGGCCAGGAAGAGCTGGGGCAACACCAGGGCCAGGAGGGGAGGGTGCCCAAACCCCAGGGCAGCTGTCAGGCTGAAGGCAGGCATGGAAAATGCCTGTTTTTCAATTTTTTTTTACCCAAACCCCAGGGCAGCTGTCATGCTGAAGGCAGGCAAACGCCTATTTTTAAAGGTTTTTTTATGGTTTCCAAGCTTTGGAGATCTTCCTTTGCTCAGCAGCTGCACCAGAAGCAGAAGGAAAAGGTCCAGGCTGTTCTCAAGCACTGGGGATTTCTCTGACTGTGGGAGGCCTCTGATGTCAGCGTTTCCCAGGAAGGCAGGGATTAAAACCATGGAATGGTTTGGGTGGGAAAGGACATTAAAGATCATCTACATCCCCCCCCTGCCACGGCAGGGACACCTTCCACCACCCCAGGGTGCTCCCAGCCCCAGTGTCCAACCTGGACACTTCCAGGGACCCAGGGGCAGCCACAGCTCCTTTGGGAATTCCAGCCCAGCCAGGAATTCCTGCCCAAGATCCCATCTAAAACTCCCCTCTCTCAGCTCATGGCCATTCCCCTCATCCTGCCCCTCCTGGCCCTTCCCAATCCCTCTCCCTCCTTTTATGAGCCCCCTTAAGGCACTGGAAGGGTCCATTAAAGCCACTTTGGTGACACACAGGTGACACCAGCACAACCAGAGGAAAGGAAAAAGGGAATTTTTTTGTAACAGGAGCAGCAGAAGAGCAGAGGCTGCTGGTAAAGCACAGGAACACAGAACACAAAGGCCTGGTCACTGTGCCTGGGCAGATTCCTCCAAAACAACCTCCAAGGTAGAGGTGGGAGGGCTGCAGAAAGATTGGGATGTTTCCCTGGGAGAGTCTGGAAAGTGCTCTCACCGCTGGAAGCTCTGGGAAGGAAAGTTCCCTACCCAGAAGCACCAAATCCACCCGGAGAGGGAAAGCAGGACAGAGGGGTGAGTTTGCATCTGCTGGAATCAGGAGCAGCTCCTGATCCACTGCCTCGTTCCAGCACATCTGCTCAGCTTCATTATCCCACTTCCCTCTGCACTCCCTAAGGAGAGGCTCAGCACTGGTGTGAAAGACAGAGCCCAGGGGAGTTTTACAGATCAGCCATCCCAAAATTCACCTCCTGCTATTTCGGAGAGGTGCGGGAAGAAAAACTCACCTGGAGGTTTCCCGCAGGAATAACAACACCTGGGCTTTGCCACGTGGATCAAACAGAAAAAATACCAGCAGACAACTTCAGATGGAAGCTGAGCTTTGGGTTCAGGCCTGGAATAGAGCCCACACTGTCAGGAGAAATGGTGTTGCCAGGACAGTGCAATTCCCAGCTCTCAGGCTGTGTTGGGGAGCTCTGGAGTGAAGGCAGAGCTCTCTCCTAATGAGTTAAATTCAGCTGAAACAGAAGATTCCTTGACATCATCTCTTTGAATCACCATTATAGTAGAGACAAAGGAACACCACTGCAACTGCACTAAAAACTAATTAACAGTTTAGTCGTTAGCAGGTGCAGCTGCCTGAAAAGTGGGATTTTGTCACCAAGTTTGAAGTGTCTCCTCCTTCAGAGAGGAGCTGATAAAACCCCCCGAGTTTTCCCCAGCACAGAACAAAAAGCCTGGAGCCGACCTCTGCCAGATGCTCTGAATTCCAGGTGACCTCCGGCAGAGCAGCCAGGCTTTCAAAGACATTTACCACAGCCTTCTTTAATAAATCAGAATTAGGCAGCCTTGACACACTTGGAGCCATTTTGGAGGACAACATTACTAATCCACAAAAAAAGCACCCCACCCCAATTAACCAGTGTGCTGCTGCAAAGAGCCAGGACCCTGCAACAATCAAGGAAGTTCAAATAAAGACAGCTTGGAATTACAGAACCAGCACACTGCTCCCAGCAATTTTCCCTTGTGCTGCCACAGTGACTTATTTTCCTCCCCTTTACTCATCTCTGCCATTTGATAATTTTAGCAGAGATGTGGGGCTTGGGGGAAAAAAAAAAAAAAAGTGGGAACGTTCCTTACTTGAGATAAATTTAAAGGGTAATGAGAGAAGTGGTTTTCTCCCTTTAGCCCGAGCTGTTCCCACCCTAAACCTACACAAATCTCCAGCAGCAACCAGAGTTCAGCAAGCCATGGTTTTTGGGGATATGGAGCTGATCCATACACAGAAATGGGACAGGATTCTCCTCTTGGCCACACTGGCAGCCCTGGATGGCACTCAAAGCCCTCATCCATGAGGAAGCTCCACGTCCTGCTACTCTTCCCTGCAATTCCACCTCCTCATTCAGGAAGTTCCCAAGCCAAGCTCAGCGTTGTCCCTGCCCTGTGGGAGGAAAAGGGAACAGGGATTTCAGCAGAGGGAGGCCTGGCTGCAGGGCACAGCCCAGATGCTCCACAAACAGGGATGGGGCAGGAATTTGGATACAAAACCTCCCACTTCTGGCTCACAGGCTAAATTTAGTCCAGTCTGGTAATGACCTAAAAACCAGCTGATGTGGGTTTCTGTGACGCCTGTGGCAGCTCCAGCCACTTCCTGAGAGGGATGTGCACGTGGCAAAGTCCTGCAGCCTCCTGGGTGACTGCAGCAGACCCAAAAATGGGAAATGTGGGCATTACTTCACACCTGGACTCAAAGGATCTGCTTGAGCCAAGTGGTTCCTGCTTCTGATCCATTCTGTAGCCTGAAAGAATTAGGGGAATGTTCCCCACCCTCTTTCAGGGTGGTTTTTTTGCTGTTTGAAGCATTTTGTGAAAGAGCATCAAAGCCTTCAGCATCACAGCCCTATCCACCTTTTCCTGGGGTGCTCAGCAGCAGATTCCCAGCTGGCCCTGGGAATAAAACAAAATGTGCAGAGGATTGTGGAGTTCACCTATCCCAGGTTTCACCTCTGGTGCCTTCCAAGTCTGGAGAAAACTGGCAAGAGAAACTCACACACAGAATATCCTGAAATGCCTTAATGACACTGAACTTCAGGGGGCAACAGAGAAATCTGTGACTCTGGAAGCCACCAAGAGCCACAGAGCACAATTTAAAGGACTCAGTGGCCACTGAGCTGAAAAAAAAAATCCCAAACTTTTTTAAAAACCCCATGAATGTCTCTCCTGAGCCTGCAGAATCCTGCTCTATCCCAGCCACACCGAGCAGGAAGCCCCTGCAAAAAGATAAAGTCCACAAAGAAGCAAACTACAGCAAATTCAACATTTTACCAGCACAGGACTAAAACTTGCCTCTAACAAGACAGAGATGCTGGATCAGACTCAAAGCAGCCAGTTATTATGGAATTTGGGGGTGGAAGGGACCTTATAGATCAGCTGATTCCCACACCTTCCCCAGACCAGGTTTGTTGTGTTGTAATATCAACTCTTCTCACACACAATTTCCCCTCATCCAATTAACTCCAGAGAAAAACTAATGGAAAAAAAGAAAGCCCCAAAGCCACGTGCACAACGTTGAGAAGAGGCACCAGCAGCACCTGGGCTCTCTCAAGGCACTTCTCCACAGCAGAATCCCTGCACAAACCCCAAAAATCCATTTCTTGCTACATTTAAAGAGATGTAACAGGCAAATCTTTCCTTACCCTTCAGTCTTTCCCAAGAAATCCTGCTGAAGTGAGGAAAACTTGATTTTTTCCCTACAGAACTGGCATTTAAAAAGCTCTGGCAGTTTGGGACCACACCTGAGGAGCTGCACAAATCAAGGTGTGAGCACAGGGATTGTTGTGATGCAGGTCAGGGAGAGCAGCTCCAAACCCCAACACGAGGATCTGGGACACAGCACAAGAGCCAAACACAGCCCTCTCCTCCACAATCTATTCTCTAAATGAGTAAAACTGAGTTTAGCACCAGGATGGGCAGGGCTTTGCATTGGGTCAGCGAATTTCCTGATTTCAGAGCAAAAAGAAAGTTGTGGCAAAGCTTGAAATGCTAAACAGGGCCTTCCCAGGGATGGAAGGGATCCATCAGGGGCACCTCAGTGCTCACCAGCTCACTTCTAGGGCATCTTTTGTTTCATCTGGCAAGGCTCAAGCCTCGATTTTACTTCTAGCAGTGACCAGCGACTCAAGCAGGGTTCACAGTTTAACAGATTTGCTAAAACCAAAAATGGAGTATTTTGGGACTATTTCTTCAGTCCTGCCAAGCTGGGGGTTTGAGGCACTTCCCAGCCCTGTCACTGGTCTTTGGGTTTCCTCCACATGTAAAGCACACTGGTTTTGTCTCCTGCCCAGTTTGCACAACGTGGTTATTTTCTGGGGACTTTTTGCTCCAACCTGGGCGAGCATTTCAAATTCTCTTTTCATGGCAACACCATCAAAGCATGGCAGAAACCATGAAGTCATAAAACCAGTGGATTCTTTCCGTGCAGCTCTCTCAGTTGTGAGCATGACAAAATCTGCTTAAATCCAAGACCCTGGAGCTTTCCAGGAGGCACAGGAGTTTAAAAAGGCGTGGAGCAGCTCCAGGGGGAGCAGGGGAGTTAACACCTCCTCGCATACCTTCCCTTTCAAGGAACACAGGCTCTGGCTCTGACTTACCGGGATCTGATTTCTGACATCCCAACTTTTCGACCCAGCCCTGTGTCCCCCCTTCTCAAAGCACATTCTCCTGTTGGATCTGAGCTTCCTCCAATCTCCAGGCACGGATTCCTCCCCTGAGCCAGGAGTA
This sequence comes from Nicator chloris, assembly GCA_013400495.1. NCBI lineage: Eukaryota > Metazoa > Chordata > Aves > Passeriformes > Pycnonotidae > Nicator > Nicator chloris. The sequence continues at coordinate 147,497 of WAAE01018524.1, read as the reverse complement.
TTAAGTTACCAACGATGTTAAACAAAGCACTGATCATTCAGCTTCCTTATTTCCACTGCCTCCCTCAATTCAACACCGACACAGCCTCAAAAGAAAAATAATAAACAGTGGGAAATAAAAAGTAGGAGATGCCTTCAGGAGCAGCAAGGAATAAATCAGTGTAACCATGCTGAGTCACCTCAGAGATCTGACATTCCCAGGATAACTGCTGCACTCCTGGAAGGATTGTTCCTTTATTCCAGCCCTGTTGACTTTGGAATTGAGGATTCCCAAGCAAGGCCATTCCCAAAACTAGTGGAAATCAGCCCCTGTCTTCTTATCCAAACAAAGCCCCTGCTGGTTTCTAAACCTGACTTTGTGTTTAGAGAGTTCCTAAAATTCAGCAGCACAGCCAAGGGGGATGTGGGAGCCTTGGGAGAGGATCCCAGTGCTGCTGAGCCACGGGCACAGCCGTGCTGCAGAACATGAGCTCAGCGGGAAAGCAGCCGGGCCATTGTGAGCTTTAAAACCTGCCTGGCTGCCATGTGAAACCAGGTCCAGCCCCGTTGGCTTGGGAGATCTGAGGGGGAAGGTCACCGAGTCTGAATTCATGGCAGCAGACAGAAGGAAAACAAAAGCAGTTTCAGTTGCCTTCAGCAGAAAGGAGAGGGTGACGGAGCGGTGGCTTCCGCCGGCTGCCCCTGACGGAGCAGCTTTCACCTGATTTGGCAGCAGGGAGGAACCTCTCCCCGTTCCCAAAGAGGAAGAAAAACCAGGGAAATAAAAGGATAATTTAAAAAAAATTATATTTAAAAAGGATTTTCCCTGAACAAATCAAGTTTGGGAACAGCCAGGAGCCAAAGGGAAGTTTTGGGCTTCATCTCTCACCAATTCCCTGTCATGTTCTTGCTGTCCAGGCAAGTGTGGGCTTCTCATCCCTGGAAATGTCCGAGGCCAGGCTGGACAGGGCTTGGAACACCCTGGGATGGTAGAAAGTGTCCCTGCCCATGGTTTGGGTAGGAACTGGATGATCTTTAAGGTCCTTCCCACCCAAACAGCCCCTGATTCCATGTTCTGCTCCTCCAGGTTCCAGAAGCAGCAGGTTCCTCTCTGTGCAGATCTCCCAATATTATGTTTTCCAAAACCAACAACTCCCCTCCCCAAATGCATTTGAAAGCTAAACCTGGTCCTTTTCAAACTAAAGAAAAAGATCTGGCTTCACACCACTCACACTCCACTGAGCAAGGCTTAAAGGAGCAGCTTCATTCCATAAAACCAAGAGGAGTCTTAACTCTCCAACCGTGGCCACACCGGTGACCCAAGAGCTCCAGAGCCCAGTTTTAAAGCAGCATTTTGATTTAGAAACTCCCTTCAAGAGCAAAATGATTTTCAATCTCTGCTCAGACAAGCCAGGGTGGTGTTCTCATGCAGCTTTCCTGCTGCAGAAATCGGGTGTCTCCTCGGACACAGCCTGGGAGCAGGCCCAGACCTGCCAGCACAGAGACAAAACAAAGCACCACAGCCCACAGGAAAAAAAATAAAAATTGCCAGCATGGTTAAGTTAATAATTTATCAATCTTTTCAACTTTGCATCCATTAATCCACCCCGGTGGAGGTTAACCCGGGACACTCAGGCTCAGTACCACACACTGGTTTTTACTTTTTCAGGGGTTACGCTTGGTAAATTGTGTAAAGAGCTGATCCTACCCTAAAATCTGTTTGGTTTTCCCAAAACCCCGGATTTTCCAGCCAGCCAGTGTCTGTCCCTGGTGCAAACATCCTCAAGCTCACCTTTCAATGCCATTCCTGGCTCCAGGGCTGGGAGCAGGGAGCCTGGATTCCTCCTCCCTCAATGCCATTCCCTCATTATGCAGGGCACCACCTCACCCCTCTCCTTCCCTGCCATTCCCACAGCCTGGCCCAAGCCAGGCTTTAGAAAAAATCCACACACCAGTGCCTAGTAACAATCAGCTGTGACACTGAGAAGGCAGCAAGGATCTGCACAGCTCTGATTTCCACCCCAAGTCCTTCCTGCCACTGCTCAAAGCCAGGTAAAAGCCCCCTAGAATTTGGCAAATAATGCAAAATTTATTTAGCAATCAACTGTCAGCTTTTAACCTCAACCTTTCACAGGGAATGACACAAAGCCTCCAGGGTGAAGCTCCTCTAAAAGGCAGCAACTGTCATAAATTTAGACTTTTCCCAAAGAAAACATTAACAAATTCAAAACATTCATTTTGAAGGAAATAACACCAAAAAACCCCAAACAACTAAAGCCAGAGATTGCAAAACCTTTCAGAATAATCCACCCTGACATTCTATTTGTACAATCCCTACAAAAAATATTTCATGCCGTTTTCTTGCAGCGATTCCAAGGAAAGCAAGCACAGGGCAATGCAGCAATTTCTGGAAAGCAGCACCTGACCCTCAGAAAAAACAATCCAAAATGGCTCTACCCCTTCCTCACGCTGAGTCACGAATATCTGGGAGTCTCCATCACCTCCTGGATGTGGATCATGCGGGATATCCAGCCCTGCTCTGGAATTCCCAGTTTAAAGGGACTAAAGTCAGACCACCAGCTCCGCTGACAAATGATCCACAGGGATCCACCCCTCCACTGATCTGCAACACCTCATTCCAAGTGATTTGGGAGTGATTTGGCTTCTCCTGGAAGGCTGAATCAATTTGCTCCAGGGAATCAGTGGAGTGATTTAAGAGTAGGGCATGGCTCTTGGAAACTGCAAAATAAAAAGAGTGGCCAAGCCCTGAATCCAGAACCAACCCAATCATTATTGGATATGCAAGAAGCAGCAAAATCAAGAAAAATCCACCCTCAATCTTGGACAGATCCTTAGGGAGGCTGAGGAATTGGGAAAAGATGGAGAGTGAAGGTGAGGAGGCAGCAGGTGGAGGTGAGAGGTCATAAAGGCAATGGGATGAGGAGGAACAGCAGGTGGAACAGCCTGGGAAGAGACTGCCCTGGTGATGGGAGACTGAATCCCTGCACTCCTCTCCAAGAACCAGCATTCCAGGTGTATCCACACCAAGGCACAAACAGCTCTGAGCATCCCAAGGAGGTGAAGCAAAAGGAATAAAAAAAGCAGGGAAAAGAAAAGCGAGAACCGCAGGGTTCTGCCAGCGACGAACCCAAGCCAGCCCATTTCCCCATCTCCCTGGGATGTGCTGGGGGATCCATCCCATCCAACAGCTCATCCAGAGGCTCCTGCTGGAATCCACACGGGCTGCATGAGCCAGGGGAGAGCAGAGATGACAAGGTCGGATGATCCTTCAGTCACGCGAGCTCTATTTTGGTGAGGAAAAACAAAGAGCGGGGCTCTCTGCTCATTATTCCAGAAATACATGGACAAAATCCACAGGGAAATGGAGGCACTGAAAGGAGGGAAGCTGAATGCACACAGTAAGACACACAATGAAGCGCTGAGCTCTGATACACACACCCACATCTATAATTCCCATTTCATATTAAAAATAATTTAAAAAAACCAACAAAATGTTATTCAGCATTTTTGCTGCCGGAATAAAGTCCAGGACAGCAGGAAAATTCAGGCACTTGTGCCTCAGCATGGGATCACCTCTGACTTAAGCAGACAGTGAACCCAGGAGGAATTTGGCTGGGAATCTGCTCCATATGGGAGCCTGTCACTTTAACTCTGGGCTCTCTCCTTCCTTAACAACAACCTGTTATGTGTTTATCCCGGGAATGGCTCCGATTAAATCATGGTTTAAGAAGGGCCCCCAACACCAACAGGTGCTGAGAACGTTTGGTGACACTGCACCCAGCTCTGGGTGCTTCCAGAGACACCTTCCCTTCCCAACAGCCCCGTTCCTGCTGCTCTGCCTTGATGGAAGGGGAGAAAAATCCTAGGAAAATAAACGGGAAAAGTCTATCAAGGCTTTCAATCTAGGAATAAAACGCAAGGAAACAAAGAGGGGGAAAGTCTGTCAAGACTTCAAATTTAGGGGGAAAAAAAAGAGGGGGTGAAAGTCTATCAAGACTTTAGAATTTAGGGAAAAAAAGAAGAAAAAGAGGGGGAAAAGTCTATCAAGACTTGAAATTTAGGGGAAAAAAAGAAGAAAACAAAGCGGGAAAAGTCTATCAAGCCTTTCAGTTTAGGTAGAAAAATTCCACAGAAACAAAGAGGAAAAAAATTCCACCCAAACTTTCAATTTAAGCACTCCTTTGCTTTTGCTTCTCCTAGGACATCAGGCAGGGATCCTGCCCAAGATGTAAGAGCCTGTGCAGGGAGTTGTCCATTTAGGAATCACCTCCATCCTCAGGTATGTCCCCCCTGTGCTGGCATTCCCATGGAGGCAGCAAACCTGGAGCCTCCAAGGAATGATCTCCTGCAGTGATCCAGGTGTGAGCTCCCAAGGAGGAACTCAGCTCCTCCCAGGATTTACTCCCTCAGCTTCCAGACTGTCTGCTCCTCCTGCCCCAGCAACAGGGTAGCACAGGAATTAAGGGTGAGTTTGAAGGAGAAATTTATTAAAAAAACCCCAAAACATTAACAAAACCCACCCATCATTTAACGCCGGTGCACGACGATGACCAGAAGCAGGACAGAAGACTCCCATGAAGATGAAATGTAATTTTCCCCTGGCAAATGAAACAAGGAAGGCCTCATTGAGGGGCATGTCCTGCTTCATCCAAAATGTTGGGAGCTGACAGGGTGTGCAGGATTGGGAGCTCAGCTCCCAGCTCCCATTATCGGCTCCTGCTGCCGAGCACGTGGGAGTCACTCTGGGAGATGTTTCCAAAAGCTCACTGGGACTGTAAAATAGTCATGATGACACTTAAAAACAATCCCCTACTACACATCCAAGCACAGCTTTCCTAGGAAAGCCAGGAAAAACAGCTGGCACAACCTCCTGGAGCCAGTGGAGGGGAGAGCAAGGACACCATTTTACAGGGAATGTTTGTTTTCCTGAAATCCCGTGTTCGCTTTTGGGGTTTTTAAATTGTTACGACAAAGAAAAGGCCTCTGGAACTTGTTTAGTCAGCATTTAGTGCTCTAATGCCACTTCAGAACTGGGAATCTGGGAAGCATCATCCTGCCAGACTACTCAGTATTCCAAAATCTCTGCTCTGAGTCTAGGAAATGAGATGAGGAAATAATTAAAATGACCTGTATTTTTATTATTTTAAGCAGGGCTGGAATGTCAGGCTCCAACAGGGACTGTGTTCCCAGCAGCCACAACCAAATCCATATTTCCCAGTTTGAACTCCATGACTGTGGCAATTCCATGATTTAACAGGTGCACTTGGCTTTCCGGCCTGCTCGAGGAGCCCCAGCTCACAAAGCCTCCCCAGTCCAACTAACAAGGCAACAAAGGGAGAGTGAACTTCCAGCTCCAGCCAATTTTTGGGAAAAAACCCATCCAGCTGCCAGCAAAGGCGCCAAATTCTGCTCTAAAAGCAGCAAGATGATACCCTTGGAAGTTGTCATTTAGGCAACAAAGATTATTTCTTTTCCTCCAGTTGGTTTGGGCAGAGATTTATGGATTTCGAGTTCTCCTAAAGACAGGCACCACCTCCCAAGCCACATTTACCTGATTTGGTTTATAAACCACCACCTGTGACAGCATTTCTGGGAAAAAGGGGGGCTCTCCCAGTTCTGGGAAGGGGCTGCTGCCACATCTTTGTGCATTTTGAAGCATCACCACACGATTCCCCTCATCCCCGGAGACCTCATTAAAACGTAGCCCCAGAAGTGGAGCAGAAAGAAGCGTAGCGTGACATTTGAAAATTTACATTCAAAGTTTCCAGAAATATCCATCCTTTAAAACAAAACAGAACAAAAAAACCCCCAACAAAACAACAAAGCCCCACCAAACCCTACCAAAACAAGACATTCCAGTGCACACGCTCTTCCCTGGGGACAGGCCAAAGAGAACAAAGCCACGTGACCCTGCGATTGCTCAACGCCGCTCTTGGAAGGTGTTCAAGTGGGATGATAAGTGCGGTGTAAGCCTATAATGACCAGAAAAAGGAATTTATCCCAAATGTAAACTCTGGCCTACCCTTTGCCTCGACGGAGCAAACACGGAAGGGGGGGGGAGGGTTTGAGATTACAAAACGCTCTGCAGGTAAACTAAGGAGCTTTGTACCTTTATTCTCCTTGACTCAGGACGAGCCTAAAATTAGCAGGGAGTGCAACGCTCCGTGAATTACGCTCCCGACGCGCCTCCCAAACCCCCGGCTCTGCAAACTGGGCAGCACAGGGAGATTCAAACAAAGCTGGCCACTATTTATAATTCCTTTCAGGCACAAAACAGGGTGACACTTCCCCTTTCCAGCTCTGACGCTTATAAATAGAGCTCAGGGACTACAACCCAGCCAGCAGCATTTCTCCACAAAAGGAGGAAAATAAATCAGCACTAAATAAACTCCCGGCCGAGGGGAAGCTGCGAGCGGAGCGGCCACGGAACAATAAACCCCGGGTTTGGAACGGGAAACGGGCTCGTGGTTTGGGGGGGATGGGGGTGCCGGGGTGGGTCCCCCCAAGGGTGTAAACACCCTGGCAGGGGCACCCCATCAGCTGCAGCCTCGCTCCGCCCCGGGCCCGGTTTCCGGGTAGTAACAGAGCAGCCAATCCGAGGAGTTGCGAGAGCTCGAGGCCTTTTTCCTGCAAACACGGCTCCAAGGCTGGCACTCGCCCCAAACCTGGGGGGAACCACAAAGGGGAGCCCCCGTCCTGCCGCCCCCGGGGTGGGAGCTACCTGGAGAGGCCTGGCCTAGAGCCTGGGGGGTTCCCAGTGGGATAAACCTGCGTTTCCAGGCCACTGGCGAGCGGGTCCGGAGGTGTTTTGGGGAGCACGGAGCCTTCCTGCAAAACCCCTACTCTGAAGGGTCACAAGTTACCCAGGAAACTTTGGCTGGAGCCCCCCAAAAGGGGGAGGAGGGATTATGGCTCTCTTTTCCCAGCTTCAGCAGCACGAACCCAGACCAGAGGGAGACAATGAGTGATGGGGGAGTTCGAGCACATCCTCGTCCAGGAGATTATTAAACATCAGTTCCACACATCCCCGCAGAGCTCTGCCCTTCCTGCAGCCCCACGGAGAGCAGCCACCTCTCCCCTTCCCTCCTCACAAAGAGGCATCCACAAAAGGACACGGACGTGTTAGGACTGAAAACAGCAATCATAAAAAGACCTCACTCGGCTCCTAAACCTGTCAGAGCAGGGGAAGGCAGGGGTGTTATTCACCCTGCTCGGTGCCCCCTCCCTACTGGGAAAGGTAGCCCTTGGCAGGCCATAAATCCATACCATTATTCTCTGATGGAGACGTGGAAAGGGGATGAAAAGGGAAACTGTAACGAAAACGGCAGCAAAAAGGGGGGGAAAAAAAATCCCAAACAAAACCCCTACACAGCAACAAAACCCTGAAAGCCCCAGGAGGAGCTGCCTTCAAGCACATTCCTTCAGACCAGTCTCTTCTCCTCTGGCCACCACCGAGACCCTCCTCGCTGCCATGTCTCAAAGGAGACCCTGATTTCAGATCGGCTTCCAGAGGGGGAGATTCCCCAGGGAAGCGTCTGGGGAGCCGGGGCCTAGCGAGCTGCTCACCCCGGGCGAGTCAGGCAGACAAACAAAAAAGGCTGGGGAGGGAGGGAGGGAGGGAGGGAGGGAGCGAGGGAGGGAGCGAGGGAGGAGTGGTGAGGAGTCATCTGACACATCCAACTTCCTAAGTTTGTTGTCCGTATGAGACCGACTGCTCTAACCCTCACCCCTTGGAAAACAAGGAAAGCAGAGCCGACAACAAGGGCTTGGCTTTTGGAAAAGCCATTGGGGTTCCTTATGTCAGGGGGCAGGAACAGCAGAGCAGAAACTCCCCAGCACCGAGAGGAATCCCAGATATTCGGGGCTTTCTACCTACCCAGCTCCTAGAAACACACAGCAAAAGCCACTTTGCAGGGAAAACCTGCTCTTTGTCCTCCAAAATGCTGCGATCGCTGGAGATGCCGGCAAGGAACCGAACAAAAAGGGGAAAAAAAAAAAAAAAAGGAAAAGAGCGGGGGAGGGGAAAGGGAAACAGAGCAGCAGCCGATCAGGTTGGGCCTCGGCCCCTCTCTGGCCCAGAGCTCTTTCCAGGGTATCCCTAAGAAAGGTTTTCCCCCCCTCACGAAACAGCTGGAATTCCCGACCCTCCTCCCGGCGCGATTAAGCATCGATCGCAATTGGCGGAGTCTGACATGTGTGTAACTTTAAACCCCCGGATAAAAATAGCTCCGTTTCGAGCACCATCAGGACTCATTTCCTATTTGCTTAAAAACAGGGCGAAAAATACACCGAGAGCAGCTTTGTGGGGAGAAAGGCGCTGGGCGAACGTCAGACACAAGTTTCCTTCGATAAGCCACAAACAGGAGCGCTGCTGCTGCTCCTCCCTCCCCCCCCCTTCCAAAAAAACACCACCAAATCCAGATAAGTTTGTTTATCTCTCTCTGGGAACTAAATCAGACCCGTTTCTCGAGCCCTCGACACCACCACGGCAGAGTCACCAGCCCCGAGTCCTGCTGAGGGGAGGTCGGGCACGTTCAGGAGACAGATCCGAGAAACATTTCATCCACTCTTGTCATTCCTACCCTTTCCCGGCTCACACCGCCACCTTGTAAACAAAAACTATTAATAAAACAATCCTAGAACCGAATTCCCAATGGTATTTTTCAACGCCACCCACTCTCCAGACAGCGAGAAAAAGGGATTCACCGCCCCGTAAAGGGCCAGGAAAAAAAACACGGAGGAAAAATATAAACAGATCTATGAAGGAAGAAAGGGAAAAATAAAAAGTAATAAAGCCTAACCAAACCTGGAGGGTTACATAAACCTCTTGGGAGACGAGTTGGGGCCCTGATGCCCTTCACCCACCTCTGGGTCTGCTGAGCCAGACCCCGAGGGACCCCTCCCGTCCTCCCCAAAAAATTAAATCCCTAAGCCGGCACCAGAAGCTTCGTGAACCAAGGGGTGAAATGGGGGAATAAATAATAATAATAATAACAAAACCCCACAAAAGCCTTTCTTTGGGCTGTGGCTGCTGGAACTGCTCTCCCCTTCCTCGCCCTCCCCAGGGCAGGCAAGGGGGGTGCGGGGCACCCAGATTGGGGGGCATCAGCAAGGAGGGGTCTGCAGAGACACCCCTAGGGCAGCCTGTCCAGCCAAAGAGGGGGATAAACCCCCCAAATACGCCAGAAAGTGGGGTTAGGCCTCCCCTGGTGGGGGGGGGAGCCGACCCCCAGCTCTGGGGAGAGGCCGAGGGGGTGCGAATGGAGGGGTTTGGGGGCCGACCCCGGCGGGGTCCCCCGTGCCCCCCGCCCTCCCGCCCCTCTGCAGGCCCGGCCGTGGGGAGGGCATCCTGATCCCCCGTGGGCCCGGGGGAGGGCACGGCAAGGATACAGCTTGACCACGTCGGTGTCCATCCGCCTCTTGCCCGGGCTGGGGGACGACATGGTGGCCGCGGCCGCCCCCGGGGCTCCGGGCGGGCTGTCAGCACCGCCGCCGCGGGCCGGGGCCGCCCGGCACCGAGTGGAGCAGGAGACCGCCGGGCCGCCAGGTGCTGGGACCCGCCGCTGTCGCTGTCGCCGCTCCTGTCGCCGCTGTCGCCGACAGGGCCCCCCCCGCGCTGCTCGCGCTCCCTCAGCCGCTCCGGCCGCCTCTGCCCCAGCCTCTCTCTGGACCCCTGACGTCACCCGCGGTGACGTCACCGCCCCGCGGCGCTACCATTGGCCGCGCCCTCAACGCTCCGTCGGCCCCGAGGCACGCCGGGAGTTGTAGTTCTGAGGGTGGGAGGTGGAGGAGGGAATCATGGACGAACCGCGGGTTCGAGGCCCCGCTGGGGCCGCAAACTCCAGTTCTTCCCTTTCCACTGTTTCCCGCAATTCCCACGGCTCCCCGTATTCCGTGTCTCCCCCGTTCCCCAGGGATTCTGACACTCCTCTTATTCCCCCATTTTCATTTTTCCTGTTCCCACCACGGCCAGGGAACCACCTCATAAAATACAGGGTGCACCTATGTCAGGGCCTTGCAATTCCTCATGGCCCCCTCATTTCCATTGTTTTTCCACAATTCCCCATGGCTCCCCCTATTCCCAGTATTTCCCTTGTTCCCCACGGATTCTGATGCCCAGGGATTGCCCTATTTCCCATTCCCATTCAGGGTCAGGGAACCACCCCACAGAATATGGAGTTTGCCCATGGCAATCCCGTTCAATCCCAGCGGGAATGTGGCAGCTGGCCAGGCCCCACAGCAGGAGTCACCATTCCAGATTTCCGGTGTGACACCAGCAAAGCATTTCCCGGTGCCTCAGTTTACCCACCCAGATGACGACAGCACCAATGGGTGTCTCCCAAACTGCTGGGATTCCGGTGTGGAACCTCCACACCCCACATTCCTGACCCCGGCATCATCCCACAAATCAGCCCCGGTGCTTCCTTCCTCCCCCTGTGGGGAGGAGACACAGCCAAAGAATCCCAAAAAGCTCCTCCATTTAACGCCTCAAATCTGGCAGGGGCAGGAGGTGACACCACCTGAGGGGACTCAAATCCACACCTCACATTCCAGGGGGAATTTGGCAGGGAAACAGGGTTATATTTGAGCAGAGCAGTTGGAAAACTTGGGATAGAGGATCCTGTATTTCCCAGGCCACAATATTCCCTGACTGGTTCCAAGCAACTGGGAGAACTGGACAGGGAAAATAAGGATTTTACCATAATTTCTTGGAATGCTTCTATTCCACCTGTGAAACACCAGTTTTGCAGCAAGGATTGTTCCAGGACATCAAGGACAACAACAGCACTCTGCTCCTTTTCGGAATACCTTAAGGCCACTCTTACAGCACCCAAACCTTGGGATGTGGGTGCTGAGGGAATTTTGGGGATCCTCTGAGCACTCCTCGGTCTGGAAATTCGGATGGAGGGGTTGTGGCTGGCATCTTCCACCCTGGAATGGGGATATCATCCATCCTCCCTGGATTGGGTGTATCCCACCATTTGTGGGGTGGTTCCCTGATCACGGAGCAAAACGGAGATGGGGGAGAGCCAGGAGAATCCATGGATAGGAAATGTAGGGAATAGAGGGAGCCATAGGGAACTGCTGGAAACCACTGCACATGGGGAAGCCAGAGTTCCAGGGAGATGTAAGGAACGGGGAAACCATGGGGGGCTGTTGGGGATGGGGGATCTGTAGGTCCAGGCAGCTGGAAAAGGGGCTCTTCCATGCCCATCCCAGGCATTTCCCAGCCCATCCTAGCCCCTCTGGATTGGGGGTGTCCCCATCTCCACCCCAACTCCCAGCCCAGCAGGGCCATGGGGTGAAGCAGCCCTCGTTAGGGTCCCATAATTAGAACCCCCTTAGGAAAGGAAGGGAATCCACCCAAATTCAGGCCCTGCTGCTTCCCGTGGGATTCCTGCCCAAGACGGCAGTATCCCAAAACCGTGGATCCCAGGAGAAGCCCCCAGGTGGGCAGGTGCACCCCCAGGTTTTGGGGTTCAGGGAGAGCTGGGATCAGCCCTGACCAAGGCAGCCACTGCATTCCCAGGCACAGGGCTATTTCCCACCCAAACCCCATCCAAGGGGATGAGACAGCTGAAACCTCAGAGCTGGGGCTGGGGCAATGGAGGCAGATCCTTTCCTCAAAAAAAACACAAAAAAAAGAAAAGGAATGACATATCCCTGTGCCTCCAGCCACATCTACAGACCTGGAGGGAGGAGATCCAACTGTGCCAGGTTGTCTGTGGGATCTCAGCCTTTCCCAAAGCCCCCTCCCCAATATCCTCCAGGATGGACATGACAGCACTCCCTTCCCAGCAGCACAAACCATGGAAACTCACCTCTTCCCCGGTTTTGGCTGCTTCCCACCCTCCAACCCGGGGGATTTATCACCCCAAACTGGCCATCAGCAGAGGGACACAAAGCCAGTGATTGAAGCAATGGAAAAATGGCCACAACAGGCAAAGGAGACAACAAAACGTGGAGTGGGAAACAGGGAGGCAGCCACACATTGATCCCATAAGGACCTGGGAAAAAGCACCACGCCAGCAGGAAAGAGAAAGCAAAACAACAAAAATGAAATGTTTATTCCCACCTGGCGTCACCTCCGGTGGGACACGGCCGGACACCTCGGGGTGGCGGTGTCCCCTCGTCACCTCCCAGCTCCGGGCAGGGCTGCCCAGCCTCGGGGCCCAGGGGCACAGCAGCAGCTGGTGAAGGCAGGGGCTCAGGCAAGGCAGGCAGGGAAGGGGGATGCCCGCGTGCCCGGGGCTCCGTTTGGCACGGAGCTCCCTCGGATCCCCTTCCCGGGGCACGGAGCTGCCGCAGGAACCACGGAGAGCTCGGGATCTCTCCCGATGCCCCGTGCTGGCTTCCAGAGGCAGCGGCCAGCTCAGGAGGAATTCGTGCTCTCCCACTGCCGGAAAATGCGGAACACTTTGCAGGACTTCTCTGAGAGACTCTGGAAGAGACAGAGCAACAGTCAGAGGTCAAGGCACTGGAGCAGGACCTGCCACTGCCACTGGCAAAGGGCACAAGGGGAAACTGCAGCAAAAAACCATCCAAAATATCCCAACTGGCTACCAGGACAGCAGTTTGTTCCTTATTTTCATGTTCCCAATTTGCCAGCTGGAGGCGAGAACAAGGAGACTACAAGCAAGAAGCAGGAAGGGACCCCAAAAAGCAGGAAGGGACCCCAAAAAGCAGAAAGGGACTCCAAAAAGCAGAAAGGGACCCCAAAAAGCAGGAAGGGACCCCAAAAAGCAGGAAGGGACTCCAAAAAGCAGGAAGGGACTCCAACCACCCCCTTCTCCAGCTGGGTGTGGTGCCTCTGCCTTGTGACTTGGTCCCGCTGGACCATCCAGAGCTTTCCTGGCACATGGCAGAATCATGGAATGGTTTGGGTTGGAAGGGACCTTAAAGATCACCCAGCTCCAACCCCCTGCTGTGGGCAAGGACACTTTCCACTAGAAGGGACCTGTTGGGGACACAAATCACACGAAACCCCCAGGACGAATCCTGAAGCAGGAATGCTCCAGCGCTCCCCTGAGCTCCAAGCGAAGCAGGAAGGAGCTGGCAGGAGGAATCCAAGTGGATAATGAGATCCGGGGAGGCAGCAGCTGCTCCACAGCCACATGGGGAGGGAATTGTGGCCTCAGCTCTGCTCCCCTGGCTCGGCAAACCTGGCAATCCAAGAGCTTGGAGCCAGGAATTGGGATGGCTGCAGAGAGGAGCTCTGGGAACACGGAATGAAAGTGGATCTCGGGCAGCGCCGAGGCGCTGGGAACGGCCGTTATTTATAGCAGCCCTCGAGCAGCTCTGGCACAGCCCAGCCTGGAGCATGGCTGTGGGAATGCCAGAGCTCAGGCTCTGCAGCTTGGTCCTTGTCACCTGGCTGGGATGGTGTTCATCCCAAACAATGCCCATCCATCCCATATTTTTGCTGCCTGGACAAGCAGCATTTCGGTTTGGGACGCCCCAGGCTCACCACTGGCTCCGTTTCGGGCACTGTGTCACATTTTTGGATGCCAAGGAGCCTCTTCAGCACCACTGCCCAGCCTGGCTCGGCCTTCCCAGGCTCCTTCTCCGTCTGGGATGCAGCATCTTCCAGGGATTCCTCTCCCTCCCCGGTGCTGACCCAGGGACACCAATCGCGGTGCTGAGAGCTGGGGTGAAAGAAGCTCCTCAAGGAAGTGTCCTGGGAAGCGAGGAGGTGACAGAGAAGGGACACAACAATGGGATGGTTTAGAGACTCCGAGAATCCCGCTTTGTGCCCAAAGCCCAGCCCTGAGCCAGCTCCAGGGATAACACCAACCCCTGGATGAGGAACACCGTGCCTGGATCACTCACCGAGCTGCTGGAAGAGCAGAGCCGTGCCCGCTTGGCCCTGCGGACAGGACTGGAGGGCACTTCCATGTTGTCCCCCTGTCCCATGCTCCGGGTCACGGGGCGGCTCCTCAGGGCGGGGCTGGTCACATCCAGCTCACCCCGGTCCATGGAGTTGGGAGAATCCCAACCCCGTGGGCGGGACACAGCTGGGGATGGGCTCTTCTCGTGCTGCCGGGGGAAAACCAGGGAATTGTTTAGCCTGGAGAAAAGAAGACTCAGAGGTGACCTCATCACTCTCTACAACTCCCCGAGAGGTGGCTGTGTCAGGTGGGGTTGGGCTCTTTCTCCAGGAACTGACAGAAGGAGAGGACACAGCCTCAAGCTGCACCATGGGAAGTTTAGGTTGGATGTTAGGGAAAAGTTTTTTACAGAAAGGGTGATAAAGTACTGGAATGGTCTGCCCAGGGAGGTGGTGGAGTCACCATCCCTGGATGTGTTTAAGAAAAGACTGGATGTGGCCCTTGGTGCCAGGGTTTAGTTGAGGTGTTAGGGCTGGGTTGGACTTGGTGATCTTGGAGGTCTCATCCAACCCAGTGATTTTGTGATTCTGTGTGTGAATTCATGGAGCTCCTCTGGTCACCAGGGGGGCCTTGTCCAGCTCCAATCCTTCTCGGCCACCCCACAGGAGCCCTTCCCACCACAAGGATGTGTCCATTGGATGTGGATTTGGAACACCTGGAGCTGGCCAGGCACCCCGGGGTGTACCTGCTCATCCCATCCACTGCACGTGAGTGGATTTGGAACACCTGAAGCTGGCCAAGCCCCCCTGCAGCGCCCAGCCACCCCGGGGTGTACCTGCGCATCCCATTTATTGGATGTGGGTTTGGACCACCTGGAGCTGGCCAGGCACCCCGGGGTGTACCTGCTCCACCCGTCCATTGGATGTGGATTTGGCACACCTGGAGCTGGCCAAGCACCCCTGCAGTGCCCAGCCACCCCAGGGTGTACCTGCTCGGATCCTGCATCCTGGCTCCGTGTCAGCATCCTGCGTGGGGATGTGGGAACGGGCGGGAAGCGCTCGGCAGCAGCCGGGGTGGTGCTGCTGGAGCCGCAGGAATCCTCGGGAGCTGCAGCAGATTCCAGCTGGTGGAAGCCCCACAGCCCCACCTTCCTCATGCAGCGGGAGCAGGTGATCACCGAGAGGTTCATGGAGCCGGAGGCAGCGCTGCAGGGACAGAGCCAGGCCATGGAATCCTCATGGAACCCTCATAGAATCCTCATGGAATCCTGGGATGGGTTGGGAGGGATCTTAAAGATCACCTCATTCCAACCCCTCATGGGCAGGGACACCTCCCACTATCCCAGATTGCTCCAACCCAGCCTTGGAGGCTTTCAGGGTTGGGGAAAGTGAGGAGAGGTGCTCAGGGATAAGCTTGGGCTTGGAAAAGTTGGTGAAATAAGTGCATTAAATCCCATCTATGACGTTGATCTAAATTGGCTCAGTTGCATTTTGCCTTGCCAGGAAGCAGGAACAGAAGGAAAAAGTGGGGAAAAAAGTGGTGAAATAAGGGAAGTGAGAACACAGGGCAATAGTGTGAAAATAGTTAAATAAGGGAAGCAGAATTGTAGTGAACAAGAGGGAAAATAGGAAAACAGTGACACACGGAAGAAGGAGAGTAGTGAAAAGGAGGAAAATGGGCAAATAAGGTAGGTAGAAGCATGGTGAAAAAGAGAGAAAATAGGAAAACAGTGAAAGAAGGGATACTGAACATTCCACAGGAGGAACAATCCACATCCCTCCAGCCTCCCAGAGCTTTCATGGCAAGCCCAGAGCGTGAGGGACATTGCAGGCCCATCCCTGCAGCCCTGCCCACCTGCAGGTCCAGCCACACAGCGCCAGGACACAGGCAGGAACGTGCACCTGCAGGATTTCCGTGGAAAACTTCCCAGGAGGCTTCTCCCCCTCTGTTCCTTTGTGCTCCAGCTCCTCCCCGATGAGCTGCAGGAGCCGAGTGATTCTTTCCTCTGTCAGGGACTGTGGAGCACAGGGATAAAATTTGCTGCTTTTACTCCCAAATCACGTCCCACATGGAGAAAAATCCCTCTTCCACCCCCTGGAATTGCATCATCCAGCACCCCCAGCTCTGGTGAACAGGGAAAAGCCACTTGGAGCAGTCCTCCTTCCCTCTGGCTCCCCATTGCATGGGATCTGCCCAGGCACCATCTGCTCCCCCCAGCAGTGGAGCAGGGCCCGTCCCTGCCGGGGTTTTGGGAGTCTCCGGTGCTTTCCGAGCTCAGGCAGCCCTAAAACACCCCTGTGGTTGTGCTGAATGGATGAAGATTCCCTGGATCCCACACGGCTCCTGGCTGCCCAGAGCCATCTGTTCCCTGGCAGAGGAGTGTCCAACGAGCCAGACTTGGCTGCAGCAGAGCAGGGCCAGGACAGGTTCCTACAGGGTGGCAATTCCACACTCCTTCCTGGCTTTTCCTGCTTTTCCCTCCTGCCTGCAGAGCCTCCTCGGGCTCCTTCACCTTCCCAGGCCTCTGCCCACACCTCAGGTTCAGGGCAGGCCATGGGATCCCAAATTCCTGTCTCCAGACATGTGATCCGTGGGCTGTCACTCCTCATGGAGCCCCTGGAGCTGCCAGGGACAGCTCCCAAAGGAGTCTGTGGGATCCCAAATCCCCTCTGCCAGGCACCACAGAGCAGCCTGGACACTGGGAAAGGTCCAGAGTGGGAGCCAGACACATCTCCCAGCTGATGAGCCATTCCAAACTCCTCTTTACACATTTCCATGGTGGAACCACCACATGGGGAATGTCCAAGGGATAAAAATAAGACGGGAGCAGATCCCTCGCGCACACACACACACACACACACACAAACACAGAGGCTGAAATTCCTGATTTTGGGTGCGCTCAGGATGCTCCCTGAAGCCTGGAATGCTGCAGATTTTGGGAGCCAGAGGGAACTCACCATGCTCTTCAGGTCTTCTGGTCTGAGGGAAGGCAGCTGCAGCTCCAGCTGACACAGGCTCTGGAAGCGATCCAGGAAGTCCTGGAGAAGGACCCTGGGCTCGTCCACCAGCAGCCTGGCAAAGCGATCTGGTGAGAGGAAAAGCTGTGCTCAGCATTCCCAACCTCTCCTCGTCCCACAGGGAAAGGGGGGACACCAGCCCAGCCAGGGGCTCCACACAAATGCAGTGATGGGACAAGAGGGAGTGACCTGAAGCTGAAGGAGGAGAAGTTTAGGTGGGATATTGAGAAGGAATTCCCAGCTGGGAGGGTGGGGAGGCGCTGGGATGGAATTCCCAGAGCAGCTGTGGCTGTCCCTGGATCCCTGGAAGTGCCCAAGGCCAGGTTGGATGCGGTTTGGAGCAGCCTGGGACAGTGGAAGGTGTCCCTGCCATGGCAGGAGGTGGCACTGGATGGGCTTTAAGTTCCCTTCCAACCCCAACAACTCCATGATTATTTTTCTGCCTTTTTAAGGAAAAGCTCAGCACAGCCTTTTCCCTTCAGAGCATTCCCAAGCAGCTTCCAAGACAGGATCCATCCCTCTTTGAGCATTCCATGGCACCCCACCTCCCCTGTCCCCTCCCAGTTACAACCCAAAAGCATTTCAACAGCTCCAGAGACACCCAAAGGTCAGGAAAAGCTGGATACAGCCCTGGGGCTTTCATTTCCTGAGCCTGCTCAGAGATGTTGCTTTCCTGTTTGGGTTCACCATTCCCACAGGGAAAGGGAGAGTGTGATGACAAGAATAACAATGGAAAGGGGGAAAAAAAATGGGAATAATGCAGGATTGTGCAGGAATCTGAGGCACCCACCTGGGCAGGGGCTGTCTGGCCAGAAGCAGAACTTCTCGTGGGCAGTGCTCAAGGCCTTCCTGAGCTCCTCACAGCGCTCCTTGTCTGCAGGGAAAAGCTCTGGGATACTTCCCTGCACAGCCACCTCCTCAGGGAATGGCCAGGAAAACCAAGCCAGGAGAGGAAGCCACCAGCATGGGAGAGTTTCCCTTGGATGCTGCCTGAGGCTGAAGCTTCACCTCACACTTCCCCCACTTCCCACCAAGAGGAATTCCAGGCTCCCTCAGGCAGCCCTGGGAACAGCAAATGTCACCTCAGCAGTTCCACCTGCCCACGGCCAAAATTCCTCCCCATTGCCAGGCACAGGAGCAGGGGAGCCTGTGGAAAACCAGCCCAAGCCAACCACGGGCACAGAACCTGCTGAATCCTGCCAGTTTTTCCTCCTGGGATGCTGCCAATCCCTGGCTGAGCTGATCCCTCCACCCTGGCTGTAGGAGCCAAATCCCAGCCATGCCTGGAAATCAAAACTTCCCAAAAAACCCCAAAGATCTGACATTTCATTTCACTTATGCTCTCAGAACCAAATCATTTCTTTTCCAATTTGTTTTTTGACGCCTTCTTCCCAATCTTTGGGATTTTTTTTAGACTTTCCTAACCTGGTGTGATTCCCAATGGAATAATTAGGCCAAGGTTTATTTAACAGAGATAATCCAAATAAACAGGGAATGTTGATCTTGAGTGACCCAAAAGGAAAGGCTCAGTATTCCCATGAGCCACATGGCACCTGGCAGGCAGCAGGAATGTGCTCCCTGTTCACTTCCAGGGGAACTGCAGCCAGGAAAACTGAGAAGTGGGGATGACACTTCCTTGTGGGATAATAAGGAGTTTATTAATTAAATCTCACGATGTAATTTCTGCCTGAACGGCCTTGGTGAGCAGCAACCACCACACTGAAAATTTCAGTGGAGGATCAGGGAAGCAGATCCAGGAATTGGGAAAGAAAAGGTTTAAAAAGAGAGTTTTAAAAAGGATTTGCAGATCCTTAAATGCAACCAGAGGGCAAGGAGGCTGCAGAAACGGCTGGAAAACCTGGAAAGAGGCTGAGAGCCTTGGGATTGTTTGGAGAAAAGGAGGATGAGGGGTGAATTCTGCACCTTCCAGAGCAGGGAAGTGCTGAGCTCTTCTCCCTGGAATCCTGTGGTAGGACAGGCACAGCATTCCAGCCTGGGAATGGCTCAAAGCTGCACCAGGGGAGGCTCAGGCTCAACACCAGGAACCATTTCCCTACCAAGATGATCCAACTCTGGAATATTCCAAGAGGTGATCAGTGCCCCAAGCCTGGAAGTGTTTCAGATGTTTTTGGATGATTCCCTTGGTCTGATTTAAGGTTTGGAACCTCACTGGGGTTTTCCAGTCCTTGAAGGATGGGCACAAAGAGGATGGAGGGTCTCCTTTCCCTGGAGAGGACCAGGAGCAGTGGGGACAGGGTGTGCTGGGAGAGGTTTTATCCCAGTATAAAAAAGGCTTTCTTTACAGTGAGAATTCCATCATTCCCTGGAAGCACCATTCCTTGGAAGCACCATTCCCTGGGACCATCATTCCCAGGGATCATAATTCCTTGGAATCATCATTCCCTGAGACCATCATTCCCTGGGGCCATCATTCCCTGAAACTATAATTCCTTGGAACCATTGTTCCCTGGGACCATCATTCCTTGGAACCACTATGCTGTGGAAACATCATTCCTGAGATCATTACTCCCTGGGACCATCGTTCCCTGAGATCACTCCCTTTGGAATCATTATTCCCTGGAATCATCATTCCCTGAAACCATAATTCCTTGGATATGTCATTCCCTGAAGCCATCATCCCTGAAAACATCATTCCTTGGAACCATCATTTCCTGGCACCATCATTCCCTGAAACCATCATTCCTTGGAACCACCACTATTCCTTGGAACCATCATTTCTTGGAACCATCACTCCCTGAAATTATCATTCCTTGGAATCATCATTCCCTGAGGCCATAATTTCCTGGGACCACCATTCCTTGAGGCCATCATTCCCTGAGACCATCATTTCCTGGGACCATCATTCTGTGAAACCATAATTCCTTGGAACTATCATTCCCTGGGACCATTATTCCCTGTTATTATCATTCCCTGAAGGGAATTCCTTGGGGGCCATCATTTCCTGGGACCACCATTCCTTGAGGCCATCAGTCCCTGGGACCGTCGTTTGCTGGGACGATCATTCTGTGAAACCATAATTCCTTGGAACTATCATTCCCTGGGACCACTATTCCCTGTGATGATCAATCCCTCAAGCCCTAATTCCTTGGGCGCCAGCATTTCCTGCGACCACCATTCCCTGAACCCATCACCCCCTAGGACCACCATTCCCTGGAACCACCACTCCTTGAACAACAGCACAGAACAGGACGAGCTCCACCATCCCTCCCAACCCAAACCCCCTCTGATCCCACCACCTCTCCCAGCTGGAATTCCTCTATCCCAACCCACCTCCAACAACAACCCAGGACGGATTATCCCATTCCCCCAACCCAACACCCCTCGTTTCCCTCCGGCCGTTTCCCCAGACACCCCAAACACCCAACCCATGGTGGGCGCCGCCCCGGGAAGCCGCCGCATCCCGAAATCCCCAAATCCCCAAATCCCCAAATCCCACGACCCCGCCATCCCCACGCACAGTTGCTGAGGTCGAAGGCGAGCTGCAGGCTGGTGCACAGGTAGGCCTGGCAGCTGGAGCACCTCAGCATGTCACACTCCACGTTGAGCCAGCCGAACCTGGCGCACACCAGCGGCGACAGCGACGGCGGCTTGCCCGCCCACTTCAGAGGGTGAGCCTGTCAAGGGGAAATTCCGACTGCTCCCGGGGTTTTTTTGGGAGGGGGGAACCTTCCAAGAGAGGGGGAGCCCGTCAAGGGGAAATTCCAACTGCTCCCGGGGTTTTTTTGGGAGGGGGGAACCTTCCAAGAGAGGGGGAGCCCGTCAAGGGGAAATTCCAACTGCTCCCGGGGTTTTTTTGGGAGGGGGGAACCTTCCAAGAGAGGGGGAGCCCCTCAAGGGGAGATTCCGACTGCTCCCGGGGGTTTTGGGGATGGGGGAACCTTCCAAGACAAGGGGAGCCCATCAAGGGGAAATTCTGACTGCTCCCGGGGTTTTTTTGGGATGGGGGAACCTTCCAAGAGAGGGGGAGCTCGGACCAGGCTGCAGCTTCCTCAGGAGGGGAAGCAGAGGGGTGGGAGCAGGGCAGGAACGTGGACTGGTCCCAGCTGTGCCAGGGGGATTTTGGGAAGAGGCTGGATTTGAGGAAAAGGCTGGATTTGAGGAAGAGGGGTTTTAGGAAGAGGGTAGAGTTTAGGGGAAAGCTGGATTTTAGGAAGAAGTTGGATTTCAGGAAGAGGCGGGATTCTAGGAAAAGGCTGGATTTCAGGGGAAGGTTGGATTTTAGGAAAAGGCTGGATTTTAGGAAAAGGCTCTTCCCCCAGAGGGTGCTGGGGCACTGCACATTCCCCAGGGAATGGTCACAGCTCCAAAGCTCCAGGAGCGTTTGCACAACTCTCAGGGACAGGGTGGGATTTTGGGATGTCTGTGCAAGGCGGGGAATTGGATCAGTGATCCCTCTGCATCCCTTCCCCCACAATTCCGAGATGGAATTTCCAGCATCCCGAAGGATATGGTGAATGTTTCCACTCTGCTGAAATAGGCTTCCCTGCTGGCAGATTCCAAGGAAAGAGCCTCCATTTGGGAAGGTCCGTTGGCTTGCTCCGAGCACTCGGATGTGTCCTTCCTAAAAGGGAAAGTCAGCAAGGAAAACTCCTGGAATGATTGCATGGATTAGAAAGAAACACAGAGCACTTCCTAACCCCTCACCCTTCCAGCTTGTCCTGACATGGATCTTCTCCAGAGCTCCCGGTTCCCAACTTTTAATGAATTCCTAACAAAACAGTAAGCAAATAAAATTCCAAGGGTGCCCTGAATGTGTCCCCAGTGACTGACAGCTGGGATTTGGTGGGACAAGGAGGGGACAGGGATTTGTTCCCTGAGCCCAGCAAGGGCAGGATGAGGACTGAAGCCTGGGATGCTCCCAAGACAGGAATCTGTGGCTGGAATGTCGATCCCAAGGCAAGAATGCCAACCCCAGGCTGCCCTTTGGCCTCCTCCCAACATCCTCCCATGAGCCAAATTCAGGGATGGCTGGGACAAGGGAACCCCTGAGACACCCCCAGAGCTCAGCCCCCATTGCTCCCAGTGCCTCCCAGTCTCCCCAGTAACCCCTGGGACTCCCCACCAAGGTGTGACCAGGTCGTGGCCAGTTCAGGCCACGGGGACTCCACAGGTCAATTGCCTGGGCTGCCCTCCCAGTGCCCCCAGAGCCCCCCCAATGTCCTCCCACCGCCCCCAGTCCCCTCCCAGTGTCCCCCAGTGCCCCAAGATCTGTTCTCACTGCTGCCTCCTTGTCTTTCCAGTATTCCCAGTGCCCCTGAGTCTCTCTAGTATTCCCAGTGCCCCCTAGTCCCAGCAGTGCTCCCTCCCAGCACCCCGCGGTTCCCAGTGCTCCCCATGGTTCCCAGTCGCTCGCAGCCCATTCCCTCGCTCTTTTCCCGCTATCCCTCCCCAATAACAATTCCCAGCACCTCCCAGTCCCCTCCAGCCACGCTCCTGCCGACTCCGACTCCTCCCACAGGACCCCAAATAACACCGAGGGGTTCTCAGTTCCCTCAAGACTCCCCACCCCTCCCCCTCCCCTCACACGGCTAGGCCTCCCCCCGACGCCAGCCCCGGTGCCAGCGAGGCCCCCCCGCCGCTGGCCCTCACCCGCCGGGCCCGGGCCCCTCGGTGGCGATGCCGCCGTCGATGAGGTCGCGGATCTGCCGGGGGGTGACGGGGGGCGGCCGCCCTCGATTCCCCCCCGCCGCCGCCTCCGCCGCCGCTCCCCCGGCGCTGGGCGCCGCCATTTTGGTCCCGCCCTCCCGTCACGGACCGGGAAATGCGGGCCCCGCACCAACGTTCCGCTCGCGCACGATCGTTCCGCTCGCGCCGCGGGGTCGCTCATGACCTCGCGCAACCCCCGCACGGCCTCCGGAACCGCGCGAAGGGCCCGGGGGGCGCCGGCGCCCCCGTGAAAGTCCCCGCGAATGTCCCCGTGAGTGTCCCTGGGAATGTCCTCGTGAATGTCCCCGCGCCCCCGCTCTCGGTGCTCTATTGCTCCAGCCTGGATCGATCGCTCAGCTCTCCGAACAGCTGCGAGCTCGCCGCAGCCTCCCCCCACCTGTCAACAAGCCCGGAGCTGATAGGCCGCGGCCAAAGAAGCTCGGCGGTCATTGGCGGTTGGCGTCCCGTCCCTCAGGCAGCGGACGGGCCATGTCGGCGGCGGCCGGGGCCCGGGACGGGCTCGGGAAGGGCGCGAGCGGCGCCGCGGGAGGCGGCGATGGCGGCGCGGGAGGGATCCTGAACCGCTTCGTGCAGCTGCCGGGCAGGCCGCGGGCGGCGGGTGAGTGGCCGCCGGCGCCGGGGATGACCCCGACCTCAAGGCCCAGAAGGGGTTTCAGACCGGAGCAGCCCCGACCCTGAGGGATCCGAGGGGTCTGGGAGTAAAACATCCCCATCCCAGGGGGACCGGGAGCGGGACACCCCCATTTCTAAGGTCCTGAGGGATTCGGGTTTGGGGCACCCCTGTCTCGGGGAGGTCGGGGACCGGGACATCGCCGTCCCCAAGTTCCTGAGAGGTCCTGGACTGGGACAGGGACATCCCCATCCCGTGGGTTCCGGGAGAGGGACATCCAGGGCCCCGAGGGGAAAGTTGTCCCTGGCTCTGGCACATTCCCGGGGGGGAGCTGGGGTACCCC
Source organism: Nicator chloris (assembly GCA_013400495.1). Lineage (NCBI taxonomy): Eukaryota > Metazoa > Chordata > Aves > Passeriformes > Pycnonotidae > Nicator > Nicator chloris. The sequence goes on along the minus strand of WAAE01018524.1, from coordinate 124,011 downwards.
AACAGACTGGGAATAATGGGGTCACCTTGTCCCCAAAGCCCGGGAATTGTGTGGGGAGAGCTGGAGTGTTCCAGTCCCAACGATCTTGGGATATGGAACCTGGAATCAGCGATGGGGGTGCGTTATCCTTTTACATATGGATTTAGGGTCACTCACTCCTACAGCCCGGAGGGTGGCAGCTTTTCCTTCCCTATTCCAGTGGTTTCCAGGTGTTGGGCTTGGATGCTCTCCATGGGCTGTTCATCCCCATAGATGTGGGGATAGGGGTACCCCAAAGGGATCAGCCCTGTTTCAGTCACCCTGGATAAGCCTGGGATAACCCCTGGTGATCCTCCAACTCTGCAATCCCAGTGTATCGGGTTTTGTGGGGCATCCCCACAATCCTGGGAGCGGAGACCTGGGGGTGGGGAGTCCTGGCTGGGATGTGACATCAGCTTAGTCCTGTTCTCCAGGAAAAGTGATTCTTTCCCTTTTCCACCTCTCTCCTAGCAAGGCTGGATGCTGAAGGGTGATTCCTTAGTTTCTGGATGTTTGGGTCACCCCAACAGCCCCCAAATATTCCAGGGGGAGGCTGAGGTTAGCCTGGGATGACAGGATTGGGAAGTTCTGTGGTACTGGGAGAGATGTGGGACACCCCATGGCCCTGTGATATTCCCAGCTGGTGTGGGAATATCCCTCTTTTCCTTATCTCTGTAGCTCCTCATGACCTTGAGCTGGATAGCCCAGGATCAGGAATCCTTTCCTGCCACTCACGTCCCTCAATTCATGTGGCACATGAAGCCCCTCACCCCTCAGGGCTGGGAGCACCAACAGCAGCTGGGAAGGGGTTTTCTATCCATTTTCCCATCCCTAAAACCTGCCATGTTCTGGATCAGCCTTCCAGCCTCTTCCAGGAGCTCTGGGAACTTGCTGAGTGGCTCCACACCTTTTATTTTTGGGCAAATGCTCAGCCACCTTGCCTTCCTCCCATGGAAAAGCCCTTTTTTGGCAACACAGGCCCTGATTCTCTTCCCCTTCCTGAATTTTATTTGTTGGCTGGAGCAGATGGGAATTGCATCCTCCTGATCCTGCATGGATTCTGTCCTGCCCTGGACCTGCACAGGAGCAGATGCTGCAGCCCAGGGTGAACCACCCCTGTGCAGCTCAGCCTGGGCACTTAAACCAGCCTAAAGAAACCCCAAACTGACTGCCAGCCCTCCTGGATGGAAAAACCCTGGATTGCTGGAGTTTTCTCCCAGTTTGACACCTGTTAAGGTCCTATTTATAGAGCTCCACCAGCAGGCCTTACATAACCATTGAGAGAGGAAATTTTCCCCCCTCATTCCATTTCCTCCAACCAGATTTGTCACTGAGCTCCCAATTCTCTTCCAGAGTTTCCAGGTTTGTTTTCTCAGCTCTCACTTCTCCAGACTTGTCAGGTTTCATTCCTCACTTCCCAGTTTTCCTGCAGGATTTCCAGGTTTTCTTTTCTTACCTCCCAATCCTCTTCCAGGGTTTTCAATTACTTCCTAACTTTTCTTCCAAACTTTTCAGGTTTCTTTTCTTCTTCCCAATTCTCTTCCAGAGTTTTCAGGAGTCATTCTTCCATTTTCCCTTGCTATTCCATGCCCTGGTGTTTGTAAGGTTTGGAAAGATGAAAAAAAAAAAAAGTCAGATGCAGGTGGTTTGTGGTTTGTTCTTCTTTTTCTGTCCACGTTTTTCAGTGTTTTCATCAGACTCCTGGGGTTAAGGGAATGGGAACAATCTGGACACTTAAATGGATTTTTGCCTCTCCTGGCTCAGCATTCCTACTCTTGCCTTCAGCTGTAATTTTCCCAGTTACAGAAGGGTTTGGGATTTTCTTTATGGAGAGGTTCAGCTTTTAATATGTATTAAAAAAGAGCAGAAATTCCAAATATCCCAAACACTTTCGCATCATGGAGAATTTTGTGTTTGTGTGGCTCCTTAATTAATGGCATAACATTCCAGGGACCTGCTCAGGCTGGAGGAATGGGTCTCCAAACAGAATTCTAAGTGCAGCAGCTGGAGTGACATCCCAGGAGTCCAGCACAGGCTGGGATCTGTGAGGTTTGGGAGCAGCCTCACTTAGAGGGAACTGAGGGAAGGCAGATCAGGGCCTGGGCTGCATCCACAGGGACTTTGGGAGGGAGAGATGGGATAATCCTGCTCTACCCAATGCCCCTGGAATTGTGTCTAGTTCTGGTCTCCACAAGTCAAGAAATTCACAGCCAGACTGGAGAGGATCCAAAGGAGATGGTCCAAGGAAGGAAGGGCTGAAGGATTCAAGTCTCTTCTCCCTGGAAAACTGGAGAAGCTGTGGCTGCCCCTGGATCCCTGGAAGTGTCCAAGGCCTGGTTGGACAAGGCTTGGAGCAGCCTGGGATAGGGGAAGGTGTCCCTTGCCTCTCCTTCACATGGAGAGGACAAGGAGCACTGGGAAGGTTCATCCCAATGGAAAAAAGACTTTTTTTCCAGTGAGAACCATCATTCCCTGGGATGTGGTGGGGTCCCTGGAGGATTTCAGGATGTGGCTGCTCAAGGTGCTGAGCTACCTCATCCCAGGTAGTTTTCCCACAGGTCATTGGACCAGATGATCTTCCCAGTTCTGTGGTTTCTATTTTCCAAAATTCCTTTTGTTTTCCTTCATGCTTTTTGGAAACAAACAACCCAGGGATCACTCAGTTTTAGTGGTGGTGTAAAATCCTTTAAAACGTGATTGCCCCAAAGATTTTGGAAACAAAGCCTGGGAGAACCAAACCTGTTCTCGACATTGACCCAAACCCAGGAGCTCTCCCAGGATGATCCATTCTGGAAACACTGCTTTGGAGGTCTCAGTCATATCTGGAAATCTCTTGGCTGACCTGCAGGTTGTGTTTGGCATCCTTGACTGGGTCCTCTGGCTTCTCCCATTTTCCCTCAGCCCCTTGGAGCCGTTGTTGAGGGACCCAGCTACACCTGGGAATTTTTCCTCTTGGGAATTTCTCAGGCTTGGGCAGCCTGCCAAGGAAGGGAAATGTGGGATCTGCAGAGGCTGAACGCAGCTGGATGAACAAATATGTTTTAAACCTCAGTCTCAGCGATGCATTCCCAATCCTGCTTACCCAAACATTCCTGAGGGGCTCTAATTACACGAGTTCCAAAGTTATTTTGTCCAGCTGTTGTGGAAAAGATGAAACTTTGAAGATGGGAGTCAAAGTCAATATTGGCTTGTCTTGTTCTGGTTCAGCCCTTGGCCTAAATGTCCTTCAGGATTCCTGCAGGGATCAGAAATGGAAAGGGAGAGATTGAATCCTGCTGTTGTGGATGTTGAAAAACCAGGCAGGAGGAAAAATAATACCAAAACCACCTTTAGAAAGCTTTAAAAAGCAGAGAAAAGGACATATGAACAGCCCTGGGATATTCTCCACAGAGGTGGGACTTGGAAAAGAGGAGGATCCAAAAAGCCACGTTGGATTTGTTGGTTTTACACCCTGTAGTTATTCCGTTTGTATTTCCAAAAATAGGGCTTGAAGTAGAAATTCTGCTGCTGGTGGTGATGCTGATCACGTGGTGGTGTAACACACACCTGGTGGGATGGCCTTGGGCTGGGATGTGTGGGATTGAAATCATGGATTGATGGGAAGAGCCAGCACTGTTTGGGACACCCTGATAACAGGACAGGCTATTCACTGGTGCTGTTCCTTTTCCTGTTATCCTGACAGGAAGGACTTTAAGATACTCCAAGTGCTGCAGATAACCCTGGGTGGATATTGGGATTAAATTAGCTTGGGAAAAAAAAGGAACTGGATAAAGGAGTGTAGAATTGTGGGATGGTTTGGGTGGGAAGGGATCTCAAAGCCCATCCAGTGTCACCCCTGCCATGGGCAGGGACACCTTTCACTGTCCCAGGCTGCTCCAACCCCATCCAGCCTGGCCTTGGGCACTGCCAGGGGTCCAGGGGCAGCCACAGCTGCTCTGGGAAGCCTTCTCAGTGCTCCATCATTCTCAAAGTAGAAGTCTTTCCTCATGTCCAGCTGGAATTTCCTGTGTTTCAGTTTGTGCCCATTGTCCCTTCCCCTGTCACTGAGCAGTCCGGCCCCATCCTCTCCACACCCACCCTAGAGACATGAATGGATTTATTTGGGGTTTCTGACAGAAGAAAAAGGATGCTTTCGGGAGGCTCAAAACAACTTCATAGTCATGGGATCATGGAATCGTTTAAGCTGGAGAAGATGTCCCAGACCACTGAGTCCACCCATTCCCAGCACTGCCAGGGCCACCACTGCCCCATGTCTCCAAGTGCCACATCCACAGGGCTTTGAAATCCCTGCAGGGATGGGGACTCCACTCCTGCCCTGGGCAGTTCCAGTGCCTGACCCCCCTTTCCATGAGGAAATTCCTGCTGATGTCCACCCTGAGCCTGCCCTGGCCCAGCCTGAGGCCGTTCCCTCTCCTCCTGTCCCCGTTCCCTGGGAGCAGAGCCCGACCCCACCGGCTGTCCCCTCCTGGCAGGGACTTGTGCAGAGCCACAAGGTCCCCCCTGAGCCTCCTTTTCTCCAGTGTCACATCTGGAAACACCTTGTTTCACCCCCTGTCCTAATTACAGCTCCTGTAGGAAAGGAGTTCAATTAGGAATAGCTTGGAATTGTCAATCCAGCAGCTCCCTCAGAACTCATGGAGTGAATCACTGCTTAAAGGGGGAATTTAGCAGGGTGTTGGCAGGTCAGTGCCCAGCCAGCCAGTTTCTGCCAGATGGCTCAGCCCTTAATTAGGACTTTCCTTAATTATGTCCCTGTCATGATGTTTCAGCCTGGAATCACTGAATCCATTGGGTTGGAAAAGCCCTCCCAGACCATCCAATCCAAGCTGTGCCCAATGCCCACCTTGTCCCCAGCCCAGAGCCCTGAGTGCCACATCCAGGAATTCCTTGGACACCTCCAGGGATGGGCACTCCAAACCTCCCTGGGTAGCCCTTTCCAATGTTTAACAACCCTTTCCATGAGGAAATTCCTGCTGATGTCCAACCTGAGCCTCCCCTGGCCCAGCCTGAGGCTGTTTCCTCTCATCCTGTTGTTAAATTTTGTTCTGATTGTGGGATTTATTCCCTGAAAATTTTACTGCTCCTATTTTTGCCCTCAGGACTAAGGAAAAGGAACCTCCTTGTAAAAGCACCTTCCCATCCTTCCTTCCTGCTTCTCTCTGGAATCTTAAACTGGGAAAACAGGTGCTTCCCAGTTCACATCCATCCATTTTAAAACCATTTTTCATAGCTTTACAACCTCTTTCCCCACAGATCTGGTACATCCTGCTGCTTTCCATGTCCAGCATCAAGGAATTCCCAGCAGGACCTGATGAATCCCAGCTTTTCACAGGGGTGGGGCCTTGCTGTGCTTCCCTGAGCTTTGGATGTTTTGGGGTTCAGCTCTGGGAAAATGGGCTTTGCTCAGGACAAAGTGGATGCTCAGCAAATCCCGGGATTTTCCCATCTAAAAGTTACACCTGTGGAATGGGCTGGTGGCTGGAGCAAACCCAGCAGCAGACCTCTCCTGAATTTCAGCAGGAGCTGTGGATCATCCAGTGAGCCCTAATTAAATGGAAATGCAGCTTTTTTGGAGCCATGGAATTTGGCTGCTGAAGGAACTCATCAGAATTAACCCTTGAACAGGTCCAGCTTTTACAGCTCTGTTTCTTAAAAAGACACAACTGGAGGAAAATTTGCTGAAGACAGTGATGAGCAAGACTTGGAAGGGCCCTTAAAGATCACCCAGTGCCACCCCCTGCCATGGACAGGGACACTTTCCACTGTCCCAGGGTGCTCCAAGCCCTGTCCAGCCTGGCCTTGGGCACTGCCAGGGATGTGTGATCCATTCCTGTTGAAAACTGGGACTTCTGGCAAAGTCAGGTGCCTTCCCTATTTAATTTTGGGAGGTGAATGGCAGTGAAGGCCTCCTGAGTTGTGTTTTTTAATTTATTTTCTTGGAATTCCTCCTCTTACCTTTAGTTTATTTGCTTTATATAAAACTCAGCCTTATTCTCCTCTTTTCCCTCTGGAAAATTCTCATGGCAAGTGTTAGAACTAGAGGGAAATAAAATCTATATTTTATATAATATCTGAACTCCTAATTCCTTAACACCTTTTAAATTAGGATGTGGAATATCCCCCTCTCCTGTGCCCCAACATCCATGTCCCACTACAGATTTTCCTCTTAACTTCCTTCCCCTCTTTTTTCAGCCAGTGATTATTAGTTTTCTAAATGGGAATTGCTGTGAGACAATTATTCCTGGAAACACCCCAAATCTGTCAAAACTTTGTCTGAACCCTGGAGAGCAGCTTAATTTTGGACCAGAGTTGGACATGATTAAGCAAAGCTGCTTGTGCTCAGCTCAAGTTCATTATTTGGTCTGGGCAAATCATTTATTTCACTTTTCCTGTAGGAAAAATGCTTCATGCCTCATTTATTTTTGCAGTGTCGGATTCACTGCTGGGAATTATAACAGAAGAATACATGCTGGGTCCTAATTAGATGTTTCCCTGGCTCCTTTTGCATCCCAAAATCCAGAAAAAGTCTGTGGGAACAGGTGGGAGGTGAAGGTCACTGATTTGTTTGGGTTTGTTTTGGTCACTTGTCAGCCAAGACCTTGATTTCTGTTGTCCAAGAATATTCCTGGTTAGGTTTTCCTTGGCTGAATCCATCTTTTTGTCTATTCCAGTTGAGAGCTGAGCTGAAATTGTCCTCTCTGCTTTTATTTCCATTGGGTTTTAGTTGTGGGCAGGCAGAGGGATTCCTTTTGGGAATGGCTGCATCTGCCTGTAGGATCCCAGCTGGATTCCCTGCTCCTGCCCAGTGCAAATGCCTTGATTTAGGAGCAGATGTTCCCTGTTCTGTCAGGCCTGTGTCACTTAAAGTTTAGTGACAAAGTCTTCTTGAGATCCAAGGAGGAAAAAGGGAAGTCACAAAGAGGTTTTTGTAGGAGGGAAAGCAAATCCTTAATTTTTTTTCTCTATTGGGCAGCTTTAAATACAAACATTTGGATTTTTTCCTGAGTGAAATTTACCAAACAGAAGGAAAGAAGGGGGATTTTACCAAATACCTCAGAAACAGCTCTTGTGGAAGGATCACCACGCAGTCCAGGGGTGGAGTGGCCAGGAATGAGATGGTGACACACAGATTGTCCCTTTCCAGCTTGTCCTTACCAAGCCATTTCCTGCTGCTGCAGAGGCGCTTCCCTGTGGATTCCCCATGGAATACATCCCAGTGGGTGTATTCCTGACCCTGGGACACAACCTGAGCCATTGTGGTGTTGCAGCAGAATGAGGAATGAGCCCAGACACAGCCTTCTTGTTTATCACAGCACGAGAAGGGTCCTGGTGTATTCCTCTTTTCAGCTCAGCCATCCTGACTCCAACCATTCCCTACCTCTGGCTGCAGCAGCTCCTGCTGTGGGTTTCCCTTGCAGCCTCTGACTGCTGGGATTTCCTGCTGAGCTCTGACTGCAGGGGTTGGTTTGGGGACTGTGACTGCAGCTTTTCCCCAGCCAGGCTGTGACTGCAAACCCAGACTGACCTTACAGCAGCAATTCTCTCTCTCTCTCTCCCCAGGATTCTTCTTCTTCACAATCCCCCATGATGATTCCTCCTCCCCAGCTCACCCACTCCCATTTATCACCCTTACCTTTGTTGGGGACAGCTGTGACTCCTCAGGGGTGAGGCTGTATTGGGTAATTAACACAGCTGTTAATTACAGCCTGATCAGGGGCCAGGTCACCTGGATTCCCTTCTCCTCTGTTGGAACCCTGGAGGCTGCAAAGTTCAGGTTTTCTGGGCTGGAGGGTGCTGACCCTCGGGCAAGCACCGTGTTTGACTTGGGGCCTTGGAGAGGGCTCCCGAGATGGAGTGACAGCACAGAGGTTGTGGGTGTGTAGTTTGAATAGTGTTGTGTGTTCTCACAGGGGGAAAAACTTAGATTTGGGATTTTGGTGCGTAATAATATATGGGAGCCAAGATGGAGACTTCTGGGCGTGGGTCAGTTGTCTTTTTGCACCTTCTTCTTTCTTCTTCACGGATTTGGGTGGTTTTCTGTGATTGGGTGAAAAAGTCCACTGTGCAGACCAAGGGTGATGGGTCATTGGGTTAAAAGTATAAGTAATATAGGTGTCATCTTGTTGTTGGGTAATTAGTGCTTAAAAGACCTTGGGGCGAGTTAGAGAGTAGATGTTATCCTGGCTTTCTAGTTAGATCTCAGGCCTTCTGAGTCTGCAGATAGATAAGAGACAAGAAACACCTAATTGAGAGATCAAGGACTGCATTTCTCATGTATTATTGATCCTGACCTTGGAGAGGAACTAAGGAACCAGCACTCCCACACTCCTGGATTGTGGAGCTGCTTTTTTCTCCTCCTGCAGGCCACAGGTGCCCCCCGGCCAGGAGCGGCCATCGCTGCGTGGCCGACAATTCCAACCTCTACGTCTTCGGGGGCTACAACCCCGACTACGATGAGTCTGGAGGGCCAGAGAACGAGGACTACCCCCTGTTCAGGGAGCTCTGGAGGTACAACTTTGCCACAGACACCTGGCACCAGATGGGCACCGAAGGCTACATGCCCAGGGAGCTGGCCTCCATGTCACGTAAGTATGGAAATCCATCTTCTTGTGTGCTTATTCCTGGAGCTGTTTTAATCCTGGCTGGTTCAATCCAGGCAAGAACTGGAAATCTGGATCCTGTGTTTCCAAGTGGGCCCTGAGGTTAGGTTGGGTTTGTGATTTTTCTTTCTCCTTTTGCTCGGTTGAGGCGGAGGGAAAGAAAAAAAGTGGGAAAGCAAGAGGTGTTTTCCTGGTGTTTACCTTGCTGTGCTTTCAGCAGGAAGGTGCTTCATGCAGACATCTCAAAGCATCCAAAAATAGCTGTCTTTGTTCACTTTTCAAAGCAGACCTTTGGTTACCATGGTTTTAGTTGGGATCCTTTCTCTTTTAGAGCCTCTCAAAGCCGTCAGTGCACGGGGTGGATTGTAGGGAATATGAACAGCACTGAGCACTGCTGTGGAATGGAAACATGGGATGGTTTGGTGTCTCCAGAGCATGGAAACATGGGATGGTTTGGGTTGGAAGGGAGCTTGAAGCTCGTCCAATTCCATGCCATGGACAGGGACACCTTCCCTAGAGCACTTTGCTCCAAGCCCAGTCCAACCTGGAAAAATGGTTCAGTTCCACTGATCTCACAGCAATGAGCATCCCTTTTTTTCCTCTCTCTCTCTCTCTCTCTCCCAGTTGTTTTACATGGCAACAACCTCCTGGTTTTTGGGGGCACTGGGATCCCCTTTGGAGAGAGCAACGGGAACGACGTCCACGTGTGCAACGTCAAGTACAAGAGATGGGCTCTGCTCAGCTGCCGCGGCAAGAAACCCAACCGCATCTACGGCCAGGTGGGGAGCACAGGGGAGCCCTGGGGGCCTCACAGGGGCTCAGAGCACCATAGTCTCTCCTCTGCTCTTCACCACAGTTCTTCCTCCTGTGTAAAAGCACAAGGAAAAGCAGGTGTCCTTCGTAAAGAAATCAGTTCTTTGAGATTTCAAAGGAGAGGAGGTTTTGTCTTGGTTAGGAAGGTCAGAATTTGTTCACTAAATGCTTGGTGCAGCTGAATGAAAAAAAATCTGATGTAAGGAGTAGGTTGGTAGTCAAAAACCCTCAGACTCTAAATGAAAATGAAAAAGTGATTTAAGGAGTGGTTCGCAGTCAAAATTTTCAACCTAAAACTAAATGAAAATTTGTAGGGTTCCTTTATATTAGAATTACACCTTTTAAAACTTTCCATAATAACAAGGTGGACAAAGAAATTAATTCTTGCTCACAGCAGGACTGACCCTTTTTGCTGGTGCATCTCTGCTTTGAAAGAGCAGGAATTCCCTCTTTTCCAGCCCCAAGAGTCCCCAGTCCTTTCTAACTGGTTTCTCTGCCAGGCCATGGCCATCATCAATGGGTGTCTCTACGTGTTTGGAGGAACAACTGGGTACATTTACAGCACTGACCTCCACAAGCTGGACCTCAACACCCGGGAGTGGATCCAGCTGAAGCCAAACAATATGTCCTGTGACATGCCAGAGGAGAGGTGAGCACCTGGGCAGCCTCAGGGAGCTTTTTTGGGAGGCAGGGGATGGGAAGCTTTGGGACACCTTGCTCTGGTTGGCATTTCCAGCTCTCCTTTGCCTGGGAGTTGTTGTGGTGTTGGGAGGAAGGGTTTTGGTTGCTCTCATCTGTGGTTTGGTGTCCAACTGAGAACAGGGAATTGGGAATGGAAGAATCCCAGAATGATTTGGATTCATGGGAATCTTAAAATAAATCCAATACCACCCCCCAATTCCACACTTTCCACTATCCCAGGTTGCTCCAAGCCCTGTCCAGCCTGGCCTTGGACACTTCCAGGGGCCACCTTAGAAGGGGCTGGAATATTGATGGCTGTCCTGGTATTCAGTAATCCTTGCACTTAATTATTTAACAATTGCTCTGCAATCAGAAAATGCCTTTCAGACTTCTGGGGTGCTGCTTAGAGGGCTCAGGAAAACTTCCACATCTCCTGAATGCTCCCAGCCTGAGGGACTGATGCAGCAGAGCCAGGCTTGGGAGTTTCTGCTCAAATCCCTGGAATTTGGAAACCTGGAAACCTTCCAGAAGGTTTTCTGTTGTTGCTAATTGTGCTGCTTTTGCTCCTTCAGGTACAGACATGAAATTGCTCACGATGGTCAACGGATTTATATCCTGGGAGGTGGAACTTCCTGGACAGCTTATTCCTTGGATAAGGTGAGGCAATTGGAAGCCTGGGCAGGAGATTTTCCACACTGAGGAATAACCAGCACAGCCTCTTCATCTGGCTTTGCCTGGAGAGCCTGGTAAAAAAAAAATATAATAAAAAAAGATAATTGGGAGCAGATTGTTCTCCTATTTCTGTAAAACCTGGATTTGCCACTGAATGTCCTGGTGATGAATCTGTGGTCACTTTAAATAGTGCTCTGCTTCCAAAAACGTGGAGTCTGCAGCTCTTAATGTGACATTTTATCTCTCCATTGTCCCATTTTTCTCCCTATGTGCACTAGGAGAAAGGTATTTCTAAATCCTTCTGAGAACTCGAGGGTGTGGATTTTAATTGGTCCAGCTCTTTTAAAAAGAACTGGACCAATTAAATATTCTCTTCTTTTTTTTCAGCTGTAGGGCTGGAATAGCAAAGCTGGGATGGAGCTTGGAAGGTGATTTTAGACCTGCTTAGTCACTGGCTGGGATCAGCTATTTTTGGGTTTACACTTAATGAAAACATGAGATTTGTTTCTACTGGGTCAGAGCCTGTGGCTGCAGCATCCTGGTGCTGGCAGAGCCAGGAGGATCTCATGGCTCCTCTTTTCCCCTCCAGATCCATGCCTACAACCTGGAAACCAACACCTGGGAGGAGATCACCACCAAAGCTCACGAGAAAGTTGGTGAGTTTGGAATTTCCCTTCTTTCCCTGTAAACCACAGAGGCCAAGGTGCTTGAAGGTGCAGTTTTCTTGTTCAATATGTGATTTTATGGTGGATTTGAGATCCTGCTTGTGCTTCAGCACTGAGGATTAACCCATCCAAGGGCATTTGGCAGTCTGGCTTCCCCTCTCCGTGCTTGGGAAAGGTGACAGTGCCTGGATCTGCTCCCAGAGGATCCAGATCATCCCTGCTTCCTTTGAGGCCCTGGGCTTTCCCTAGAATCTCACAGCTGCTTTTCACCAAGGCAGATTTCAGACTCTGGAGCACAAAATTCCAGCAGTTGTCTTCCTTCCCTAGAGAGGAATTAGGAATCAAACCTGAAACAGCTGCTCAAAATTAAACCTTTTATAGCTGGGGTAGCAGGAAAGCAGAACCTCTTCAAAATGAAACTCCATGATTGAATGTTGAGACAAAATCACCACTTGCACAAGCACTTTAAAGCAATTACTGCTCATACATATTTTTCAATTTTTTCTCCCCAGGCTTCCCAGCAGCCAGAAGATGCCACAGCTGTGTCCAGATAAAAAATGGTAAGATTTGCCTCTGGAAAATTGGTGTATCTTGTACAACCAAACAGGGGGGAGTTGGAGACAACTGCAGGGAACATGTGGCTTTTCTGGAAGAGGATTTTTCCTCACTAGCAGGCCTTAAGCTGCCCAGTTGGCAGCACTCTTTCTTCTGCACTGAAAAAACAGTTACAAACTTGATCCCTCTTTTCCAAACCCTTCAGGGCAGTGGCTGAATGCTCTCTGCTGAAGGGTGGAGGGAAACGCTGGGTTGTATTTCCCAGGAGTCTTAACTGTGCCAATAAAAGTAAGGCAGGAGCTGGGAGATGCTTCCAGTCCACAGCAGGATTTGGCAGCCTCTGAGCTGAGAACTTGGGCAAAGCTGGGAGCAAGGCAGGGCTGGGAGCTGGGGCTGTTCCCTGTGGGTTTAAAATCCCTGGAATCTGATCAAACCCAGGTGTCTGAGAACCCAGCTTGGCTATGGAAAGAGGGAATGCTCTCCTGCTTCCAGTGGCATTTAGCCCTGAGTCTGCCACGGTGGGGTTGGGATCATGGGCAGGCTGGGAAGTGGGACAGGAGCCAGGAATCCATCCTGATTCCCCAGTGTGGGCAGAGGGGAGGGGGATTCTGCCCCTTTCAGGTGAGAGCCCACCTGCAGAGCTGCCCCAGCCCTGGGGACACAGCAGCAGCACCTGGAGCTGCTGCAGAGAGTCCAGAGGAGGCCCTGGAGCTGCTCCAGGGCTGGAGCCCCTCAGCTCCCAGGGATCCAGGCTGGGAGAGCTGGGAATGCTCACCTGGAGAGGAGAAGGCTCCAGGGAGAGCTTCCAGCACATTCCAGGAGAGCTGCAGAGGGACTGGGGACAAGGCCTGCAGGGACAGGACACAGGGAATGGCTTCCCACTGCCACAGGGCAGGGAGGGATGGGATCTTGGGCAGGAATTGCTGGCTGGGCTGGAATTGCCAGAGCAGCTGTGGCTGCCCCTGGATCCCTGCAATGTCCAAGGCCAGGTTGGACACTGGGGCTGGGAGAGTGGGAGGTGTCCCTGCCCATGGGATTGGAACTGGATGGGTTTTGAAGTCCCTTCCCACCCAAGGCACTCTGGGAATCTCCCAAATCTCTGCTTTGTGGTTGGCCTGATTTGGGAGATTCCGAGAGCTTTGTTGAGATAAAACAATTGCTGATCCCAAACCTGTGTGGGGAAGGTGATCCTGACCTCTGTCCTCACGTGTCCCTGGTTCCTGGCAGGGGCAGGGCTGGGCCTGGCAGCTCCCCACATCTCCTCTCTTGCAGATGTGTTCGTGTGCGGAGGCTACAACGGAGAGGTGATTCTGGGAGATGTTTGGAGGCTGAACCTCCAAACTTTCCAGTGGGTCAAGCTCCCAGCTGCCATGCCAGAGCCTGTGTACTTCCACTGTGCTGCTGTCACCCCAGTAAGTGACCCCTTGTGTTCCTCTGGAGCTGGGATCCTTCATCCAAGCCCTCTGACCTTGGTGTGGGCTGCAGATAGAGCTGATGTGCCCAAGGAAGTGACCTCCACTGGATGCAGCAGCGTTTGGGAGGCTCTTCCTCCTGCTGCTGTTTGAAGAATGGTTCCACAATGTGGATTTTACTTTCTGAAAGAAATGAGACAATTTGAGCTTTTAAACTCCATGTGGGAACAGAAGTCCCTGCTTGTAAAAGGAAAAAAAAAAGCACAAATACTCCCTGAGTAAAGTGATTTTTGTCCTGCTGAGAAGAGCCCGAGGTAGAAGATGAGCTGAGGCTGTTTCCAACCCTTTGGAAACCACTAAGGGATGTTGGTATCTCCAGAGCTTTTGGCCATGAGGTTGGAGACCTGGGATTGATAATTAACAGGCAGCAAGAAGTGCCTTTGGCTGTGCCTTCCCCTCCTTCAGCTCCTCAGGGCAGAGATCACATTCCTGGGTGTCACTTAATTTGGGGAATGTTATAAATGCAGCTTTTCCTGGGAAGCCTGATAAAGGTGTTTCCCAGGCAGCTCTGTGACTGCCTGGACAGCAGGAATGCCCGTTCTTTGCCAGCCTATGGAAAAAAAAAAAAAAAAAAAAGCTGCTCAGCAGCTGAGTTTTCCCCATCTCTCTGTGTTCCTGTCATCCCTGGAGCAGGGTTGTGCTGAGCCAAGGGAATGCAGGCTGTCTGTGTGAGGTGGGTGTAGTGTAAAAATACCTTATTTTTAGCTGAAACAGGAGTATGGCTCTGTACTACTCTATTAACAGTTTGCCACGCTCCTAAAATGGATTTCTTGGGATAGAAGTCACCTAAAATTCAGAGCAAAGCACCCTGAGGTGCTGGGTATGTGGTTTAGGATGAGACGTGGCCCCTCCAGCAGTGATTCCTCCCTTGGTTCAGAGGATCCCAGAGCGAGTGGCTGAGGCAGTGACACCTCTGCTGCAGGTGTGTGGGGTGGCAGTGGGGACAGCCCAGTCCTGCTTTTCCTGTAACTCCTGTGCCCCTTTCCCCACCCAGGCTGGCTGCATGTACGTCCACGGAGGGGTGGTCAACATCCACGAAAACAAACGGACTGGCTCCCTGTTCAAAATGTGGCTGGTGGTGCCCAGCCTGCTGGAACTGTGCTGGGAGAAGCTCCTGGAATCTTTCCCTCACCTAGCAACCCTCTCCAGATCCCAGCTTTTGCACCTTGGACTGACGCAGGGACTCGTTGAGCGACTAAAATGAGAACATCTCCCACTTCTGTCCAAGACTCACCACGTTGAAGAATTCCCCCTCCCACCCCCTATTTATGGAGTCCATGGATGGTCTTGCTCAGAACATGGAGGAACCTGCTCAAGGCCTTACTCAGCAAATACATCGATGCCTTTCCAGACATTGTTACTTTTAGTCATTGAAAAAAAAAATCCCCTTTTTATTTATGGAGCTCTAAGTTACACCATTAATCAAAAAGTATTTTCTGAGACTAAGCAGCCAACCAGCAACCTGTCATCAGCACACGCTTGCAAATAATTTGGGGAGCTTAATGAGCTTAATGGATGTCTGAGCCTGTGCTTACACGTGGCCCCTTCGCCTCGGTACTCCCGCCCTTGTATCCAAGGAGGAACATTCGATGCAGAACAAGCACCAAGCTGTTCTTTTGCTTTGGATGACCCATCCCTCCCATGCAGCTGAGCTCCCCCTCTCCAAACCCAGGCAATCCCTCCAGCCCTGCATGTATTCCATGGGCCTGTTCCCACCCCTGAGCTCCCGGAGACGGCTGGGACGTCGCCCGGGGCTGCGAGCGAAGCTCGGCCCCTGCAGCTCCCCTGGTGCAGTGTCTGTGTTCTCCCCTTTTCATACTGAAAGGTTTGCTTGGAAGACTGGGAAAGAGTTGGCACTTAAGGGACTACTGTGTAATTTACTGGGGGTGGGGAGGGGAAAAGTTTTCCTGAGGCTTTTTTAACCTTTTCTGCTCACTTTGCACCCAGAATGAGCTACAGCAAAAACTCACCCCGTAGATTTCAGAGCTCTTGCAACCTGCTCGACCAAGCCCTGGTTCTCAGCATCTCCCAGCTGTTGGTTTTCCTTCCTCCCACACGTCCCAAATTGGCCTTTTTCTTGTTGTTTCATGTTCTCCCGAGGGTGGCAGATGTGATTTAAAGCTGGTTTGGGGAGTGGCTTTGTGGATCACTCAAAAAAGGAGAAAAGGAATCATCCAAAAAAGGAGAGAAGGAATACCTCTCCCTCCTGGTGGGAACAGGGATTGTCTCTGCACAGGAAGGACAGGAAGGGGTGGCTCTGGTCCTCTTGTGCTCTCTACACTGAACTTGTTTAAGTGGCCACTGAACTCTGAGCAGCTCCAGGCATGAGGTTTGTGCAAAATCCTTTTCAGTTGGAGCCCATTTTTAAGTGCCTTTTGTTTTTAAAATCAGCTTTTCCCAATGCTTTCATCTTCATCAAAGGCAGAGGTTACACTCTGGGGTTTTAGTTTCTTTTTAAGAGATTGCATTTATGTTTAAATAAACCATAGCATTGTGTTCATGTTGTTAATCCAAAGGCATTGCCTGCTGGAGTCACTGCCCTCTGCCTAGGGAACCTAGCCCTTGCCCCAAAATTAAGCTTCCCCTGGTCTTGGGAATGGATATCCCTCCTTCTCCAGCCTCAGTTGCTGCTTTTTTTTCCTCAAGGTTCAGAAAAACAAAGGCTGGACATCACAGCTGAGGCTTTCTCAGCTGCTTGGAGCTCTGATGTCTCCATCCCCTGCATTGCACCTTCGCAGGAATTGTGCATTTCAACCCCCTCCCAGTCTCCCTGGCTGCTGAATCCAGAGCCTGCTGGCAGCTCTGGGCTGGGGAAGGGTTCCCTGCTCTCCTGCCCTGGCTTGCAGGGACCTGCAGGACCATTTCTCCAGCTCTTTCTTCCTTCCCAAACTCTGAGGCTGAATATCCACCCTTCCATCTTTGCCTTGTGGGACCTTTGTCCTGGAGCAGCCTGGTCACCCCGTGCTGGTTTTTCTCTCACCTGCTTTAGAGAGCATCTCCCCTCATCCCCGAGGTGATGTTGGAGCCAGCCCAGCCTGGATCTCTCAGCAAGCACATTCCTTAGGTTCTTAGGTTTCCCCTACTCTGGAGCTTTTTCTGAGGTTGTCACAAAGCTTCTGTCTATGATTTTGGAGCAGGTCTCAGCTGGCTGGAATCTGGTCCCAATTTTCAAGGGATAACCCTGGAAACCACAGGGCTGTCAGTCTCACTTCAGTGCCTGGTAAAATCCTGGAAAAGATTGTTCTGGGAAGTATTGAAAAAACCTCTGGTGGACAGCACAGACATCAGTCACAGCCCAGCACGGCTTCAGGAGAGGGAAGTCCTGCTTGGCCTCCCTGATTTCCTGCTCCAACAGCACAGCCCACCTGGAGGAGCCAGGAAAGCCAGGAGATGGAACCTTCAGACTGCAGCAAAGTGCATCCAGGGCAGGCTGGGGAGCAGCTGTGGGAAGGGACCTGGGGGTCCTGGATGATGAGAAATTGGATCTGAGTCAGCAGTGCCCTGGAGCCAGGAGGGACATCTCTGTCCTGGGGACATCAGGGACAGCAACAAGGGAGGGGATTGTCCTGCTCTGCCCAGGCTCCCCAGGGAATGGGCACGGCTCCAAGGCTGCCAGAGCTCCAGGAGCGTTTGGACAACGCTCTCAGAGCCAGGGTGGGATTGTTGGGGTGTTCTGGACAGAGCCAGCCGTTGGACTTGATCCCTGCAGATCCCTCCACCCCCAGCCCACAGGAGCTGGGAAAGCATCACCAAGAAAACCACAAAGGTCCAAGGACTTCCCCTTTTGCTGATAAAAGCTGTACAAGCATCACCCACTAATGGATTTCCAGGGGTCTTTCCCATTCCAGAACCTCCATTGGCTGCTGCATGAGGGACACAAGATCCTTGGAGGCTGCTCTTCCTAAAAAAGCCTTGGTTTAAGCACTGAGCTCCCAGCTCCTGCTGAGGGGGGATTTAATTGCTGCTGGGCTACTGCCCATGGGTAAAAGCTTTAATTTTAATTCCCTAAGGGAGAGGGAAAGGATCCAGCACCTGCAGCAAGTGGTGGAGAGGGGATAAGAGCACCCACAGTGCTGCCTGGCATGGGGACAGGATGTAAGGAGACAGGGAAAGCCAGCTCAGGACAGAATTCCAGAGCATCCCTCACCCCAGGAGAGGTTTGCTTAATCTCAGTAAGATGATGGCACTGAGCTCCTGCAGCTTCTGCTCTCCCATCCCATCCCTTTTCCACCCTTCCCTTCCTGCCATCAGGAGCTCCAGCTACTCACCTGGCAATGCTCCCAAATGTCCCAGACTAAGGACAGCAGGATTGTCTGTGCTGAAGCCTCACTAGGAAAACAAAAAGGCTTAATCAAGCAGCTTCATTAATCCCTAACGAGCTGCTGCCTTCCCCACAAAGGAGGGCGATCCCAGGCTGCTTCCTGCCTCGCTCAGGGCTGTCCATCCTTTCAGACTCCAACATTCCTGTGACAGCACTCCCCGGTTTTGATGCTGAAGGACATCCCGATGGAACAGGGGAGGGGGAAGAGGCACCAGAGCCTCCGTGCCTGTGTTCATGGATCTGTCAGTGTTTTGCTTTGGGGTTGTTTTTGTTTTTAAAGACAATAAATCAATCCAAGTCCCAACTTTGTCCTCTCACCACATCCACCAGCATTTCCCTGCATGGAGGGAGATGTCCCCAGCCTGTCACACCCTGTGGACAACACCAGGAGCATCCCTGACCCTTCTCCCAGGAGTCTGGTACAGACCTCAAAGCCAGGAGGACCAAGGACAGTCAGACAAGACCAGGCTGGAAATGAGCTGGAGCTTTGGGAGGAGCACAGAGAAAGCTGGAGCCCACAGCCACCCCTGCTCTGTCCCTCTGCAGTGAGGTGACAGAGGACAGGGAATGGTGGCCACAGAGGGCCCCAGGCTGGTGATTGAAGCTCATTTAAGGAGAAACAAACTTGTTTCTGATTTGTACAAAACTGCTTTAATGACAAAACAGCTGAAAATACCTTTGGGTGCATTTCTGGTGCCATCAAACATCCCCTGTGCGATTCCCAGGCCCCTCCCAGGCCGGGGAAGATGAGGGACTTCTCAGGCACCTTCTGTCAGTGCAGCACATCCCCAGGGAGGGCTCTGTCCTCGAGACACGCAGAAATCCCCTTCAAGACCCTCCACCAAGGACACTTTTCCTCCCAGCCACTCGAGTGTGGGCTGGAGATGCCTCTGGCACGTGCTCTGGCTTTGAGGCTCCTCATTTCAGGAGCGATTCCGTTGCCACCACCCTTCCCATCCCTGAAGCCCCAAGGGGGGAGCCCAGCAGCAGCAGGAGCTTCAGGAAACGGCGCTTCCAGACCAGAGCCAGCCCGGCCGAGTCCCTGAGACGCTGCAAAAGGTCTTGACGGGTGCTGACCCCAACGAGGGCGTTGGGGAAAGGAGAATCCAAACCTCAGCAGCCGCTGGGCGACGGGGCGAAGAAATACACAGCCAGGAGGATGAAGTAAACCATCACCAGCACCGTGCCTGGGGCAGACAGAGAGGGGTGGAGGGAGTTACTCTCTGGAGCAAAGAGGGATGTGGGCTTAAGACCTGGTGTGGTCTGGATTAGCCCCCTGTAGAGGACTTTGATGGTTCTCTACAAAATGTCCATTAAAAGGGAGTTTAAAACCTTTCAATGGAGGAAATGGGAGTGATCCTCCTTGGAGCTGCTGCAGGGGGACAGCTCCAAGATGGTCAACCAAGACCTCAGGATTGCTCAGGTCACCACACACCGAGAGCCCCAACAAGCAGATGGCCCCAGGGTTGGGCCCAGGAGCCCCCCCATCCCACATCCCAGGGAATACAGGGACACTCCAGGTCCCACAGCAGCCCTGGGGGAGGTGGTCACCTTGGAAATAGTCACATTTGCCATCCATGAAGATGTAGTTCATGAGCACCACGCTGAACATGCTGGCATAGACATGGAGGTCGCTGAAGACGAGCGTGAAGTTGGTCGGCTGCGAGGAAGAGGATTTGGGGTTTATGGCTGACCGGGACAACCCCATGCTGACTCTGTCTGGGGCCTTGTGTGTCACCCCTTAAACCCCTTCTGCCACATGTCCCCAGGGTGGGGCCAGCACCAGGAGACATCCAACCCCACTTCCCTGCACGGAGCAGAGACACTGGGAAGGGCAGCTGTGTCCTTTCCATGTCCCACGGACACCATGTCCCCAGCCCTGCTGCAGGAGGTCCCCCAGGGCTGTCCTGGAGCTACTCACGTAGAAGATGGTGAAGAGCACCAGGATGGGGATCTGGAGCATGCAGACCTGCACCGCGATGCAGTTCCCGATCTCGATGCTGGGGAGGAAGGACAACTTAGGGGCTGCCAAGCACTGGGTCTCTGGGTGAGAAAATCCCAAACCACAGAGCCCATCCCAGTTCTGACACCATTTTCTGGGTGGCTAAGTCTGCTTGAAGGCAAGCTGACAGAGTGACCCACCAGTCATGGGCAGCCCATTGTGGGCACCAAGGCACAGTGATGGGACAGGGCACAGGAACCACCCCAAAACTCATCCTTGGAGCCATCTCACCTCAAGCTCAGATTGTTCTGCAGGGCAAACTGGATGCCATTGACAATCTCCGGCAGCTCGGGCACCATTGCCAGCACGGTGACACCGATGAAATACTGCAGGGAGGAGGAACATCAGCCTGGGCCTGACACATCCAAGCCCTGGCCAACTGTGCAGAGCATCTCAGCCTCTTTCCCCCACTGCTTGTGGGGCTGCAGCTGCAGCCAGGGCAGCTCCTCATTCCTGGAGGGCACATCTTGGTCCTTGGGGACACCCAGACCCAGCTCACCTGTGAGATGGTGGAGTTGGTGAGGATGGGGCTGATGTGCTCCGTGGCCAGGTCAGCACAGGCCGACATGCAGAGGGTGGAGAGCAGGAGGATGACCAGGGCCCGCCAGCGGGACCAGTGCACCACAGCGCTGTGGTGGTGGCCAGGCACTGGGGAGAGAGCAGAGATGTGTGGGACAGTGCCGAGCAGTGACAAGAGCCTGCCCTGCAGCCAGGACATTTGGGGACACTCACTGTGACAGTCGCTGATGTGGATGTCGTAGATGTGTGTGTGGGTTTTGAGGGTGAAGAAGAGCCCGATGAGGTAGGCAGCAGGGAGCAGGATGGACACCGTGTACACCAGGGGTCTGCGGGACACAGGTGACACTGTCAGTGCCACCGGGGTCTGGCATGGAGACCCCAGGGGAAGTCCCCTGGGGACAGAGGAAATGGGGCACTGGATCATTGGGGTGCAGAGGGGCCCAGGGAGGGACGCAGGAACACAACCAAATCCAGGAGGTGCCACCCCAATGCGGGGACAGCCCTGTCCCCACCACAGTGGACACTCACTGGACGTGGCTGTAGTAGAGGGTGCCGTTGTTGTCCATCTGCAGAGAGAGCACCTGTCAACAGGGATAAAGGGGACAAGGGACAGCCCCACTGCCACCACTCAGCATTAAAGCCAAGGGGGCTCAGAGCATCCCTGACCCCAAATTTCCCGTTGGGGGTCCAGGTCCCCACTCACCAGGTCAAAGTGACAGTTGTGGCAGAGGTAGTGGCCCAGCGGGTTCTGGGTGACGTTGTGGCACTCGCCACAGACCAGCTTCCCATACACCTTGGAGAAGAGCGTTGGGGCAAAGACACCTGCAGGGACAGGACATGGAGCAGGCACCCACCCTGGTGGGACCTCCCAAACCCGGGTGTCACAAAACTGTCCCCAACTCACCTCCCACAGAGAGGAAGAGCAGGGCCGAGCTGACTCCCGCAGAGCGGCTGTTGAACCGCTGCTCCTGGTGCCGGATGCCCCCGATCACCATGCACAGACCCTTGGGGATGGAGAAAACCCCACCAACAATCCCCCATCAGTGCTTCGCTCGCAGCACCCTCCCGGCTCTCAGTGCCGCCCATCTCACCGGCACAAAGAGGACACAGCCCACCAGTGTCCCCGTCAAGGCCGACTTGACCACCTCGGCGTAGCAGCGGTTGCCCTCCCGCGAGCCCTTGATGAGGGCGGTGATGTAGAAGGTGAGCTCGGTGATGGAGCCAAACGTGGCGTTCACCACCGCCCCCACCGCAAAGTTGCTCTGGGCCGAGATGCTGCAGAGGAGGAAAAGGGCATCAGCAGGGCTGGAGCGTCCCCACTTTGCCACCAAGCGTCCCCTGTCACCACTCGCCTGGCGATGGCCATGCCGATGTAGTAGGAGAGGGGCATGATGGAGAGCAGGGCCAAGGTGAACTTGACGGCGGAGCCCGTCAGGTGGTTGGGGCTGTCCACGTAGCCCAGCACCAGCGTCACCAGCACCAGTGGCAGCAGGTCTGGGGCAGCCAGTCAAGGACAAACGGGGGGTGGATTTGGGGTCCCTCCCCACCCGTCCCACTCCAGCTCCCACAAGGATACTGACGGCAAAGACGTTGATGCCGTCCACGGCATATTTGTAGTAGTAGGGGTTGGCGGCGCGGTAGCAGCAGAGAATCACCTCTCCCTCCAGAGGCACCTCTGTCTGCAGAGGGACAAGAGGGTCACCCCAGCCCAAAACCCCCCTGAGCGGGGTGTGGCACCCTCACCCTGCCCAGAGTCACCCACCATCCTCAGGCGCCGGATGAGCACCCGCTCGGGGGGCAGCAGCAGGACACGGGAGGTGGCGCGGGCGCTCAGCTTGGCCACAGGGATGAGGACGATGAGGAGCCACGCGGTGACACACACGAGCCCGTGGGCCAGCGCCAGCACGGGGTAGCCCAGGCACAGCCACACCGCAGTGCTGGCATGGTGCTGTTAACAGGAGATCACCTTCAGGGATTGACCCCGGGGCAGGAAAGGTGCCCATGGGCACCTTCCCCACCACCCTGGGGGCTCCAGGGGCGATGTCACCGGGTCCAGCAAGGGCTCACCCAGTATCCAGTGCCCACCCAGCACCGCGGGCGCCAGCGGCGGGGTGTGGGACCCCCGAGCAGGGCTGAGCTCTCCCCCACGCCGGCCTCACGTGCCTGATGGGATTTAGGGACCTGGGGAGAGGGGGGAGGTCAGGGTGTGCACAGGGCACCCCAAGACCCCCCCAGGGGATTCCCAAGGCACCCTCACCTCCACTTTCTGGATCACTTTGCCAAAGGGCCAGAGGAAATACCCGGCCAGGTCCCAGCAGAGCTGCCCTGTGGGGACATGACCATCAGTTCCCTTCCAGCTCCAGGGACATTCCATGGAGAAGGGACCCAGGAGACCCCAACACGCATCAGTGCAGTTCTGAGCTCATCCAGCCCTCACATGGGGGTCCCAGATTTGGAACTCACCATAAGGAGCCCCCATGACAGTGACGAACATCACAGCAGCCATGAGCAGGTAGAGGAGCGAGAGCCACCAGCCAAAGAGCAGCAG
The DNA here is from genome assembly GCA_013400495.1 of Nicator chloris. Lineage (NCBI taxonomy): Eukaryota > Metazoa > Chordata > Aves > Passeriformes > Pycnonotidae > Nicator > Nicator chloris. The sequence goes on along the minus strand of WAAE01018524.1, from coordinate 101,145 downwards.
GTAAAGGACATTCCCACATGTCAGCGTGGACCCTGCCGGAGGGAAGGCACCAGCTGGGACCATTGGCACCTGCAGATGCCCAAATCCACACTGCCACCACCCAGGGTTGTCCCCAAGGCCAGCCACCTCCAGAGCCTCGGATGACATTGAGGTCAGAGTAGAGCTCCTTGACAATCTCCGAACGGTCCTCCCAGGGCCGCGCCGTCACGTGGCTCTTCCATTTCTTGAAGCCAAACTGCAGAGAGAGGGGGGTTTTTTGGGGATGAGTGAAGAGGAAGAAAATTAAAACCCACTACAGCTCTCCAGGAGCACCCATGGGTGCCCACACCCACCTTGTAGTTGTTGGAGAGCTTGTTGGCCTCCACGGCGTTCTCGGCCGTCAGGGTGGTTTTCACCACGCAGCTCTCACACACCTCCTCCGAGTGCTGCTGGCAGCAGGACGGGGTGGACAGGGCTGGGGGTGACACACAGGGTCACAGTGGCTGTGGGACCCCCCAGGGCCCCACATCCAGCCCATCCCGCAGCCACCCTACCTGGGGGGACACGGGGACGGTGCAGGTGGCAGCCCAGGTCCCCCAGGTCCCCGTGCACGTTGTTGATGGCAGCGCAGTGCCGGTCGCAGAGGGAGCCCCGGCGGGGGCCGTCGCTGTCACCGCGGTAATCCGAGACCTTGGGAACATCTGCGGGAGCTGTTGGAGTCACACCGGGGCCATATCCCCATACCCTGCCCGGCCTGCGCACCGCAGGGCAGCCAGGTGCTGCTGTGCTGGGGTGTCACCGCGGTCCCCAAACCCCGCAGGGAGGACACAGAGCTCCCAGGGTGGTACCCAGGGGATGCTCAGGTGCGGGGACCCCACCAGTGCCCGGTGCATGGCGGGGAAATCCCGCTCGGTGCCCGGTGTGTGGGTCGAGAGGGGTGTGACCGGTGGTGCCCAGGGCTGGGGGATCCCCGGTGGTGCCCAGGGATGTTGCGGGTGCCCCCCCGGCCTCGGAGACCACCCCCACCCCAACTCACCGGGCGTGTCCTGCGCGCAGCAGCGGCGGCGGCGACCGGGCTCGGAGTCAGTGGCCATGGCGAGAGCAGCAGGTGCAGGCCCGGTGGTCCCGGTCTGGCCGGGCCCGCCGGAATTTAACGGGCGGGGCCAGACATGCGCGCCCCCGGGAGCCGCCCCCATCCCAGCNGCGCGGGAACCGCGGTGCGCGGTGTTTCGGGGTGCGCAGGTGAGAGGATGCAGAGAGCGGGGCGTGCGGGGACCGCGATTGGGGTGTGCGGGGTGGAACGGGGTGCAGAGAGAGTGGGGTGCGCGGTGTTTTGGGGTGCAGAGAGAGCGGGGTGTGCGGTGTTTTGGGGTGCAGAGAGAGCGGGGTGCAGAGAGAGCGGGGTGAGCGGTGGTTTTGGGGTGCAGAGAGAGAGGGATGCAGAGAGAGCGCGGTGTTTTGGGGTGCAGAGAGAGCAGGATGAGTGGTGTTTTGGGGTGCAGAGAGAGCGGGGTGCATGGTATATGGGGATACACAGGTGAGAGGATGCAGCTATTGGGGTGCCGGGGGACCAGGGGGCACAGGGATATGGGGTGTGCAGGACCTCGGGTGCCCGGGAATTGGGGTGCACGGTGTACGGGGCATGCAGAGGGATAGGAATGAACAGGATCTGGGGGCGCCGTGTTTTGGGGTGCAGGGGATGTGGGGTGCAGGGTTAGGGCCTGCAGGGACAGGGCTGTGCGATGTATTGGGGCACACGGGCAGCAGGGGGTGTGGGGTGCACGGGGACCAGGGGCTGTGGTGCAGAATGTGAGCAGGAATGGGGTGCACGAGGAACTGGGGTGCACGGGGGGCACCAGGACTGGGCTACACAGGAATCTGGGGCCTGTCCCGGGAGTGGGGCACAGGGTGCATCGGGATGTGTGATGTACTGGGGTGCATGGGGTGGGTGGGTATTAGGGCCTGCCTCGGGTGTGGGATATATTGGGGTACACAGAGAGCGGGGTGTGTGATGTATTGGGGTGCACAGGGACTGGGGTGTGTGATCCACTGGGGTGTGTGATCCATTGGGATGCACAGGGACTGGGGTGTGTGATCTGTTGTGGTTCACAGGGACTGGGATGGGTGTGTGATCCCACACATGTGATGATCACACACCATTGGGGTGTGTGATCCATTGGGGTGTGTGATGCATTGGGGTGCACAGGGACTGGGATGGGTGTGTGATCCCACACTGGTGATGATCACACACCAGTGGGGTGTGTGATCGATTGGGGTGCACAGGGACTGGGATGGGTGATCCACTGGGGTGCACAGGGAGTAAGGGGTGTGATCCATTGGGGTGTGTGATCCAGTGGGGTGCACAGGGACTGAGGGGTGTGATCCATTGGGGAGCACAGGGCCTGGGATGGGTGTGTGATCCCACACTGGTGATGATCACACACCAGTGGGGTGTGTGATCGATTGGGGTGCACAGGGACTGGGATGGGTGATCCATTGTGATGGGTGATCCATTGGGGTACAGAGGGACTGGGATGGGTGATCCACTGGGGTGCACAGGGACAGGGAGGGGTGATCCATTGGGGTGTGTGAGCCATTGGGGTGCACAGGGACTGGGATGGGTGCTCCACTGGGGTGCACAGGGAGTAAGGGGTGTGATCCATTGGGGTGCAGAGGGACTGGGATGGGTGATCCACTGGGGTGCACAGGGACAGGGAGGGGTGATCCATTGGGGTGTGTGAGCCATTGGGGTGCACAGGGACTGGGATGTGTGATCCATTGGGGTGCGTGAGGCATTGGGGTGGACAGGGACTGAGGGCTGTGATCCATTGGGGTGCACAAGGATCCCTCTGGGGGCTGTGTGGGAAGAGGCAGTGCAGCATCCTGGGAGCACAGAGGGATTTTGGGGTTCTGGGGACCCCCAAAACGTGAAGGTTCCTGGGGCTGCAGAGCCTGGGGCACCCAAGGGTGCCCTGTGGGATGGGCTCTTCCTGAGGATCCCCACTTTTTGGTGAAAGAAGAGATTTCTGCAGTTGAAGTTTTTAGAACACAAGACAAACAGAGCTCATGGGGCTGTGCTGTCCTTGAAGGGGGGAGTTTTGGGGTAAAACCCAGCTAAATCTGGTTCTTGAACACTCCTGTTTGGTACATGGATGGATGTGGTGATGCTGAACACGAGAACAACCTCAAAAAGTGTCTGATAAAACAAACTCATTTAATGCAAGAACCAAATGAGCCATTTTGTTACCAGTTCCTTGGAAAAACTCAGGTCGCCCAGGGAAGAGAGACAGAGTCACCAAAACCAGTCAGTTCACACAAAAAACAGCAAAGTTCCGAAAATTCCTCCTTCCCTCCCGTCAGTAAAAAATACAGTACAATGATCCTGTGTGTTTATGGTTCTGTACACCTTCCAAAACACTCATTTACCAGAATTTACAACAAATTAGCCCCCTGCCCCTTAGAGCAATTTGACAAATATTGATTGATTTGAAGCAAATCTAAGTGCTTTTACCAAAAAAGGTACATTCCCAAAAACCTGTGGGTGCAGAGAGCCTGGTTTCCCACCAAGGTGCATAAAGCACCCAAATTAGGTGGCAATTAATGAAAAATGTTGAAGGAAAATTAAATTCCAAAGCTAAGGCTGGTGAGAGTTGGAGGCAGAGAAGGAACCTGGGGAGTTCAGAGCTCACAAGGCCCCCTAAGAGGGGAGGCCACGCTGGTTTTGTACAAAACAATGAAAATAAAAATTGGAAATATAAGTAAAATTCCTATTTGCTGAACTCAGCAAGACAAACATGGTTTTGTCCTTCCTTTTCAGCTGCAGGAACATCTTGAGGGGTCAGAAATCACAATTACACCAATAATCAGGGATAAAATTAATCAGTTTTTATCATGCAGAATAAAATGAAGCAAAACTGAATCTGAGCTTCCAGACTTGGAACTTCTTGGATCCTGAAGTTGTCCAAGTTGCTTTATCCTTCCGAGTGCTCACAGCTGTGCACAGCCTTGGGGAGGTTGTTCCAGCTGCACCCTTGAAGCTTTGGTTTAGTTTAGTCTGAGGTTTAGTTTAGCTTAGTCTGAGATCAGTGAAGGAAGCTCAGTTTAAACAGGACTGGTTGAGGTGAGGAGCAGGAAAGAGAACTCCTGCCTGGAGTTCATTCCCAGGAGCATTTCCACAGGGAAATATTCTATGTAACGCCTTGAGAAAATCCACACGGGAATCACAGACACTTCTTCCCTCTGTCCACAAAGCTGAGCTTTAATGATCCTGCTCTGTAGCAAATCCATGTTGAAGTCAAGGTTCCTCCCTCAGAGCAGCGTTGTCCCCTGGAGCTGTGTCCTGTTATTCCCCAAAGATCCACAGGACGTTGACTCCTGACAAACCCAGATTTACACGCCTGCAAAACCCAAAGGGATCAGAATTAGCCATTTTTACTTAAAAGCTGCTGTTAATTGGATTTTAACACCATCAATTATCGCCCCAGTGTGGTGGATTTGGTCTGACACCATTCCCATCTTGTTCCCATGGGATACCTACCCCAACATCCCAGATTCCTTTGTCTTTATGATGTACAGGAACATCAGCAAGGTGTGGAACATGTTGTTCCTGCCCTGGAGCCACAGAAAGAGACAAAGATTTAGAAATCAAAACAATTTAAAATCTCAGAATTTTCCTAGTTTGGAACTTGCCCTCAGAATTTGCAGCAGCCTTAAGGGGGTGACATCATCCACCAGAGATTGTGATTTGGGGTTTTACAATAAATTGGCAGAAAATTAATAAGAGGAAGCTCCTGCTTAGGAACTCCTGTCTCCTGAATAGATACCACAGGTAGTATTCAGCAGCAGAGTAAGTACCACGTGCTGGCCAAAGACCAAGCTGGACCAGCCTCTGTGTAAATGGACAAAAAATGTGTCTAGAATTTAAAAAAAGGACCCAAATCAGCCCTGGAAATGATTCCTGAGAGCAGGAGCAGAACAAACCCCTGTACCTTGGGGAGGCTGTAGACGTTGCACTCGTAGATCAGCTCGTAGTGGGGTGGGTTGATGCTGCTCTGGTGGATGCAGAACACGTTTTCGTTCGACGTGTCTGGATTAAAGATTAATCAAGAAAACAGCTTTCAGAGGTGCTGATTTCAGAGGTGCTGCTGTGATCCCAGGGGAAAGGAGCAGCTCCAGGCCAGCCCAGTACCTGGTTTATCCGGAGTCTGGATGAAGTGTTGGGAAGTGAAGGTTTTGCCGTCGGGATACTTGGGGTGAGGCGGGAGCCTGGAGTCCAGGTAAGTGCAGAACACGTGCATCAGGATCTGGGCAAACACAACCAAATCTCTCTGGAATGGCCCCAAAACCCAGCAGCTTCCTCCCCAGGAGTTAATCCCAGGCTTTGATAATCTGTGGTTACAATGCTGGCTTAACCCCAGGCTTAGGAGCAGCTTCATGCCTAAATCACCAATTTCAGATTTGGCTGAGAACGGCAGAGGAGCTCAAAAAACAGCTCTGCCCACCCAAACCCAGCAAGGAACCTCTCCCCTTCCCTCATGAGAATCACTGGAAAAGTCTGGGCTGGCCACGAGTCTTAGGAATGCCAAAACTGTGAAATAAAGTCTTAGGATGAGCATCCAGAAAACCAGGGGGCAGCCTGAGGGATGTTTCAACCCCTTCTGGAGAGTCCTTAATATTTGATGTGGGTAACATCAGCAAATTATCTGTGATCTGGTGCTTCCTGTGCTCCTTATACCCAACAGGAGATGTTTGACAGGGAAAACAAGATTTGCTGGAAAAAAATGCCACAAATGTTAAAAAATCTGGGAGATGCACTTTGGAGCTCACAGCATTGTATTATTCACAATTAACAAAAATGTGAAATTGCCTATTTGGGTTGTTTTTTTTTTACTAATAGCCTTAAATTAATATCAAAACTTCTTTATTTGCACTATTGAGCTGTTCCTGTTTATCAGGACACTCAGAGCTGCTCCACAGCTGGACAATTCCAAATATTTAACCATGTTCCCAACCAGAAAATCAACTCCCATTTCAAGGTTGATTCCAGCAATGGAATCTCTTTAATTACCCAGCAGAAAAGCTGCAAAGCTCCATTTTCTGATTTTCCCCTGTTCCTCAAAGGCTTCCCTGGCTGCTGCCTCCAACCCTATCCCCAGATCCAAGCAGCTCTAAGGCCTGGGGTGCGGGTGTCCCTGGGACTCACCGAGGAGTCGGTGGGAAGGTCCGTGTCCCACTTGCGGCCCTTGAAGTCGCCTCCTGCGTTCCATCGGAAGGAGCTCATGCAGCCTCCCTGGGAAAGCTCTGCAACAACAAGTGACTCCCTCCTGGGGGCTGCAAGGGCAGCCACACAAAGGGGCTTCTGGTGTAGAGAATGGGGAAAATTCCAAGATTGCTAGGGCAGGTATTGATAAAAGGAGTAAAGCTACAGGATGGTTTTTGTTTGTAGATAATGATCCAATCCCTCTGCACCCTGGGCAGGCAGGAGGAAATCATGGAATGGTTTGGATTGGAGGGAGACTGAAGGGTCAGTGCCACCCCTTGCCATGGGCAGGGACACCTCCCACTGTGCCAGGCTGCTCCAAGCCCTGTCCAGCCTGGCCTTGGGCACTGCCAGGGATGCAGGGGCAGCTGCTCTGGGATACAGAACCAATAACTCACTGTAGTATGGAAATGTTTGGAAACGAGAGCAGCAACACCACGAACCTCTGATCCTTTCCACCAAATACTCCTGGTTTGGGGTGAGATCCAGGTACTGCACCAGAGCGTTGAGGGTGGGGATGAGCGGGGCTTTCACCAGGGCTGCCTGTTTGAGGCTGCTGATGCTGGCTTCTGCAACACAGGACACAGCTGGGGCTGCAAGCAGGATACCTCACACACCCAACACCACCTCACTCACTACAAAGTAGCTCAAATCTGCTTCACAGCAGCTACAAGGAACCAACAGCAGCTCAAGAGAAGAGGGACAGAAACAAAGTGAAAACAAACACAGCATCTGCTGGTTTTTTAAGTGCTTTGCAACAGTAGCTTTTGAGGAAACACTCTAAGAACAACCCAAAAAGAGGCAGTTACTTGAAATCCATTACATCAAATCCACTCCTCAGTTAATTTGAAACAACAGGAGAAGCAGCTGCTACAGAATCCTAACCTGACATGAAAAACAGAACTCCAGTTCATCAGGATTTAAAAAAAACTGACAGAATTTAAAAAAACCCCAGTTCTTTCAGGAAGTGGGTGATTTGAAGGAAGAATTTGGAAAAGCACATAGCAGTGGAAACAGTGAGACTTTTGGGAGACACTGAGAATTGACAGCACATCTGTCTTGGAAATGCTTTCTGACCTATTAATAATCAATTATTGTTAATAATAATTTGAGATGTAAAATTAAATTTATGGGGTAAAAAAAAAGGCATTTAAGAATTTTTACCCAAGTGTCCAAGCATTGGTTATAGAAGTATTATGGAAAACCATCCCAGCTTAACAAAATGCAGGAGGTGGAACAAAGACAACACTAAAACAGAGCAGAGATGGAACAAAAATATTTCCCAGACCTAATTTATCTAACACCCATTCCAAGGGAATTCCCAGGCTGCTGATCCTACCTCCAATCTGCAGCTCTGGACAGCCCATCCTCCTCAGCTGAGTGCTCACAGATTCCATCTCTTCCACAAGTGGCACCAGAATGGTGTCATTGATCCACTAGGAAGGAAAAAGGGGAAAATTTGAGCCTCAGAAGCAACAGGAATGTTTAACAAACCCCTCAGCTTAATAAACTCCTACAATCATCCCCACCATGACCACAAAGCAGTTTAACAGAAACACTGAAGCCAATCAAGGAGGGAAATAATTTAATTTCATTATCAAGCCAGGCAGAATTTAAGTGGCCCTTTAACAGCTTCTGAAAAGGCAGAAAATTCAGTGTATAGGAGTTGGGAAAACCCATCTGTCTCAGGTAAAGCTTTTGTGGACAATGAGGAAAGGGGATGACAAATCACAGCCCTCCAGGCACAAAGGGATGGATCCAGTCCCTCTCCTGTTTGTTTCAGGATATCAGGGAGATGATAAATTTGTGGGATTTGTGTGTGACAGACCACCCCAACCTTCAGACAGGCACTGCAACCCCTCCCATCTCAGGCACAGAGTTTTCCCACTCCACCTGGAATCCCTCAGAGAGGCACTTACATTCCTGAATTTCGCCGTCCAGGAATCCAGGTGATCCAGGACCTGCCGGTTCATTGTCACCCGTGCCCAAACCTATGGAAAGGTTTATTAGACCCATATGAGAACCTCGGAGAACCCAGAGTTTTTAGGGTCTGTGGCAATTCCTGCTGCTTGCAAAAGAAAGGAGTTGGCTGAATGCTGGATGACTTTTCCCCCACAATTCTGACCCAGCTCCAATCCAAACCTTTGAGCAAAGGTACATTTTAAAATCCCCTTTCTCCCTCTTGACCATTTTTTCTGTGGAATTTACCTCTTCTGCAGCCTGTTTGGAGCTCAGGTCAGCTTCATCCTTGTGTGCAGAAGGAGCCTGGGACCTGCAGGCCAACTGATACTGGAACTTCCTCAGGATCTGTGCGTGGTCTGCCATAGACCGGCTGTAGTTCCAAAACGTTGGGCTGCTGGAGGGAGAGCTGGAATCTGAGCTTCCTGCAAAGATTAATTCATTAAAAAGTTCAGTTCAATTATTGCCAAGTAATTCTGGAACAAACAGCACAGGGACAACAGCTCAGTGTGAGTGAATACACCGAAGTTACTCTGCAGAAACACTGGATTCACCCTTATCTTGATTGTCCCAATCCAGGAGAAAAACATACTGGGTGTAGTTCATCCCCTTTATCCTTATCTTGATTTTCCCAATCCAGGAGAAAAATGTACTGGATTCACCCTCTTTATCTGAAACCACCTGGAGAAAATCGCCCTCTTATCAAGGTGATCTTAACTCAGTCCATGACAGCCAACAGCTGCCACAGAGATAATCCATCAGCATTCCCATGCTTAGATCCTGTTCCAAGGAATAACTGGAGGGAAACTGCCTGAAGGAGAAACAATGGGGCTCAATTCCTCACTAGGAGCAGGTCCTTTGCCAAGCTCACAGGTGATCCATAAATGGCCTTTTTACTGGTACTTCTCTCATCACAAAAGCTTTTTCTGGATAAAATCGACACCTCTTCCCTGCCAAGCTTTTCCCACCAAATCCCCTAATTTACCTAACTGAACTCGGTGCTGTTTCTCCTCCTCGTTCCTCAGGAAGGTGTCCAGGGATTTGACATCTGTTATACAGTCGTCTTTGTAGGTGGAATTATTGTACAGGATGGGGGAGAATCGGTAGTGAGACCTTATCCCACTGCTCTCTGCAGGTCCCACACTCGTGGAATAGGGAGATCCATTGGGAGAGTGGCTGAAGCTGGAAACCTTGGGAGAAAACAAACAAAAATTAATTTTGTTTTTTCTTTTCCAAGGCTCAAGCTGTGCCCTTCAGACGTGCCCTGTCCATTACCTTACTGTAGCTGCTGCTGGGTGAGTAGGTGAGCGAGGTGCTGTGAGAGGGGCTGGCCCCTGGCAGGGCCTGCAGCTGGGGGCTGTATCCACCGAGGCAGCTCCCCGAGAACTTGGGGCTGGCGCTGGGCGAGCGCGAGGGGCTGTAGCTCAGCACACACTGGCCCTGCGGGGCCGGGGGCGGGCTCAGCGACAGCACCCGCTTGGCTGCCGCCTCCCGGGGAGGCGTCACCTCCACAGCTGCAAGGGAAGCACCAGCAGGGTCACAACTTCCAAAGTGCCCTTCCGTGAACACGCACCTGGGGTATTTAAGGCAGTCCTAGAGATGGTAAAAGGGACGCTGAAAACCCGGTAGGTAGAACTCGGATAAAACTGAGACCTGTGACCCCAGCTGGGAATAAATCCTACAGGGGGCTTCTCTAATATTCCATCAGCTCCTCCACCTGCCCACTGTTCTCATCTTTACCACATTAATTTATGTCTCAGTTATCTAAAACACAGTTAGTTCCACCTCGAATGGCCACAAACTAAACCACAGCATGAGGAACGACACCGAGCCCAACTCCTGGCCCTGCACAGGGCAACCCCAAATGCCCAGCTCAGTCTACAGCTCTTGTCAGAGGAGATAATTCAGAATGGAGATTCCAGAACTGGGAAAACAACAAAAAAAACCATGAAAAAGATGAAAAGAGGGTTTATTCCCCACCTGCCTTGCGCAGCCAGCCCATGATCTGCTGGCTGGGACTCGTGACCAAGCTGGTTGGTGCTGCTGTGTAGGTGAAATACCTCCAGAAATCAAACAGGGCATTGAGGCTGAACAGGGCTGCCAGGGCAAATTCTGCAAGAAACACACCAGTTTCTGTCGTGGTTTGAGCAAAAATTACATTATTTGCAAACCCAGGCTATGTCTATTAAAAAAAGGTCATTATTAATGCTGCCAGTTTGGGGAAGTATCTAAGATTTCTTCACTTTCTTAGGCAAGAACCATCAGAGATAATTTTCTTCACTGTTTAAAGTAATTGATACATTTTAAAATTTAATTTTTAAAATGGGACTGTTATTTTCCAAAAAGGAAATCTCATGATTCTTGCTTCTTTCCAACCTGTTTGATAGAGCTTAGGGTCTCCTCCTCTGAAAGGAACTTCAGTTGTTGTAAAATACCACCCACACCCAGAGCACAACACAGCAGGAAAATAAATCTAAGGCTTTCTAAAGCCTTAATCCACATGTTAAAAAAAGATTTCATGCATCAAATAAGTCCTTCCTGCCTTTTTACCACAGAGAAAAAGCTGTTAACACTCCTTATCTGCCACCAAAAGGTGGAATTCCAGCAGTTTCAAGGGAGATCACAGAAAGCAAAACAAAGTTTTGGTTTAAAACACAAACAGGAAAAAAACCTGCCTTAAGTATGACTTCCCAGCAATAAAAATGAGTAAAAAACAATCCTGAAATTTGATTTAAATGCTGCAACGACTCACCAATGTACCAGAGTGGAAAGCAGGTGATGTTGTAATATGTGCTTAGGAGTTTCCCAGTCCTGTGAAGTGAAACAAGAAGGGAGAATTGAGCAGAAATTCCATCCTGGGGGATATGTAGGGCTCCACACAGTGGAATCTTTGCAGGTTTGAATCAGATGGAACAATTAACTCACATTTCAGTGTAGATCATGCCTGCTACGGAGATGTTGAGGAGCCCCCAGGCCAGCACCACCTTCCTGCTCTCAGCCTGTTTCCTCATCTTCACTGCCAGGTCGATGAGGGAGGTGTCTGGACTCTTATTTGGTGTCATTGTCTGTGAGAACACAAAGAAAAGGCAAAACCTGTGAATTTTTACTCAGCAGGAAGATTCTCAGCCAGGTTACTGAGGAACAGTGTCCATCTTCTCCCTCGTTTTTGAATCATAATATCCTTCAAAAGGAGGAGGGAAAGCTCCTGCCTCCTTCAGGCAAGGCTAGTGTTTTTATCCAAAATTCTCATTTATTTTAGTAGTTAACAGAGTATTTTCTATCACATGAAACCTACAGATTTTATGTCCCCCTTTATGCCCAGTAACACCTTATGTGAAGGAAATAACTGTCACAGGCACGCAGCCCTCACATCTCCCCCTAGACCTCAATCTCTTCTCCTCTCCCCTTCTCCAAACTTCACCATTCCCCCACCCCAAAGCTCTCCTCACCCTCACCACAAACCTCTTCGATCCTCACCACAAACCTCTCTAATCTCCCTCCCCAAATTTAACCTCTCCCGCTTCTCAAACTTCCCCTCCTTCCCCGACCCAAACCTCTGCTCCTCCCCCTCCCCCTCTTCACATTTCATCTCTCCAGATCTCACCGTCCTCCTCCTCAAACCTCTCTGATCACCCTCCCCAAACCTCCCCTCTCGTCCTCCTCAAACATCTCTGGTTCTCCTCCCCGAATCTCCCTTTTCCCCTCACAACCTCCCTCCCCAAATCTCACCGCTCCCCCTCCCCAAACCTCCCCGTCCTCCTCCCAAACCTCGTCTCTCTCTCCCTCCCCAGATTTCCCCTCACCTCTCCGCAGGTCGGTGCCGCTCCCCCCTCAGGCCGGGCAGTTTTTTCCCCTTTTCCCGCCGGGGGTCTCCGTTCCCCTCACGCCGCCGCGGCCTCGCGCCTTCTGCGCCTGCGCCGGCGCTCGCGCTGCGTCACCGGCCGCGCCGGGGGCGGGGCAAAGGGGGCGGGGCTCCCGGGCGGGTTTTGGCGGGAAGGGCCTGAGGGGGCCGCCATGTTGGGGGGGCGAAGGAGCCCTCGCAGGGACGCATTTCGCTCTGGTTTTGTTTCGTTTTTACTTGTGTTTACAGTTAAATTGTTTAATTATTGTGAAAAACGGACTGGAAACACCCAGTTGCAACAACATTGTCTCTTTTAATTCCCTTATTAAAGTTTTAAAAGATGTCTGAAGAGTGAGCTTTTGTTTTTCACAATTATACATTGCTGTGTCAGGCCAACATGTTGCCACAGTCAGCAGGTAAAATTTTAGGGGGTTTTAGGTCTGTTTGCATGCTATGCAAGTATAGTGTCATAATTCTGAGTAGGTGTTACTTCATAATTTATGCAATCACAACTTCATATTTCTGTACAAGTGTCACCAAAACTGTGGGGATAAATAAGACTCCTAACACTGTCTTTTTAAAAATGTTAGCAAGTCAGGTATTTATTCTTGGCCAAGGTTTGTGTGTGTGGCTGACAAAGTTCAGCCTCCACGAGTCCCAGTACAAAACTTTTTCATTTGTTTATGTATTTTAACAAGCAAATTAGCGTTCTAAATTGCATAATGCTCTTCATTAATTAGCATTGCTTTCCCTATTAATTTCCTTGCTTTTTATACTGATCTGGTCCAAATTCTTTAGTAACTTTGTTATCTTTTGTTATCTTAGTGGGTTTTTTTATCTTATCCATGACTCAGAAGACCTTTTAGGCCTTAATTTCCTCTAATTTTTTGGTTATTCCAATATCCTTGAAGTGCCATAAATTTAAGATCCCACATGCCCAGTCTTCAAATTCTTTGGGTGTGTTCGTTGAAGTTCAGCAGGGTTAGTTTTAACAAACTTAAATCGATGATTTAATGATCCAAGTAATAATAAAGGTCTGTGGAGAAGTTTTACTAGTGCTGTTTAAAAGTGGGCACTGCTCATAAATAATTAAAATGAGCAACAAAAAATTAGGAAAGTGATATCATTTCCAACACATGCGCAACTTCAAATTTTTGTACAGGTGTAGCTTCATATTTCTGCTCTGAAATGCTGTAAATGGAAAGGGTTGTGTGTCTGAGGATAACCCTCCAAATTTGAAAGTCCTGATTTCCTAATTTAGGGAAAACTGAGCTGGAAACACATAGCTCCATTGCAGCCGGGGTCCTTACACTGACATAAAGCTGCAGATTTTCCAGAAACATCAAAAATATGGGTTCTGCTTCTAAAATGAATTCTAAGTGTGCAAGCGGTGAACCACATACTAAAATCCCTACTCATCCTTTATCCTGGGCATTTCCAAGGTGGATTAGGGACATGGAGGCAATCCATTATTTACAGAAATAATAGTTCCCTCATCAGTAATCCAAAATAAATTGGCGTTATAGCCAATTAACTCTGATTATCCAGGAGATGAGTTGCCAGTGGAGCCCTTTGCCACCTCAGTGAAATATTTCTCTCCAAAGGTGGTAAGTTTCTGGGATTTTTTTTCCCCTAAAAATGACAGGAGAGGCTACAACACTCTGTCTTGGTTTGCATCATTTGGGGCAGCAACAACAAAGGGTCTGGATTTTACAAAAATGGACTGACTCCACTGAAATGTAATGATTTTTGAGGCTTTTCTAGTTGTTGATGGGGGCTTGTATCCGTTCTGGCCTCCCTCAGTGGCAGCACAGGGAAAATTTGTATCAATGCAGCGATTTTAGGCAAGGAGAGGGTTTGCTGGGCTAGGACTGATTTAACCTGGCACTGCTGGGGTGTCACCGGGGTGTTCCTGACTCACTGGGTGACTCCACAGCCTGGCCAGGGCTGTGTGAGAGCAGGTCCCACCCTGCCCACTGCCTGCCCCGGCCGGGCTCACACACACACCCTGGGTTGTGGGAGCTGCATTTCACTGAGCCCAGGGGTTCGGGGGCTGCTTTGAGCTGCAGGGGGTTCAGGGGGGACCTGGAGCAGTGCTTGGTGCCATCCTGGCTGTGGAGCTGCCCTGGGAGCTGTCTGAGGACCTGGACCTGGTCAGTGCCACCAGACCTGCTCTGCTGCTCTCGGTTGGATCCCGTGGGGCTCTGCTGCTTGTGGTGAGGTCCCTTCTCCCCCCTGCCTTGCTGTGTCACCTTTGCCTTCCTGCTGCTCCCCTTTTGGACCCTGGGACCAGCACTGAGGATGTTTTCAGCCTCTTAAATCCCAGAATGGTTTGGGTGGGAAGGGATCTCAAAGCCCACCCAGTTCCAGCCCTCCCACTGTCCCAGGCTGCTCCCAGCCCCAATGTCCAGCCTTTCTTTGGCCACTGCCAGGGATCCAGGGGCAGCCACAGCTGCTCTGGCACTTCCAGCCCAGGCAGGAATTCCTGCCCAAGATCCCATCCCTCCCTGCCCTCTGGCAGTGGGAAGCCATTCCCTGTGTCCTGTCCCTGCAGGCCTTGTCCCCAGTCCCTGTGCAGCTTTCCTGGAGCCCCTTCATGCCCTGGAATGTGCTGGAAGCTCTCCCTGGAGCCTTCCCCTCTCCAGGTGAGCACCCCCAGCTCTCCCAGCCTGGCTCCAGAGGGACTCCAGCCCTGGAGCAGCTCCGGGGCCTCCTCTGCATTCACTCCAATTTCATGGGTTCCCGTGGCTCAGGGCTTATCTCCAGAGCCTTTAGGACCTCTTGGCTTCAGCAGGAGATCATTGCTGGGGGCCCTGCAGCCCCTCCAGGGGATGAGGAATGAGTCCAAGGTTTGGATTTAGATGCAGCTCCTGAAATGCAGTGGGTGGAGGCCCCAGAGGATGCTGATCAGGGCACTCAGAGCTTGTTGGGATGTTTTGGATCCTGACATCAGGTTTGGCAGGGTCTCTTGGCAGCCCTTAAATCCACGTGGGATGGAGCATGAGTAATGAAACAAGCTCTAATTTTGCCCTAGATTAAATCCCTCCTTCCTGTTTTCAAAGAGGGAACCGTGGCAGGTGGTGGGGACAGTCAGCTGATTCCTTAGGAAATATTGGGGTCTGGAAGTTACAGGTGGGATTTGACTTCCACCAGAGGTGCTGTAGTTCAGGAGCAGGAAATTCCTGTGATGGTTCCTGTCTCTTGGGATAAATGTTTGTTATTTGGTTTAAGTTGAGGGAGTGGAGATCTTTTTTCCCCCAGGGACTGGGTTTGGTTAAACCTTAGAGACCAGAGTTCTCCTGGTGCCCCCAAGACACAGCAGTTACAGGATGACTCAATCCTACCGACCACAACAGGATTAATCCCTGCCCGGGGCTCCCTTTGCTCCCAAAAACATGAGACAAAGGACTTGCTTGGAAGTGTGAACACAGCAGGACACCTGTGGAGGGGAGACTCCTCAGGGAGGTGCTGACAAATGCTGAGTGATGCAACTGAGATCTTTATTAAAAGTTTCCTCTGGCAATTGTCAGGGAATTCCTTTCCTCCTTCTCCTGAGGTGGATTGAGCAGCTGAACATCTTCCCTGTCTCCTGTCCCCAGGTGTGACAGCAGGGCCAGCTCCTGGCTGTCCCTCAGAAACCTTTTTATTTGGATAAACAAAACCTTTATCCAGCAGCCCTGAAATTGTGGGACAGCCACAGCTGGGTGTTCCCATGGGAGATTTTCCCCAAAGCTCAGGCAGGAGTCTGCCTTCCCACGTGGATAAGAACTACCCAAATATCCTTTGGAACGTGGAATGGACAACTCGAAATCCCCACCACCACGAGTGGGCTGGCAGAGCTCCTGACCCCCGGTGAGAGTTGGGATGAGTTCAGTTTGTCCCTGTTTTCCTCTGCCCTGAAAAACACACGAAAGGACACGCACATTTTTGTGGTCAGAGCTTTGGGGCCGACTCCTCCCCCTCTGGTTTGGATGTGTCAGTGGAAAATATTTTTTTGGAGGTGAAATCGGCCTCTTGCTTGCTGGTTGCCTTGAAGGCTCTGATAAATGTGAGAACTTGATCACATGGAGTGATAGGTCCTATCAGATGTGCTTTATCTGCAAAACAAAGCTCTGTATAAATTCCCCTTTGCCAGGCCCAGCTGAACTTCCAGCAAACATGAAGCTGATTTTGATCTTCGGCGCCCTCATCGGGGCTGCCCTGTGCCTGGAAACCTTCGTTGGGTGAGTGACACTTCTGAGGAAAACCTTTCATTTAGGGCTGGGGTGCACTTGTTGGTTTTCAACTTCACAAAATCTGCTTGGGCCACATTTGTGGTTTCTGTGACTGATTGTTCTTGTTGCTTTGCTGCTCTGGTGTTTGAAGGAACCTCTCTCTACTTTTGTGTGGGTTTCCTAAGGAGGAGGGTCCAGCTGTGGAGTTGAGATCCTCAATTCCTGTTCATCCAAGCTTTGACTTTGGCTTGAGCTGAACCTCACTGCAAAAGCAGAGCTGAAAGATCAGAACCTGCCCTCAGATCAGAAAGTTCACCACTTTCCCTTTTTCCCCCCCAAGTTTCTTATTTCTCTTTCTTCATCTCTTCTTCATCTTCTTTTTCTTCTGCCTTTCTAAGTGTTTCAAATCCTGATTTCCAACCAATACATTCTAAAGGTTTGTCTTTATGTTGCATTGGCAAAATTATCCCGTGGGGCATTTCCTCACAGCCCCACTGACCATGGAAGAGCCTTAATAATTAAAGATTATAAAATCTACTGGATAAATCCTGAGGTGCAGGAAGTGAGCACTAGATGCCAGTGAGTAAATCTGTGTATGAAGGTTTAAGGAATAAGAATAAAAAATAATATAAAGAATATCCCCAAACTCAGGGATTTGTAAAGCCAGGAGGGGCTATTTTGATCTTTTAATCCTGAACTGAATTCTGGTGGATCCATTCCTCAGCAGCTGTGGTTAATTCATGGCAGAATCCAGTCCTGAGATAAAGCTTATGGCGATGGAGAATCCAGTAATAAGTTATTAATGCGGAAAAGTGCCTTCAGAGCTGATTTAACTCGGTTCAACAAAATCCCTCCGCTGGCCAGGGAGAGGATCCTGGTGTAAACGTGGTGTAAACGTGGTGTAAACGTGGTGTAAACGAGTCCCTTCCCAGCAGGTGAGGCCACGCTGTAAATCAAACACCCGCTCGTGTGCCGAGACCCTTTTTAGCTCGTTTCCATCTTCCAGAGGTTTCCAGCTGTGCAGTTCCTGTGCGCTCCCAGCTGTTTCTCTCCCCAGCCGCGGAGGGGGACTCATCCCACCTGGACGGTGCGAGCCACCCCCGGCTGGTGTCAGCAGCCTCTGACTAAACCGCAGCAAGGTGAAACTGATCCCGTGGTTAAAGTTTGCTCCCCAAACGTTTGGTCCTTCCCAACTCCACTGGAATATTATTTTCCCACACGCTGCTGCCCCAAAGTAACCGCTGGATGGATTGATCCCGGTGAGTTAAAACTCACCGCGGTGTGTGGTTTAGGAGGGTGCGGATTGTTGGCTGAACTCCTGGGTGACACCAAATTCAAGGAGCCATTGACACCCAATTAACACTGAATTAGCGATCCCAGGAACAAACCAGTTCACCCAGCCCCCTTCTGAGACTGGTTCTGAAGACGCTGATTTATTGCAGGCACCAGGTGCTCCGAATCAAGACCAAAAATGAGGAGGAGGTCAAGCAGCTGCAGCTTTTGGAATCGCTGGAACATCTGGAGGTGGGTCACGGCCACAGAGGCATCTGGGGACATTTCACTCGGGGCAGGATTTGCATCTCATTCACAACAGGGCAGGGTATGAATCTGCATCTCATTTGGAAGGTTCCCATCACCCTGGGGCGCCTGCCATAAATAAATTTACTCTCTCAACACTTTAAATTTGATCCAAGTTCGAGTACCAGCTCAGTGTTCAGCTGGGCCAGAATTGATATTTTTTTCCTACCGGGTTTACATCATATTCGTAAATGTTAGATCTTGATCTCAGCGTCGAAAAACTTGTTTTTCCAGTGGGAATGGCAATGTTTTGTCTCCCAGAGTTATGGAAGGAATTTATTAGTTAGCCTATACTGTACTGAAGCAGGAAAACACTGTAAAATCCCAGGTTGTTACTCTTCTTATTGCCATTGGTGAGAATTTTTAACATAGCTTTCCAAAATCACTGGTTTAAAAAATATTATATGAACAATTTAGAAATTAAAATTTAGAAAAGTCCTACCAAAGGACTACTAATGGTTTTCATGTTACCTAAGACTGGAATATGGAGTTTTTCTTGAAATTATTTCTAGTAAAAGGGAGAATAATAAAATAATCATCAAAAACAACTAAAACTTCCTCCTGTTTTTGTGACCAAAGCCTAAAAGTCAATGAAAAAACTGACTCAAGCCCCTTGGTATTTGTTATTTTCTTGAGTTTATCACAAGAACTGATACGAGGTTGTGGTGAGGCCGCAGAGAGAGAGAGGCATTCCAGGGCTCCTCTCTGCAGGGGCCGTTGGATTTGGGAGAAATCAGCATTTCTAAAACTCTGCAAGAGCTGTTTGCAGGATGACTTCCCCAAACCAAATCCATTTTCCTTTCTCTCTCCAGCTGGATTTCTGGATCAACCCCTCTGCCCCTGCTCTCCCCGTGGATGTGAGAATTCCTGCTGCCAGTGTGCAGTCAGTGAAAGCCTTCCTGGAATCCCAGGGGATCCAGTATTCCATCCTGATCGAAGACCTGCAGGTGGGCAATGCCACTGGCACTTATTTCTTACATCTTTTGGAAACACTGATTTGGCCTCAGTCCCACTTTTCCATACTCAGTTTTCCGTGGGATCCTCCCCTGATTGTTGTAGGTTGTGGATTATTCCTCAGAGACAATCCGTGGATCGCTGTGGGTGTTCTCTGGGTAGTGACATCAGCAAACCCCACAGGGCTCTTCTGACAACCCCTGAGGAATTCCACGTGGATTTTTGGCCCCAGACATTTGGGAATCCCAATACTGAAGTTACTCATCATTCACTAAACTCTGCTGAGAGTAGTTACAGATAAAAATCACCCACTTGGGCACTAATCTGACATTTCCTCATTAGCAGTAATCTGCAAAGGGCACCAAAACATCATTGCCTCACTGCCTTTTCATTTATTTATCTTCTAGCAAGTGAAGCAGACACTTCTCACCATTTGAATGTTATTTTAGGATGTCCTGGATAAAGAAAAGCAAGACATGGCTGAGAGTGCCCAAAGGCAGCGCAGCAGCAGCAGCTTCGACTTTGGTGCCTACCACACTCTGGATGATGTGAGTACCTCAGGGGAGGAGTGTTCTGATTTTTTCTGATCTTTTTGCACACTGCCTTCAATTCAACATCCTACATTAGGATCTAAAACGTCCTTGCAGCTTTTTCTGGCACGTGGGTTTGTTTTTTGCAGTATTAATTTTGTGCTGAGAACAATCAGTGTTGATCAAAATTCCATAAACTCTCCTGCAGACTCTGTCAAAACCCATTCTTCAAAAGAAAGAGAAATAAAGGGATCTTGAAATTGGGAAATGAAGAACTTTTTGCCCAGAAAAGCTGTGGCTTCCTCATCCTTGGGAGTGTCCAAGTTGGAGCAACCTGGGATAGTGGAAGGTGTCCCTGCCCGTGGCAGGGGGTGGAATGGGATGGGTTTTCCAACCTGAATCAGCCCCTGATTCTCTGGCAGGAATGGTAGAACACGTAAATGTGATATGAACCTCCTCAAATATGATGTTAATGTCCTCATGACCTTTCATTTCAGATCAACCAAGAACTGGACCATCTTGCATCTGAGTACAGCTTTGTGGAAAAGATCCAGATCGGGGAATCCTACGAGAAGCGGCCTCTGTACGTCCTGAAGGTACGGCAAACATCATGGGATGTGTCCGTGGGGAGGACGGACAGACAACACAGCCCAGAGCACCCCAAGCCATTCTGGGATGTCCTTGGCTGAGAGGTGGCAGGGTTTGAAATGCTCCTGTTTGATTTCCCAGTTCAGCACCGGAGGCTCCAACCGCCCGGCCATCTGGCTCGACGCCGGCATCCATTCCCGCGAGTGGGTCACGCAGGCCAGCGCCCTGTGGATCGCCAACAAGGTTCCTGCAGCAGCCATTCATCTGTGGCCTGTCTTGGCAATGTCTCCTGGTGTTTCAGAGGATATCACCCCTCTGTGTGTTCAGTTCATTCACCTCCCAAAAGCAGCTGACGCCCTGAGGATGTGGCGGCTGCCTCGACGTGGAATTGGGGAATTCTGTCCTGTTAGAACAGCTGAGTTGAGGCAGACAAAATGTAGTGGTTCAGGTGAAATTGTTACACAAATGACCAAAGACTCTGAGATTATTTTGCTGCTTTGCTCTGCTCACCCAGAAAAATGCAGTGGCAGTGGTTTTCTTCCACAAAATGCTGATCTCCAGCTCTCTATAAATGAGGATTTCAATCCTGCTGGAAATGACTGAGCCACCAGAGAAGCCACAGGATGACAGAATAATCTGAGCTGGAAGGGACCCAGAGGATCATGGAGTCCAGCTCCTGGCCCTGCACAGAACCATCCCCAAGAGCCACCCTGTGCCCAAGAGTGTTGTCCAAAAGCTCCTTGGGCTCTGTCAGTGCAGCACAGCTGAGAATTCCCAACCTGGCTATTCCATCTCAGTCTCAGTGCCAGCCTTAGCCTGTCCTCTGGGACAGGGAGGAGCAAATTTTGTTGTCCTCTTCCATTTTATTCTAAAGACCTCCTGTCTTCAGAATAAAAGAGTAAAACAGATTCACTGCTCACTCCATGTATAACAAGTTACAGCCAGCAGATAATGGATGTTCCTTGTTTCCCTGCCCCAAAATCCAGCCTTTCCTCTGTCCCAAACAATAAGGGAATGAACATTTGGGAAGGAATTACTCTGCTGAGCAGGGTGTGCTCTGTCTCTGCCTAGATTGCCTCTGACTATGGAACAGATGCTTCCATCACCTCCCTGCTGGACAAGATGGATCTTTTCCTGCTGCCAGTCGCCAACCCTGATGGATTTGTGTACACTCACACCTCGGTGGGTCAGCTCTGTCTGAGCTCAGTGAGATTCCTGGCTCTTCCAAGGAAATAATCAACACGAGGGAAGTGGGCTCTGAAAGTCTTAATGCTGTGAGAGGAGTTACCAAAGAGTTGGGCAGACAAAGATCCTCATTGATTGTCTAACCCATCCTAACCCCCTGTAAATACCCCAGTTTTAGTAAACACATTGGATTTTTGACCCTTGGCCCACCTTGGCAGTCCAAAATACTCTTGGGATCAAGCCTAGGATCAATCCCTCATGGATGGCAGCTCTTCCTGGGGGGCAGTTTTGGTGCCAGCCCCAGATTTGCTCCCTTTTGACGCGTTTCTCTGTTGTAGAATCGCTTGTGGAGGAAAACCCGCTCCAAGATCCCCGGCAGCATCTGCGTCGGAGTTGATCCCAACAGGAACTGGGATGCAGGTTTTGGAGGTAGGGATGAAGGTTCTGGACTCTGGATCCTGTTACACAGAACCAGCAGCTGCCTTTGTAGAAGGGGATTAATCACCCTGAGCACAGGATGAGGCAGCATCACGGAATTCTGGAATCATGGAGCCACGGAATGGTTTGGCTTGGAAGGACCCAAAATATTATTTAGTTCCACCCTCTGCCATGGGCAAAGACACCTTCCACTACCCCAGGTTGTTCCAAGCCCCATCCAACCACAGAACACCCCCAGGAATGTGGATTCCTGGGTTTCTGGGCAACCTGTTCCAGGCTGCATCATCTGAAAGTACATCCCTTGAACATCCACACTCTGTCGCTGCTGTTTGAGCATTTATCAGCATTTCAGGCCTTGCTTTGGCTGCAGCCCTGTCCTTAGGAAAGCCCAGCTTTGTGTGGGTCTGCCCCGACCTCCCAGGAATTGTGCTCCTCACAGGTTTGTTCCCTCCTTGCACCACCAGGTCCTGGAGCCAGTAACAAACCCTGCTCCGAGTCCTACCACGGGCCCAGCGCCAACTCCGAGGTGGAAGTGAAATCTGTTGTCGACTTCATCAAGAATCATGGAAACTTCAAGGCCTTCCTGACCCTCCACAGCTATTCCCAGCTCCTGATGTATCCCTATGGATACAAATGCACCAGGCCAGATGATTATGCCGAGCTGGTGAGACAGGACTTGGCTTTACCTTCTTCTCTTCTGTCCAGCTGCCTTTCCGTACTTTCCATGCTCTTCCTTCAGGACAGCATGGCAGCTGGAATAATATCTCTGGGGCAGTGTGGATCTCACAACCACAATTCGAATGGGAAAGACCTCTGGAGGTCTCTGTTCTAACCCTGTGCTGAAAGGGCTTTGGAGTGGGAGCCAATTTCAGTCTGAGTTTGGATTAATTGTTTTCATTTGTTTTGATATTTCTAAAGAAGAATTCCACAGCTTTTTCAAGCTCATCCCAAAGTTTCCCTCATCTCATGGGGATTTTGATTTGTCCTAATACCTAAATGCAGCTCCCCTGTGGCAATTTGTTGCCTTTTCCCCTCCTTCACAAAGAACCCAGGTCTGTTTTCCACCCAGCCCCCATGATGCAGTTGAAGTGAGCACAGGGTAAACCCTGGAGTATTGGAAGATCCCAATTGCCTTGGGAATTTCTGGTATCTCTTGAGCCTTCCCTTCACAAGCCAGTGAGAGAAACACTGGATGAACTCTTAGAGAACCTGCTGGAATTTAATTCGCCTGCAGTGGCACCTCCCAGAAATTCTGTGGAAGTTGTGACTGCCGTTGGTGTGAATCATCTCCAAAGCACTTTGGTGATTTCTGATTAAACCCCAATGTTTAATCTCAGGAAGTGTGGCTGCTTCCTGACTTTCCCTTCATCTTCTCCCCTCCAGGAATCTCTGGGAAGAGCTGCTGCCAGTTCCATCCGCTCCCTCTATGGCACCACCTTTCAAGTGGGCACCATTTGCAAAACCATCTGTGAGTATTTGGCCACTCAGAGCTTTCAGGGGCTGTCCCAGGACACCAATCCCTCTCCTCCCCTCAGGGTCTGTCCCTCGTGGAAGCCACAACACTCCTGTGCAGTGACACCACTGGTCACACACCGCACCTGAGCGTTCCCAGCCAAACCTCATCCTTCTCCCCCAAAATACAAACAGCAGGACAACACAACTCCGCCATTCCTCTGCTCACCCCTCTGGATCATCTCCCTTTCCCTTGCAGACCAAGCCAGTGGAGGCAGCATTGACTGGAGCTACGACAACGGGATCAAATATTCCTTTGCCTTCGAGCTGCGGGACACGGGGCGCTACGGCTTCCTGCTGCCCGCCAACCAGATCCTCCCCGCGGCCAAGGAGACCTGGCTGGGCCTGAAGAAAATCATGGAGCACGTGAGGGACAAGTCCTCCTGAGAGCTGGGCTGGGAGTCAGCTCCCTGCAGCACCAGCTCAGAAATCCTCCCTGTGCTGTGATGGCTGCAATGATAAAAATGGCTGAATAAACCCCCCGTGCATTCCCCCCATGGTGTTTGACAAGTCTCCTGTTCCTTGTGTGTGACGCATCCCTGAGGAGATTTTGGGACACAACCCTCCCTGCACACACATCCAGTGCCACCCCTGCCATGGCAGGGACAGCTCCCGCTGTCCCAGGGTGCCCCAATGTCCAGCCTGGCCTTGGACATTGCAGGGATCCAGGGGCAGCCACAGCTGCTCTGGCAATTCCAGCCCAGCCAGGAATTCCTGCCCAAGATCCCATCCCTCCCTGCCCTATTCCAGTTTAAAGCCATTCCCTGTGTCCTGTCCCTGCAGGCCTTGTCCCCAGTCCCTCTGCAGCTCTCCTGGAGCCCCTTTAGGCCCTGGCAGGGGCTCTGAGCTCTCCCTGGAGCCTTCTCCTCTCCAGGGTGCAGAAGGCCTGGTGTTAACCAGCATAACCCAGGCTATGGAATTGATTAAAGGAATTTAATTTCCCTTGACGAGCCTCAGGACCCTGCCAGGCCCCCAACCACTGTCCTCAGATGTAGACCCCCATGTATTTGGGTGCCCCTTTTCTCCCTCCCACGTGTTCCCAGTGGATGTGGTCAGAGGGAAGACAGAGATGGGAGGACACCGCTCCTGATCCAGCACCCAGCCCCTCAGGAGCCCCTCGTTCCATTGTTCATCCTGCAGATTTCTTGGGGATTAAGAGCAGAGAGCTCAGGAGGCCCTGAAGGATCAGCTTAGTGGTGGCTGCTGCTGCTGCTGTGGTGATTATCGAGCCTGCCAGGTTTATCTTGGTGTCTTGTGACCCCCCAGCAGCTGGTGAGTTCCTCACCCTCGGGAGCCTGGCAGGAGAGCAAACAGCGCTGATGTGGCCGATAAAACCCTGCGGACTCAGGGCACGGAGCTGTTGGCAGGAAAAGGGGAAGGCAGCTGGAAGTACCCCAGGGGGCTGGATTTGGGTTAAAAGCAGCTGTTTTGGAAAGCAAACCCATGCTTGGGGCAGCCAGTGCTACCTGTGTGGCCTTGGCCCCTCTGCTCACGTGGCACCTGCTTCCCAAACTGACCCAGCTTTCCAAAATCCCATCCTCTACCCGGTGATTAAAAACCACTGCTGGTAAATCCCAGGGACAGGGCACACACTTGGACCTGATGAGCTCTTGTGTCCAGAGCAGGAACTGCAGAGCCTGAGGAGCCTTGGCTGGAATGTGGAACTGTGACCTTGTCCTGGCATGGAGCTCATTCCAAACATCCAGGGCTTGAGGCCCCCTGTGCCCTCCTCTTTAAGTGCCTGGTATGAGCAGAGCTCATCCAGGCCTGGAACCCTCACTCCAGAGAGATCTGGAGTTGGAGCAGTGGATGGCACCCAGAGGAACAGGAGGGTGTGTGCCATGGTGGGGCCAGGAGGGAGATGGGCTGGAGATGACACAGGTGTGGGGTGGGGGGACCTAACTGGGACCTTCCCATGCCAAGGAAGGAGATCATTGAGGAAACAGAGCCAAGCTCTTCAGCAGAGAGTGATGGGAGAGACAGCGAGAGCTGGAACGAGGGAGGGCCAGGAGGGACATCAGGAAATGCTTTTCACCAGGAGAAGCAGCAGGACCTGGTGGCAGTGGGGCCTCCATCTCTGGAGGACTCCAAGATCCAACGAGGAGGGACCTGGCGGGTCCCCAGAGCTGACCATGCTTCATCCAGGCACTGGATACAGACCTCCCATGGTGCCTTCCCACCTCGACCACCCCACGATCCTGCCTCGAGGAGGATCCTGGAACCACCCCACCAACAGCACCAGTTCTGCCCCGCAGAGCCCCAACAGACCCCAGCACCTTCCCCACGGCACCTCCTGCCCTCGGTGCAGCCAGAATCGCCTGGAATTTATGGAGAAAAACATGGGCAGAGGATGTCAGCTGTAAAAACCTGGCCTGGGAGGTGCCTGCCAGCCTGGGAACACAGCCCAGGAAGCCGGAGCATCCCTGACAAGCGCAGTGGGAGCTCAGGGGCAGCGCAGATAAGGCCCAACAAAGGCCCTGCTGTAACCTGCGGAACAAAGACGCTGCTTTAACTGGGGAACAAAGACACCTCTGACAAACTGACCTCCTTGGTTAGCCCCTGTCGGTGACAGCTGCTCCAGAGCCACTGCTTACACTGAAAACATAAAAATAATTCATTTTCTACCCAAAAAGGAGCCTTTCTGTCTGAGCATTACCCCAGGTGAACGTCCTTGTGCACCTCCAACCTCCACGACTTCCATCGAATTTGGAGTGAGATTTCATTTCATCCACCATCAAGTGGCTCCACTCCTGGGAATGGTTTGATGAATAATTTGAACAATATATTTTACATTTTTATATATATATATATATATACATTTATACATGAACTAATTAATCATAAATAAGTCCACGTTTAAACGCTTGCTTTTTCTGCAAGTAACTTTGTTGTAGCTTGTCATTACACACGCATTACTAATCATAATTATGACTGACTTACTCATAGCAATGTGTCATGAAGAAATTCGTGGAAACAAAGAGCTGTTTCCTGGTGGTTTTGGGGCTCCTGTGAGCACGGCGTCCCCAGCGTGCCACGGCCGTGGGCTGGGAGCCGCCCGTGCCCACGGCAGCTCGGGGCTGGGAGCACGGCCACTCATCCAGGCCGCGCTCACCGAGGGAGACGTTATCAGATCCTCCCTAAATTGGCTGCTCTTGTGTTGACTTTGCCAAATGAAGCAAACGTTTGGGCTCGCGGGAGCCCTTCCTGCCTGCTCTGTTTGTCACTGCCGACGCCGCGGGGACGGCGGATGTGGCCCCGGCGAGGAGCTCTGACCACTGAGGGGGTTCCGTCTGTCCTCGGGGCTGGGGCTCTGCTCCCACCCACCATGGAGACCCTGCTGGTCTTCCTCGCCCTCCTGGGGGTCAGCAGCACCGAGCAGCTCTTCGTGGGGTGAGTCCTGCTGGAGCAGGGGGTGGTGGGACACCGCGGCTGGGATGGGGATCCAGGTGCCCACCCCGGAGAGGGGCCCATCCCCACCATGTCCTTCAGGGTCAGCCAGAAGGGGGACATCCCAAAGGATGGAAATCCCACAGGGTTTTTTCCCAACTAGGAAAGAGTTGGTCTCGGCCCAGGTTTGGAGGGAGGTTTGGAGCAGGCAGCAGGTAGAAATTAGGGAATGTGGAAGCCTCAGGGCATCGCTCCAAGCTTTGCCAGGGTGTGGAATCCCAGAGGATCAGAGGATGATGTGCATGGCTCAAACACGATGGCTGTGGAGCCATCCAAGGATTGTCAGGAATAAACCCCAAGGATTGCTGGGAATATCAGCCAAGGATTGCTGGGAATAACAGCCAGGGATTGCTGGGAATAACCAAGAAATTCTGGCAATAATTCGCCGTGGGAAAGAACAAGATGTGGCTGGAGAAGGGGCCCTGTGGGGGGAGGGCAGCACTTTTCCAGGACAAACATCCTGGTTGTAGCTCCTGGAGATAAGAAGAGCACAGTCCAGTGCAGGAATGAGGCTGAGAAGGGGGCATGGAATTAGGGGAGGGCAGTCAGGACAACCTAAAACTCCCAAAGCCTCCAACCCATTTCCAGAAAGGCCTGAATGAATGGACTGGCAATGAGAAGTAACTTGGAGAGAAAGTGGGAATTCCGTGTTCAGGGTAGGGAAAACCTACCCATAAAAACCTACCCCACAGGATGCTGGACATGCCACCAGCTGGAGCTAGAGCTGGTGAGCTCATGACCAGGGACAGGACCCAGGGAATGGATGGACCTGTGCCAGAGGGGTGTAGGTTGGATATCAGGAAAGGTTCCTCATCTAGAGGATGCTGGGCACTGCCCAGGATCCCCAGGGAATGGGCACGGCTCCAAGGCTGCCAGAGCTCCAGGAGTGTTTGGACACCACTCTCAGAGCCAGGGTGGGATTGTTGGGGTGTCTGGGCAGAGCCTGGAGTTGGATTTGATCCTCATGGGCCCCTTCCAGCTCAGGATATTCTGTGATGTGACTGACCCACCTTCCTTCCTGCTTTCCTGCTTTCCTGCCTTCCTCCCTGCTTTCCTTCCTCGGCCACGATGCTGTGGTTGAGGGATCCATCCAGGGTCCCATCATTCTCCTCCAGGCAGGGGCTGCTGGGAGGGATCTGAGCAGCTGCAAACCAAGGCTCTCCAGGGAATGTTGGGGCTGCTCCCTGATTTTGGAAAAACTACAAGGATTTAATGCCTGCCCGAGTCCCCCGGGCACGGAATGGGCAAATGGAAATTGTTATCACCCTGGGGAGAGGGTGAAACTGATAAATGAGGAGATAAGAGGACAACAGGTATGGAAGGGGAAAGGTGAAGGAATTTTGTGCCATTCTGGGAGCAGCTTTAAGTACTGCCCAACAGGAGAGGTTGGAGGTAAAGGATTGATCCAAGGTGAGAAAACCTCTCTCCCATAGAACATTTCCTCCTCTCCAGGGGCTGTGCCTGTCCTTGGGAAGCCCAGCCAGGCTGGATTGGGACCTCTGCTGGGGAGTACATCCATAGATATAGAACACATCCATGTGAGATATTCCCCAGCATCTTGGGAGCTGATCAAACAAGGCTGGAGATCATCTCAGGCTCCCCAGCACTTGCTCTTTCCCCATCATGGCTGCTCTGAACATGATTTTTTTTCTCTCAACACCAACAACGGATGCATTTTCTAACCCTCTGAGCCGGTGTGGAGCTTCCCCAGCCTCCCCCCAGCCTGGAGTCCCCTCCCTGTGACCCCTCTGCCTCCCTGCAGGGACCAGGTGCTGCGTGTCACGGCCAGGAACGAGGAGCAGATCGCCCTGCTCGGGGTGCTGGGCGAGCAGGAGGAGCTGCAGGTGAGCTCTGAGGGGTCCTGAGCAGCCCCCTGGTCACAGACCCTGGTGCATCCAGGGCTCCTTCCTTCTTTTGCCATCCCATCCTTTTTCCACCCCATTTTGGAGATGTACCATTTAGAGCCATATAAATATGAATTTAACCTGGGGCTCCTTGAGCTCAGAGCTCCCGTTTTGTATGAACTGGGAACAGCCCACAAATACTTACTCAAACAACTTGGGCTGGCACCTTTCTGTAGGTTCCTAACCAGACATCCATCTGTGGCCCAAAATTGGTCCAAAAAACCTTTTTAGATCCTTCATGGAAACTCCTGTGAGATCCCTGGAGGTGCTGGGGAGCTCAGTGGATGAGCAGCAGCACAGGATGGGGCCGAGTTCTCCCTTGCAGCTCACCTTCTTCTTCCCAGGTGGACTTTTGGCGTCACCCCAACAGCCTCGGCCACCCCGTGGACCTGCGGGTGCCCCTCCCCAGCCTCCAAGGAGTCAAAAAACTCCTGGATTCCCAGAATTTTTCCTACAGCATCATGATCGAGGACGTGCAGGTAATGGCCATGATGGGAACAGGACAAGCTCCTGCAGCTCAACCCTGAGAGAAAGTCCAAAGAGTTGGAAATCAAGAGATGGAAGAACAATCCAACCCCCTGCTCCTTCCAGCTTTTTAGATCTTGGGGTTTTTTTGCCTCCTCACCAGGAATTATTGGATGAAGAAAAGGAAAGCATGAGGAGGTCTAGGAGGGTGAAGAGAAGCTCCAGGACATTCGATTTCGCCTCCTACCACACTCTAGATGAGGTACTTTTCTCTGCAGAGAACTGGCTCTGTCCTGCTGGGGTCACACTGGGGCCACATCCATGTGACGGTCGTGGTGAGCTCTTGGTGACAGGTGAGACCTTCCTGGGACATGTTTCTTGTCCTTGGTGGGGATTTTAGCTGAGTTGGGAGATTGGGAAATCTTCCACATCCAGCGAGGCCACTCCTGGAAGCTCCCACCCTGTGGGAGACATTTTCAGCTTCACTTTGGGGGTGCTTGGAGCCCAGTTTGGGACTGGTGGGGGCTGTGATGGTGTTGGGGCTGCCTCAGAGCTTTTTCCCTCACCATTCCTTCTACTTTTCTAAAAATCTTGTGATGTGCCTTTCCCTGCCCTACCACCTCGTGCTCTCCAGGGAAGCACGAGGTCTTCTCCAGGAGAGTCCCAGCTCTCCAAGGAAGCACCAGATCTTCCCCAGGAGAGTCCCAGCTCTCCAAGGAAGCACCAGATCTTCCCCAGGGAAGCTCTGCCTGTTGCATTGGGTCCTGGAGACCCTCAAAACCAAAAGGTGAGAACCAGGCTGAGCCTCAGGACCCAGCAGCTCCTCCTTCCAGATCTACGACTGGATGGACGTCCTGGTGGAGGATCATCCCAACCTTGTCAGCAAGATGCAGATCGGGCAGAGCTACGAGAACCGGCCCCTGTACGTGCTGAAGGTGGGTCCTGGGGCAGCCTCGCCTTGAAAATCCCCCCTCAGGATGAGAAGTTGTGCCAAGGGAGGCTCAGGGTGGACATCAGCAGGAATTTCCTCATGGAAAGGGCTGCCCAGGAGGTTTGGAGTCTCCATCCCTGGAGGTGTCCAAGGAACACCTGGATGTGGCACAGTGCTCCAGGCTGGGGACAGGGTGGGGATGTGGCACAGCTTGGATTCTGTGATCCTGGAGGGTTTTTCCAGCCTCGGTGACCCCGTGATTCCGTGCAGTTCAGCACCGGGGGATCCAACCGTTCGGCCATCTGGCTGGACACCGGCACCCACTCGCGGGAATGGATCACCCAAGCCACCGGTGCCTGGACAGCCAACAAGGTGACCTTGGGATCACCTGGGACGTGGGACCCCAATTCTTGCCCTGCCTCTGTCCCATCCCTCGTCTCCGAGGGGCACCGGGACAGCTCCTGCTCCTCTCCATGCAGATCGCCAAGGAATACGGGCAGGACCCCTCTGTCACGGTCCTCCTGAACAACATGGACATCTTTGTGGAGATTATCACCAACCCTGATGGCTTTGCCTTCACCCACAGCTCTGTGAGTGCCGCGGGGGGATCCTGTCCCAGTGCTGTCCCCAACCACGGCTGTCCGTGGTTTTTGGGTGGGGAGGGATGTTCCTCCCCATGAGGGACGGCGAGTGGAGATCCCTGGAGATGCTTGGGCAGGGCTTGGGATTCACATCCCTGTTCCAGTCTCCTCTCTGTGTGCTTCTAGAACCGCCTGTGGCGCAAGACCAGGTCCATGAACGCTGGATCCCGCTGCGTCGGAGTGGATCCCAACCGAAATTGGGATGCTGGGTTTGGAGGTGAGACCTTGGCCACCAGGTCCCCACATTGTTTGTGCCTCAAAACACCGAAACTTTCTGCTAGAGCAGAGGAACCCAGGGATGGAAACCATTCCTGAGGGATCCTCTCTGGATCTCCTCCTCTGCCTGCTCCAGGTGCTGGCTCCAGCAGCAATCCCTGCTCCGAGACCTATCGTGGTCCTCACGCCCACTCCGAGAGGGAAGTGAAAGCCATCGTGGATTTCATCCGTGCCCACGGGAACGTGAAATCCGTCATCTCCATCCACAGCTACTCCCAGATGCTGCTCTTCCCCTACGGATACAGGAGGGCACCCACACCTGACCACCAGGAAATGGTGAGAGGGCCCCAAAACGTGGGGCTGTGACCACCTGGCAAAGTCAGGCAGAGCATCCCCAGGAGCCTCCCTGCTCCTCTCGTTAGATACAGCCCGAATATTGAACCCCTGCACCTGGGTCCTGGTGGAGGGTGGCTCTGAGATGGACCTCAAACATCAAAAATTGAGGGGTTTTTGGGAAAACCTAGAGCAGAAGGGATGGGGAATGATGGGCTCTAGACCCCCCTGCCCCTTGATCCACCAGATCCCACCACTTTTGGTGGTTCCTTTGCAGAATGAACTGGCCAAGAAGGCCGTGAGTGACTTGGCCGCTGTGTTTGGGACCAAATACACCTACGGCAGCATCGCCAACACCATCTGTGAGTGTCCCTCCCTCACCCCGCAGCAAATCCCTCGGGAATGTGCTCCCATCTGAGCCCCTCTCCCTGCAGACATGGCAGGAGGCACCACCATCGACTGGGCCTACGACAACGGGGTGAAATATTCCTTCTCCTTGGAGCTGAGGGACTCAGGGCGCTATGGATTCCTCCTGCCCAGCTCCCAGATCGTCCCCACTGCCACTGAGACGTGGCCAGCGCTCCTGGACATCATGGTGCACGTCCTGGAGCACCCATACTGACCCCAGCACCTCCCACAGCATTCCCTCCTCTCAATAAATCCTCATGGAGATTGATTCGGTGGTTTCAGGCAGCCTCGTTTTTTTCATGCTAAACTCCAAAAAAAGGGTGGAAAACACCTCCAGCCCTGCAGGTGTTGATTTTCCCCTTGTGACTTTGGCTCAAAGTCCCCATCCTTTGGAACAAACAGCCAGCATGGGAGGAGATGGGGTTTTTTGGGCAACCAATCCCAAATCTGTGGAGTTTTGAGCAGCTTTGCTTCATCATGCCTTCCTGGGGGGTTACAAGGAGGGACATGGGGCACCCTCAGGGCCATCACTGGGTGCAAGGTCCTTCCAGGCATTCAGAATTTATTTTTGGCTCCTGGGACAGCTGTCACCTGCTCTGACCTCTGTCCTGGGCCAAGCTTTACACCACTTTCCTCAGGCAAATTTTAAACCACTTTCCCCACCGCTGTGGTTTAGGGATCCAGCTCACCAAGCCCCAAGTGAAAATCTGCAATTTCACGCATTCTCAACCCAAATTGATCCTTTCCCTCCCCTCAGCTGACGCTGGGGGCTGTGGGATTTTGGCACCTCTTGGTCTCACCTTGCTGGCAGCTGACTCACCCTGGCCCCAGCCGGTTCCTGGGACAGGTTTGGCCGGCACTGGGAGTGCCTGGATGGGGACGGCGGGGGCTGACCTTGGCCGGTGGCAGCCAGAGCCTTCCCAGGGCTCTGGGAAAAGGGACAGCTGGAGGGGCCAGGCTGGGGCCACCATCCCATGGGATTTAAGAGGCCCCAGGGCACTGTCAGGATGTGAGACCGGCTCTCCCCGCTGACCATGAGGCTCCTCCTGCTCCTGGCTGCCCTGGTGGCAGTGGCCACCTGCACCGAGACCTTCGTTGGGTATGGGGGCTGGCATGGGGATGGTGGCACCGGGTGGGGCACAAGGAGCTGGTTCAGCCCCGAGGGAGCACAGGGGAAAGGCTCAGGGGAAGCCCTTGAATGGGGGGATGGATGGGGTGGGGTTAGGCCGGACTAACAGGGCTGGAGCTCGTCCCACACCCCCAGCACCCCCTGACCCCACAGGCACCAGGTGCTGCGTGTCACCCCCCAGAGCGATGAGGAGCTGCAGAAGGTGCAGGAGCTGCAGGACCTGGAGCATCTGCAGGTACTGGGTGTGGAGGTGGATTTTGGGGACACCCCCCCAGCCAATAGCCTTTGTTTTAGCCCAAGCAAAGCAAGGATGGGGTCGGATGCGGGCTTACGGCAACCAAGCCACGAAAAGCAAGACAGGCTGGTGCTGGGGGGTGCATCCCGAGGCAGGATCCGACCCCTTATCTCCATTTTCCCATCCAGCTGGATTTCTGGCTGGCTCCCCGCGGGCTCGGACTCCCCGTGGACATCCGCGTGCCCTTCCCCAGCCTGCAGGCGGTCAAAGCCCACCTGGAGGCCAGTGGGGTCTCCTACTCCATCATGATCGAGGATGTGCAGGTCAGCGGTGCCGCAG
Source organism: Nicator chloris (assembly GCA_013400495.1). Taxonomy (NCBI): domain Eukaryota; kingdom Metazoa; phylum Chordata; class Aves; order Passeriformes; family Pycnonotidae; genus Nicator; species Nicator chloris. Next base: position 68,060 of record WAAE01018524.1, on the reverse strand, counting down.
GGCAGAGGTGGGATCCCATCCCATCCAGTGGGAATGAGGCTCATCCTGCCCCGTGTCCCACAGGCCCTGCTGGATGTAGAGCAGATGGAGATGCTCCGCAGCAGCCGCCGGCTGTCGCTCAACACCGACACCTTCAACTACGAGGCCTACCACACCATAGATGAGGTGGGGAAGCACCAAATTGGAGGCATTTTGGGGGAAAAAGTTTGCTCTTGGGCAGGGGGGTGAGCTGGGAGTGACCCCCACATCCCTCGTTCCCAGATCTACAGTTTCATGGACATGCTGGTGGCTGAGAACCCCAACCTGGTGAGCAAGCTGGAGATTGGCCGCTCGACCGAGAACCGTCCCCTCTATGTGCTCAAGGTGAGGATCTGGGGATCGTGATCCAGAGGGGACAGTGGTGACAGGGACAAAGCCAACCCCATGTCTCTGCTCTCCCAGTTCAGCACAGGGGGCACGAACCGCCCGGCCATCTGGATCGACACCGGGATCCACTCCCGCGAGTGGGTGACACAGGCCAGCGGTGTCTGGTTTGCCAAGAAGGTACTGACACATCCCAACAGGGCCACCCGGCCCTCCTGAGCTGTGGGATCCAGGTGGGTGATCCCACAGGGAGGACAAGGAGCCCCAAACCTCCATCCTCTCTAGATTGTGCAGGATCACGCGAATAACGAAGGTGTGGCCTCCATCCTGGAGACGATGGACATCTTCCTGGAGATTGTCACCAACCCAGATGGCTTTGTCTTCACCCACACCAAGGTACCGCCCCGAGTTTCCTCTCCCTGGATGGGGCTGGGAAGCAGGATTTGGGGTGTTGCACATCCCTGAGAGGGCAAAGCCTCCTCATCCACATTTCCATGGGATGGGAAGGGGACCACCATGAGCTGAGCACCTCCAGCCCCGTGCTCCAGCTGAGGTGGCTCTGCCCTTCCAGAACCGCATGTGGCGCAAGACCAGGTCCAAGAACTCGGGCTCCATCTGTGTTGGAGTGGACCCCAACCGCAACTGGGACGCAGGTTTTGGAGGTCAGAGCTGTGCCCTTGCCCCTGTGGAGCGTTTCCCCTCTCCAGCTGGAGGTTCCAAAGCTGTTTCTGGCTCAAGGATCCATTGATGTCCCCTGGGGAAGAGGTGGGATTTGCTCTCCATAGCAGAGCTGAGGGTTTGGGCTCCATCAGGGCTTTGATGTCTCCCAGTGACAAATGAAAGTCACCACACAGATCTCTAGCAGGAGCCCCAGGAGCATTCCTTGATCACCACCAAGCAGCTGAGGGGTGGGAAAACCTCTTGGGTGTGGAAGCGTCCAAATTCCCACTGTGTTCTCACCATCCTCTTCTCCGCAGACGCCGGCGCCAGCGGAAACCCTTGCACAGAGACGTACCACGGACCCTACCCCAACTCGGAGCCCGAGGTGAAATCCATCGTGGACTTTGTGAAGAGCCATGGCAACATCAAGGCTTTCGTGTCCATCCACAGCTATTCCCAGCTCCTGCTCTACCCCTACGGCTACACCGAGACCCCGGCGCCGGATGAGCAGGAACTGGTGAGGCACACGTGGTTTGAGGGGTTGGGGTGGAGCTCTTCTGCTGCTCCACGGAGGAGCCACCTCTGTCCTGCATCCATTGGGAAGCTGGCAGGAGCTTCGGCATCTTTTTGCACCCAGGAAAAAGCTGCATCTCACAGGTTTTTCCTTTCTCTGGCTCATCTTTGCCCCTTCCCTGTATTCCCAGCACGAGCTTTCTGCCAAGGCCGTGGCAGCTCTGACCTCCCTGTACGGCACCAAGTACAAGTATGGCAGCATCATCACCACCATCTGTAAGTGCTGGGACAGCCCCAAAATCCCCAAATCTCAAAAGCCCCAAAATCCCCAAGCCTCAAAATCCCCAAAGCCCCAAAACCAACCTTCACACTGGCCAAATATTCCACAGAATCCCCGTACAAAGCCACTGAGGCTCTGAATCCCCCCCCATTTTTTTTCCTCCCTCAGACAGAGCGAGTGGATCGACTGTTGACTGGACCTACAACCAGGGGATCAAATATTCCTTCACCTTCGAGCTGCGGGACACGGGGCGCTACGGCTTCCTGCTGCCCGCCAAACAGATCGTTCCCACCGCCGAGGAGACCTGGCTGGCCCTGAAGGTCATCATGGAGCACGCCCGGGACCACCCGTACTGAGCTGGGAGCAGGGCTGCAGCAGCTGCAGAGGGGGAAGAAGGCAATCAGTCAATCAATAAATGGCAAGAAGGATGAGAAAAGCCTGTGGTTGTGTTTTCTCTTTTTCCCAGCTCGGGTGGAAAAGCCCTTTCAGAGGTGGAGTCGGTGCCAGCACAAACAGGGTGTGCTGGGCCAGTGGCCTTGAAAAGGAATTGGTTGAAAGGGCATGAAAATAGCAGGAACAAGAAGGAAGGAAGGTGGTGGTTTTCCCTTTGCTCTGGCAGAGGACGGGAAGGGAATTGGGCTCTGGGACACGAGGTCAGCAGGATTTATTGGGGCTCCAGGAGAGCTGCAGAGGGACTGGGGACAAGGCCTGCAGGGACAGGACACAGGGAATGGCTTCCCACTGCCAGAGGGCAGGGCTGGATGGGATCTGGGGCAGGAATTCCTGCCTGGGCTGGAATTCCCAGAGAAGCTGTGGCTGTCCCTGGATCCCTGGAAGTTTTCCAGGCCAGGCTTGGAACAACTTAGGACAGTGGAAGATGTTCGGGGGTTGGAACTTGATGGGCTTTAAGGTCCCTTCCCACCCAAACCTTTCTGATTGTGTGATCCCTCCTCACCTGCTGCAATCCCTAGGGAATGGGGAGCTGAGCCCCTGCCCACTCCCAGCTTTTCCAGGCTCTCCACAGCTCTCCAAGCTGCAAATAAATCACCCAAGCAGATGCTGTCATTTACATTTTATTAAATTAAACAATTAAACCTCTCAGCCTCTGCAGAGTTTGACTCTGCTCCAAACAACACCAAGAGTCCAAATCCACACAAGTCCATCGAGGTGGTGGGAAAGTACATCCAGTCCTTGCTTTGATTCCTTGGATTTGGAGGATTTCAACTCAGGCCAGTTTTGCCTGACTGTTTCACCAGGAGGTTTTCATGCAGCACGGAGCAGCCAGGGATTCTGGATCTGTCTCCCACAGCTGGATAGCAAAATCAGGTTTTTAGCCAATGCAATGACATTTCCAAGAACTCATGGAGCTGGAAAAATCTACTCCCACAGCAGCAGGACCTTATCAGACTGAACCTGCCAGTCCTGCAATCAGCATTGTCTGATTTCACACTCAGAGACACAATAAATGTCCTCAGGGACATTGAGTCCTAAGCTGCCAAACAGGAAATTATGTGCCATTTCTCCTATTTTTTGTCCTTTCACCAGAATTATCCCAAAATCACCAGTGAGTTTTGGGATGTGTCGAAGATTGTCTGCTTCAAAAAGGGGAAAAAACACTGAATCCAAAAATACACACAAAACCCCACAAGACCATGATAACCAAAGTGGGACCAGGCTCAGCAATGCCAGATGGAAAAACTGGAGTAGAATCCCTCCAAAATCACCTCCAAAGTGTCCCACAGGCAGCTCAAGAATATCAGAGGATTCCCAGGTTATCCAGCAGCACCAATTTGAGGAAAGCTGTGCTAATCATTTTCCAGGAAACTTGCACCCTGCTCAGTGCCAGATTCCAGGTCTCTGCTGGGTTTTAGGGACCCTGGTGAGGCAGCACCAGCAAATTTCCCTTCATCCACCCTAAACTTTAAAAAAACTTCTAAAAAACCTCTGGCAAAGGAGTCACTGGGAAATAAAATTCCAGTTATTTTCCTCCAGCTCACCTTGAAAAAGACACAACTATTCACAAAGTGTCCACAAGCAAGCACGACTGTCACAGCACCAACTGGGCAATAAAAAACATCCTTATTACAAATACTTCTGTTTGTTAGCATAATTTATCTTAAAAGAAACCGAAAAAAACCTTCCAGGGTCTTCTCTCAATTTTGGCAAGTTGCTGAATGTTTTTATCTCTGCTAAAAACACCAAAGTCCGTGCTCACAGATGATTTTGGCCTGTTCACCCTCACATGCTCCAGGCACGGCCTGGGAATGTTACAGACACAAATTCCTTCAGCCGGACTAAAAACTTTGTGCAACAGTTTCTACTGGTCCCAGCCTTTGCTACCAGTTTGCTCCCTCCCCTACAAAACCAGTTCTATCACCTCTGTCCTGCCCTGCACCACAAGTGATGCCATTCCTGCTTCTAGGAAACATCATTCCAGCTGCCCAGCCTTACCCGAGCTGCCAATTCTCACCACGGCTGCTTTTCTCTGCGGATTCCTAAAAACCACAAACGGGCTGCACTGCTCAGGATTCCCAAAACCTGGATACTCCTTTATTTCCATGGCCTTTTCTGGATGCTGGTCCTGCTGTGGGAGCTGCTGCTCTGGGATCTCACGGTGCTAGCAGGGCTGGGGAGGCTGGGGTTGCTCCTCACGGATGGCAGCCTGGAGTCGTGGCCTGAAACACCTCGGGTGAGGCGGCCTGTGGGAAAAACAACCCCAAATCAGAAATTGGATGTCCACAAGTTGAGGCTGCCCCTGGATGTGTCCAGCCAGGTTGGATGGGCTTGGAGCAATCTGGGATAGGGGAAGGTGTCCCTGCCCATGGTGGGATGGATGGGGTTTAAGGTCCCTTCCCACCCAACTATTTCATGATTCCATGATGAAGTTGTAACACATTCTGGAGCCTTACTGGCAGCGTCTGAAGGAATGTGCTCCTCGGCCAGGTAATGCTTTAACTTCTGCAGATCATCTGCAGAAAACCTCCACTTGTTCTCGGCGCGCGTGGGTGGCACCCTGGGCGTCACCTTCCTCCGGGCAGTTCCCGTGGGCGCTGCCACCTGGCAGGACACGGGCAGCGTGCCCGTGACCAAGCCCTCCGGGATCTTCTGGGCAAGGACCTTGAGGCCTGCAGGGACACAGAGCACCTCTTACCCCAGCTGGATGGCTCAGGAGGGGCCAGTCCATCAAGGGATGGATGGAGCTGGAGGGTCCAGAAAGTTTGGATGGGGAAATGCGGGCAGCCCTGCTGAGGTGAGATCCCACATGGAGTCCAACCCTGGGGACAACAGCAGGAGGATGTGGAGCTGCTGGAGAGGATCCAGAGGAGAACCCGGAGCTGCTCCAGGGTTGGAGCCCCAGTTCCCAGGAATACAGGCTGGGAGAGCTGGGAATGTTCCCCTGGAGAGGAGAAGGCTCCAGGGAGAGCTCAGAGCCCCTGCCAGGGCCTAAAGGGGCTCCAGGAGAGCTGCAGAGGGACTGGGGACAAGGCCTGCAGGGACAGCACACAGGGAATGGCTTCCCAGTGCCACAGGGCAGGGAGGGATGGGATCTTGGGCAGGAATTCCTGCCTGGGCTGGAATTGCCAGAGCAGCTGTGGCTGCCCCTGGATCCCTGCAGTGTCCAAGGCCAGGTTGGACATTGGGGCTTGGAGCAGCCTGGGACAGTGGGAGGGTTGGAACTGGATGATCCTTCAGTTTCCTACCAACGCAAACCATCCCATGACTCCCTGTCCCAGATCTTTCCCATCTCCAGCTGCCACAAGCTGCTCCCCACTCTCCTTCTCCCCAGGAGGTCTCGGGGAGCTCTCCCAGCCCCACCTACCCCCAGATAACATGAAGAGGTTCTCGAAGCCCCTCTCACACATGGTGGTGGCCGCCTGGCTCGCCAAGCGCTCGTCGTTGTCGTACACGATGATGATTTTTCCATGGGCGTTTTTCTGCCGTGGGAATTGTTAAGGAGTCACTGCTGAACTTAAAAGAGCATATTGAAACATTTTAGGAAGAAAAAGAGACAAATAAATGGGACTGGAGAGGGAAAGACTCCATACTTGGCTTGCAAGCATCCAGCAGGAATGTTTTCCCTGTGGAATTCTCAGGGGCTGAGGCTTGCCAGACACAGCTTAATTCCCAGCATTGCCTGAAGATTGGGAATGGCAACAGCCCCTTTGTTTACAGCCTCCCCTCAGAATCAACAACCTGGGAATGATCAGCCTAATCCCATTTAATAATCCCCTGTCTGTCCTCAATCCCATCAAGGTGCTGCCAGGAAGCCAAAGGATCTGATGGATGCATCCCTGGAGCAGCTCCAGCAGCAGCAGGAGAGCAGTGCTCAAGTGTGGCTTGGCCTTCCAGCAGCCAAAATCCTGGGAAATGCCAAATCCAGACAGCTCCCACTGGATTGGAAATGAAAATACTTCCTTGAGGAATTAGAATCCAGCATCTGATGGAGGCAGTGAGGCTGCAGCAGGTAACTCCACCTCCTGTCCCACCTTTTTTGAGATCCCTAATTTTGCTTGGATAAGCTCCAATTGATTTTGGGAGCCCCCACCACATCCCCCCATGTTCCCATGTAAAGGATACATATTCCAGAATATCATTTGTATATGGATTCATGGTTCTAGACAACATTGCAATAGGGTAGGAATAAGCTGCAGAAGGGGAAAAAAAAACAAACAAAAAGAGGGAAAAATCATCCAGAGGCTGAACACCAACATGTGGGTCTCATTGTCTCATTTTGTTTTTTTCCTAGAGACTGTGGCTGATTTTCTCAGCTGCAGTAATGTTCAAAGTGATAATTTTTCTCAAAATAACCTAGAGAAAGAATTTAAACAAATCTGCACAGCTCGCATTTGCTATCTTGTTTACATGTAGAGAAGTGTTGATTTTAATTAGCCAATCATAGCAAGTGTGTTAATCAAAGACCAATTAAGTCCAGCTCTGTCCGTTCACTCTATAAAAGAGACTTCATTTGTTTTAGTACAAGAGTATTCAGCCTTCTACATCGTAGTACTTGTCTCAGTCCTTTTGTGTCCAACAGCGACACCAACAGCCTTGAGAACCCCCTGAGGATGGGATTAACAGCAGCTCAGCCCCTCATCCCTTCCCAGGAAGGAGGGATGTGCTGGATAAGCTCTGGGAACACCCCGTGATGTCTCATTTTGGCCTCCTGGGCTGCTGCTGGTTCTCTCGGGCAGCAGCAAGGGCTGTTGAAGAGAGAAGTTTTTCTCAAAACATACTTTGGGAAAACTGAGATGAAAAAATGTAAATAATCCTGCACCTAGAACTTGTTTACATAGAGGTGTTGTTTCTAATTAGGCAATCATGGTGATGGGCTGGTGAACAATGGACCAGTCATGTCCAACTGTGTGAGAGCCTATAAAAAGGGGTTTGTTTGTTAATAAAGTGAGAATTTCTTCAGCCTTTAGAGAAGTTACATCTGTGTTGTTGTGTTGCTTTGATTTTTTAGCCTTCTGATGTTTTAGTCCCTGAAATTCTTTTCTCATAGATTTTGTTGTAAATAAGAAAATTGTGTTAATTTTTGCTTACATTCCTTTCTAGAAAAGAGAGTCTTTTAACAAACATCTGTTTTGATTAATGTGATTAAACAAGTGTTAACTTTGCCTGCTAATCACTGGGCTTGTCTGAAGATACTATATAAAGAGTCAGATTTAAAATAAAGTAGAGATTTCGCTTCTGAACTTCACAGAGTTCGTCTCTTCATTTCGTGTCCTATCGCGACATCGTTTGTCAATGTGGCAACAGTGACAATGTCCCAGCTGGGGGACAAAACCCAGCTGGGACGTGGCCCAGAGCTGGAGCCCCTGCCCAGGTGGCCGTGGCTGCTCACCCCCTACGATGTGGCACTGCTCGTAGGCGTCGCGGTCCCGCACGTCCAGCAGCAGGAAGGGGCAGTCGGGGTAAGGCCTCTCCTTGGCCTGGGCGTCCTCTTTCTTTGGAGAATCCTTCTCAATGTCCATCTCCCCGACCCCACTGATCACACTGCAAAGGGAACAGGAGGTTAAGGAGTGTGTCTTCACCAGCTCCAAGGCAGGGGAAGAGCTGGGATGAAGCTTCCTCTTCCAGCTCCATCCTGGGATCCCTTCACACGGTGGGTTTGGAATTATTCTCAATCCCAGGATGGTTTGGGTGGGAAGGGACCTTAAGGATCTCATTCCATCCCAGCCACGGGCAGGGACACCACCCACTATCCCAGGCTGCTCCAAGCTCTGTCCAGCCCAGGCTTGGAAACTTCCAGGGATAGCCACAGCTGCTCTGGGAATTCTATTCCAGCCCTCCCCACTCTCCCAGGCAGGAATTCCTTCCCAATATCCCTGTGTCACTTTGAAGCCATTCCCTGTGTCCTGTCCCTCCATGTCCACACCAAAACCATCACCAACAGGAATGCACCTCACTGAGTTGACCAGAGCACTGCGTTATCCCCAAAATTCTGGAACTGGGGGCCTGGATGGAATCCCACAAACACATTTCCTTATCAGAGCATCCCCAGGTGACAACAACGTGGGGTTGCCTCCACCCAAACCCATTCCAACAGCAAATCCTGCCAATCACCTACAAACCCAGGCTCTAAGGAGAAACACAGGATAAAACCCCTTAGCTGCAACCTAAAAGCAGCAGCTGGGCTCAAATAATCATCTGCTAAGAGAGGAAGAAAAGCACGTTCATGTGAGGCACCTCTGCATGGTGGAGCGATGGGACTCCCCGCCTCCCGAGTCGTTGAGGAACACGACTGAGCTGGCTGTGCCCTCAGGGCTGGCTGTGCCCTCAGGGCTCCCCTTCCCATTTGTCCCCACGGCAGCATCAGCATCTGGGGAGAGAAGAGCGTGGGCCTGATATTCCTGGGTCTGAGAGACTTTAGCCTGCTAACTTTCTCCCAAGGGAGAAATTCCTCAAGAAAGCTTCTTCTCAAAACAATCTTAGCAAACAACTCTCCTTTCTCCAAACAATCTTACTCCAGGGCGTGTTTTGCTTTTCTAGTTCTCCAAACATTTGAGCTGTTTCTCTGGTTTAACCAATGGGATCAGAGAGGTGTCGTTTCTATTCACCAATCATGTTAAGTCTGTAGCAGAACACCTTATAAAAGTAGTAAGAATTAGACAATAAAGCCTTTTTTCTATGCTCTTTGCCTTCTGCAATATTTAGAGTCTGTCATCCTTTTTTTCGTGTCCTACAACAACAGAAGAGGGCACGAGGAGCTGAGGAGCTGCAGGAGGTAAACAAGCAGGTTTTAAGGGCAGTTTCTATTCCTGGAAAGAGAAGTGTGACAGCTTTAGCTTCATCCTCTTAACGAGGAGAATTTACCCAGAGCCTCCTATTTAAAATAACAAAGAGCCACAGATTCTTTTCAGGCTTGAGATCTCATTTGAAGAAGTCAATAAAACAGAATTTTTGATGTGGATTATGCCACCACAACAAACCTGCCAGCACGAGGCCTTTCCTACTTGCAAACCCTTCTTTTTTCAGGAGTGTTTCTATTCCCAGCCTGGAATTGCTGCAGGTCACAGGTGAAGTTTTATTTTCCCTCCTGATTAAACCCTGCTGTGGTGCCAGCTCTGCCACTTCACCCCCTGGCAGTGCCTCCAAGCTCTTCCCCCTTTGTCCCTGCCATCCATGTTTTGTTTTCCCACCTTCTCCTGCTCCTCTATCCCATTTTTGGGAATTTTCTGCCCCTTTCCCACCTTGCAGCTTGTGCAGCTCCTCGTTTGTCACTTCAATGGTTTCATTGGACAGAGAGGCGACCTGGAGAACCTGCAGGGCACAAAACCACACAGACACTGATGCCCACATCCATGGCAGGGAAACACAGCAGGGATCAGCTCAAGGAAAACAATCCCAGGGAAAAAAATCCCAAGTCTGCAGAATCCCACTCTTCAACATCTCCAAGTTTAACCTTCCCTTTCCTTCTCTCCTGACAACGTGGGTTTTTTTCTAGTTTGAAGCAGTTTTCTTGAACCAGCACCCCCCAGTTCTTTATTTCCTGATTAATTATTCACTTTTTAAGTACTATGATTCACTGCTTTTAAATAAAATAATGCACAGAAGGCCTTGAAGTCCCAACTGCCCACCTTCTGCAGTTAAACCTGGGGTCAGGGAGGGCTTCAGACACAAAATTCAGATTTAGGTGCTGTTTTACACAGCCTTTTGTCTTTTGCAAGATGCTTGAAGATCCTTTAAAGTTACTGGACAAATAAAATAAGGAATAAATTGGAAAGATGGAGCCACCACAAACTTCGATTTGTAATTAAAGGCATTTGGCCACTGTGGAAATGAATGATTTGCTTTTATTCAAGGCAGGAAGAAGCCAAGGCAGAATAACTACAACTAAAGCAAAATAATTACAGAGGAATTTTTATTCCAAGGAAAAAATGCTGCTCCTAAAAGATTTTGGAGGCCAGAGAAGGATCTGTACGTACCAATTGAGCAAAAGTTGTCACCTTCAGCCTTTTAAACAGCTCATCCTTTCTGTACCTGTAATCTTCAAAAACAAAACAAAGAAGACAAGGTAAATTTCCAGGTCATTCCCAGTTGTTTTAGACACCACGTCATGGCTTAATCCCAGCTTTCCTCTGAGACTCTTCTGCAGCCAGGCACGAATTCAGGGCAGGTTTGTGCTGAAGGATGAGAGCAGCAAACCTGGAGAGTTTGTGAATTGCCAGTTATAATGAGAGGCTTTAATCAACACCAGTTATAAAGAGGGAGTTTAGTTAGCACCAGTTATAGAGAGTTTAATTAACACCAGTTATGAAGAGAGGGTTCAATTAACACCAGTTATAAAGAGAGGGTTTAATTAATACCAGTTATAAAGAGAGAGCTTAGTTAACACTAGTTATAAAGAGAGAGTTTAATTAGCACCAGTTCTAAAGAGAGATCTTGCCCAGTTTTGATGAATTAGAAGGGGCAGATGTAGCTGTTTTCAGACTCAAATACGAATTTTTGTTTTCCATGGTGCTGGGGCAGGAAGCAGTTCAGGAATTCCCCCTTTCCCTGCTGTTCTTTGGAGCCCATTGGAGTCACTGAGCTCCTTCAACCAAAAGATTCATTTCCCTGAATTTTTAATTAGTGTTAATTACAGCAGAATCAGAGCACGGGGCGTCGTGTCTTTGCAAATACCAAGATAACCACGCAGCTTTCATCTAAACAATTAAAAAGTGCCAAATTTTATACTTCATCTGACAATTAAATTCTTCCATTTGCTGACACAGATCTCTCAAGGAACAGATAACTGACACAAGAAACCGGACTAATTGAGTCTTAATGGGTAATTAACACAAGAAACTGGACTAATTGAATCTTAATCCTGAAGACACAGCTTAGGGAGGAAGAAAACTGAGCTCTTGGCAAAGATCCAGAGTAGAGATTCCCAAGAGAGCCAAGGTGGGAGCTGATCCCATCCAGATCCTGGAGATGCAGAGGAAGGGAAAAACCTCCTGGAATGAAACAAAAGGTGTGAGGAGGAGCAAAGAGAAGCCAGGATGGGTATCAGTAGGAACATCTTGACGTGGAATAACCTGTCCTGGGAAGCAAGGGGAGCTTTGTCCTTTGGGAAATGCAGGGCTGGGAAGGAGCTGCTCCCTCTCCAGCTGTTCAGCACCCAGGGATAACAATGGAGAGCAGGATCTTTGGCAAATCCACTCAGTTCCACGATTCCAAATCCTCTAAAACCATCTGCTGAATGCCCCATTAGCTTAGGGGAGATGAGGGAGAAGGGGGAAGGGCTCCCATGCACATTCCTGCAGCCACAATACAAAAAAAATTCCTGTGGGATTTGCTTATGGAAATTCTCAAGCTGAAATGTGTTTAGAGAGCCACGGGAATGCTGGAGGCTGAGATCTCTTCCCAACACATTCAGAGGTCCCAAATTCCTAAATTCCTACCCTAAATCATTTTGATCAGGCTGCAAAACAAGCACCTCTTTGCTCCTCACAAGTTGTCCCAGGAAAAAAGGAGCCCTTCCAAAATATCCACTGCACATCCAAAGCACAGGAGGTGCAGAAACTGGACTGGAGGATGAGGGGGTGCAGAAACTGGATTTCAGGATGTCAATTAACTGGGAAATGACCCTCCTGGTTCTTGCAGAGCCACCTGGTTTCAAGCCTCAAGCTGAGGTTGTTAAATCCTCCTTTAACTCAAAAAAAAACCCCAAAAAACCACCACCCCAGCAACAATTATCTCCTGTAATTATTTCCCTTTTCATCTGCTCAAGGATTAAAATTGTCCAGCCAAGGTTGAAAAGAGCCTTTCTGTCATGGCAAATAAACTTCATTTAGAAGGACAAATGAAAGCAGCAAAGCTTGGGAAGTGCTGGCTGGATAAAAACAGCCAAGCAGAACTGCTGTCAAACAATGCAGCTCCTGGATGGCTCCTTCCCACCTCAAAGGACTTTTATCCCAAAAAAAGCCTCTTTGCCCTAGCTCTTGCCTTTGCCACCCAAAATGCCTTCCCAGAGAGCTCAGAAGTGCTGCTTCCAGCTCCAAAAAGCAACCCCACGTACCCGGCCCGGTGCTGGCGGATCCGTTGGAATTTCCTGACATGGTTTTGCTTGGAACGATTCTGTTTTCCAAGGATGGGCTCCTCAGGGCTTTGGAGAGGAGGGAAACAACAGCAGAGAGAAGGAAGAGACCTCCTGTGTGTCCTGGAGTCAATCCTCCAAAGGATGGCTCAGGGTGGGTGCAGCTCTTGAATTTTTGATGGCGTGGATTTAAATCTCTCACGTTACATAAGGGACAGAGAGGTGCCTGTGCTGGGGATTTCAATCTGCATCCAAAGGGTGTCATCTATCCCTGAGAAACCAAGGGGGACAAGTTCCTGCACTCCCTGGGAACACAACATGTCCATTCAGCCTGGGCAGAATGAGAAACTTCCCCCCTGGCCTCCAAATTAAAGGACAAAAAAAAGGGAAGGAATAAAAGAACTGCATCGGATCAGATCCGCGGTGAGATTGGAAACCCACCCGGGCCACAAAAACCCAGATTCTCAACAGAAATAAAAAGCAAGGCAGTGTCCAGCACTGAAATCTCAGTCAACAGAGCATTTTGGAAAGCTCAAGGTCACTCCTCTTTTCATTTTTCCCCCCAAAGACCTGCAGTGTTTGGGAAACAAAACCCCTCAAACCCAACAAACAAACCACAATTGTTGTGCACAAATAAATTCCTGTGAGCTCCCTCAGAAAGTGGGGCTGACAACTAAACCTGAACCTTTCAAATCCTAATTAATTCTCATTAATGGACGTTTCAGTTCAATTCAGGGTTTGGGTTTTTTTGCCTCTATAAATGCAACTTTGAGGTTGAAGAGTTTTCCTGGCTCCTTATGTGAGAATAATCTGGGAATAAAGTCATAAATCACCAGTTTTATTGGGAAAAATGGTTTGAAAAGCCTGGTTTTGGTGGGAAAATAGAGAAATAAAAATAATTTAGGCCTTCATCAGCCTGAACAACCTAAAGTCTTGAAAATACCAGCGTTTAGTGCTGGTGAAATCAATGGAAACACAAGGAATGAGCTTGGTTTTTTCCTGTCTTGGAGTATTTTGATAGGAATTTAAATTGTAAAAAGATAAAAGAGCTCAGGTTGTGACCTAAAAGTGAAATAAAGTCTCAGAAATGATCCATAAATCTTCCCAGATGAGTCTAGCCTGGATTTCTTAGCTCAGAGAACTTCCAAGAAGAAAATCCAATAACAAAGCTGCACAAAGAAGGATCTGGAGCATTCCTGCTTGGATTTTTAAATTAAATCTGTGGAGATTTCCAAGGAAAACCTCCTGGAATTCACCTCCTGCTCTTTGAGTTTTGAACCAACCCATTTCCAACCCACCCTTCTCCTCCCCAGGTACTCACTTCTTTTGATCTCTTCCAATTTTTCCATGTATTTTGACAAACTATTTCCTGTATCAAAAAAAAAAACAACCATAACAATTTATTACAATTATTTGCTCATTAAGGGTTTTCTTCAGGCCCATTAAGGCTTAAATTTTAATTGCTTTGAAGGAGACAGCTGTTTGTTGTAGATCCTCCTCCACAATGCCAATAAAAGGTACAAAAATGCCACGATTTGCCTCTTTTCCCTCAAGGAAAGGAGAACTAAACAGAAAAATCCAGGAATTTGCTGCTCCTTTCCCAACATTTGGGTGAGGATACTACAAGATAGTGTTACTGGATAAAATTCAGCTGCTTTAACAACAACAAAAAAAACCCCACAAAGACACCCCCAAATAATTATCTTGGCTCACACCCTTGACAAGATACAGGAAAAGTCCATGGACAGAAATTCCAAGACCAGTAATTTCTATGGGAACCAACACAACAGAGCCTGATCCATTCTGAACCTATTTAAGCCCCAAATTCTTCTTCAATAAAAGGAAAAAAAAATAAACAAGTTTTAAGACAACAAAGACTTTAAACATGCGGTCATCTACACACAGAGCATTTAATCTCAAATTTCAGGGGGGTGTGCACGGTGGTGTGTGAAGATACACACACATAAATACATAAAAATATATATAATACACATAATTGTGTATAGTTCGTGCATGTTTAAACTCCAGCTTTGAAGGGAAATCGTATATAGGAAATTTTTATAAACTGCAAACATTTGGTGAGACAAATCATGACCAAAATAAGGATTCTGCAGTGTTGGGGTGAATTAGCTCAGGGCAGAGGGAATTAAGACATTAATTATATTTTTCTGTCATCCTACACCCATTTGGGGTGGTTTTACCCCACAACAATTTCACTTACCAGTGTCCAGACGAGTTTTTATATGTTGATATTTGGGATTCGAGGGGATGCGCCGGGTTAGAAGCTGTTTCAAAACGGAAAAGATGAGAAGCCAAAATTAAATTTAAAAAAAAAAAAAAAGCAGAAAAATTAACAGAAGACGCTATTTCAAGGGGTTTAAGAGACAGAAAAACGAGCGAGAATTTCCTGAATCCCCATCTCGGTATTAAACCCCGCTGATTTAAAGCCTCAAAAGGAGAATTTCCCCCGTTTTCTCTCCACGCGGAGCTCTCCTGGCTCCGGGGGCTGCATGAACCATCGCCCCCAGCTCCTCCCCCTGCCCGCCCTCGCCGCCCGGAGGGTGTTGAGAAGGGAAGGCCCCTCACGGCACCTGAGGGTCGCCGAATCCGCCGCGAGCCGACATCGCCCCTCACCGCCGCCCGCCCGCTCCGCCCGTCCCTCACGCGCGGCCGCGCTCCCGCCCACCCCGCAACTACGCCCGCCGCTATTGGCCGCCCGCCGCGCCCGCAGCCAATCAGAGGCCGCGCAGCGGGAAGCGCGCGCGTCGCCCGGCAACGGGAGGGACGCGGCGGGCGGGAAGCGGCGGCGAAGGAGAGAGGCGGAGCTGCGCATGCGCGGGCCAGAGGCCACACCCCCTCCGGCCCCGCCCCGCCCCGCCGGGAGAGCGCGATGGCGGCGCGCGCCCGCGGCAGCACCTGAGCGCAGGTGAGAGCGGCGCGCGCGCGGCCGCGGCCACACCCCGCCC
>WAAE01018524.1:22243-52744 GCA_013400495.1 Nicator chloris | reverse complement strand
AATCCCTCAAGCCCCCCCCAATGACCCCATGGCCCCCCGTGGACTCTTAGTGGGGTCATGCCCCGAACCCCATGAATCCACAACCCTCCTTCAGACCCCTTATGGATCCACAGCCCCCCCAACCTCCCAATGACCCCACGTTCCCCCTCAAACCCCAAATGGCCCCACAATCCCCCTCAGACCCCAAATGAGACTGACGTTCCCTCTCAGACCCCAAACCTTTGCTGGACCTGTCACCCTGGGGACATGCAGGTTCTGGGAATGGGGGAGTTTGGGGACACGGAGGTGGGTTCTGGGATCCCGGGGAGCTCTGTGGGAACGCGGCAGTTCCGGAGGGACTCCCGGTGTCCCTGCTGTGTCCCGCAGGATGAAGGAGTGGTGGCTGCAGGTGGGGCTGCTGGGCGTGCCCCTCCTCGCCGTCTACCTGCACATCCCACCCCCCCAGCTTTCCCCAGCGCTCCGCTCCTGGAAATCCTCCGGAAGCTTCTTCACCTACAAGGACCTGAACATCTTCTACAGAGGTGACAGAGTCATCCCTTGGTGCCCATGGGGACATTCCTAAAACTGGGCGAGGTGGTGGCAAATCCCTCCCAGGTTTTGCCGTCCTGGATCCGGCAGGGATGGATCAGAACGTTTCACTGGGGAAAGCTGGTTCTTGTACCTTGGTGGGAAGGATCCCAAGAGCCTCCGCTGGATGCCAACGTGGAAAACACTGGAAACCCTTTCTGCAGCAGCACAGAGGCTGCTGGAGTTCATTTGGGCTAATTAAATCCCTGGATTGATCACGGAGCCGCTGAGGTTTCCAAAGGGAAGCTGCAGTGGGAATCAAACCCACCCTTGGTTTTGGGGAGCAGAGGGAGAGGAGGATTCCCAGTGGGGTGGGCAGCGATTCCCATCCCAGAAAGGAGGGATTTGGGGAGGAGCTGACTCGGAGGTGTCCCCTTCTCCCCACAGATTCCAGCGGCGCCCTCGGCAGCTCTGACGTCGTGGTGCTCCTGCACGGCTTCCCAACGTCCAGCTACGACTGGAGCAAGGTGAGGGGGTTGCAATCTGACAGCAAATCCCAGGATTTTCAGCTCCTGGGGATGAGCAGGCAGCACAGCAGGGGTGGGCCATGCTCCAGAGGAGAATTCCTGATTTCTGCTGGAGGTACCAGCGTGCTCCAGGATATCACCTTGTTCCTCTCCCAGTGTGAAATCCAAGCTCTTTCCACATCCCACAGTCCAGGAAAACAGCCACACAATTCCTTGGCTTTTCTGGGGGGGATGGTCCGGCTGTTTATTGGGAAACTTTGACCTCCTGCTGTTTTCTTGGAGCTGGAATGTTCTCCTGGGATGATGGGGAGGAGCACACGTCCATCCATGGCTGCTCATCGCTGCAGATGTTTCCATCCTCTGTCCCCACTGGATGCTTTTTTCATGCATTTCTCCTCCTCCCAGATCTGGGAAGGGCTGACCCAGCGCTTTCACCGGGTGATTGCCCTGGATTTCCTCGGATTTGGATTCAGTGACAAGCCTGTGAGTACCCTGGGATGAGGAAAATCAGTTTTTACTATCCAGGAGAAAAATTGGTTTTTCTCCTCCCATTTAGCTCTGCCAAAGGAGAAGTCATTACAGCAGTGGAAGGGATAGGGAAGGTTTGTGGTGGACCTTCATGTGGGTTTGATGGCACTCCAAAATGCACCCTGATCCCTTTGGAGCATGGACAATGCTCCTGTGGCTTTGTGGACATCATAGGACATCCCAACTGCTGTGTCCGGGCTCACAAGCTGCTGCTTTCCATTTTCCACATTTCCACTCTCCTCCCTTGATGTGGGAAATGGATTTGTAGAGGATTCTCAAAGCCTGACAGAAGGCTCACGTGGTCTTGTGCATCTGTGTGCAAACTGAGATAAAGTGTGCTGACTGAGAAAGGCCATGGGATAGCACAGACACTGTTGAGAAAGAAATTGAACTAGAAACAAGTTTCAAATGATGATGACCTTGCAAACAGACCAGATATTTTGGAGAAATAGAACTATGGAAGATGGGGTACCACAAGGGGTATTTTAATGATGATTGGCTTTAAGGCATTGCCAGCGTTGTGTGGCAAAAGCTGATAGGCCAAAACCCACTTAGAATGGATTGTAATTAGGAGATAGTTTGGCTTCTGATTGTGACGGGGTGAATTGTAACATCTGCACCGTCTCACCCTTCACATGAGACTGAAAACAGAAGAAAATCTTTTCAAACGCCTCTCGTGAGCCCCGTCTCTGGGGCAGGGAAAGGGTTTTTCCGACCCCTTGGGGTGTTTATCCTGGAATCCGGGCTCCTGCTGGCTCAGGCTCTCACTGGGACCCCTCTCCCACTTTTGCAGAGGCCCCATGGCTACTCCATCTTCGAGCAGGCCACCATCGTGGAGGGGCTGCTGCGACACCTGGGGCTGCGGCACCAGAGGATCAACCTCCTGTCCCACGATTACGGGGACACAGTGGCCCAGGAGCTGCTGCACAGGTCCCTGCCACCCCTCGTGCCCTTGGTTGTCTGCACTGAGATGATTTCCAGCAGATAAGTGGAAAGATGTGGTGCAGAATCCCCTTTTCCTTGTGCCTGAGGCTTCCATCCTTCTCTGCTGTCCCCAGGTATGAGCACAATAAAACTGGGAGCATCCTGATCAACAGCCTCTGCTTATCCAACGGAGGTAAGGTTTGTCCAGGGTGGGATGGGGATGGGATCCATGGGATGGGATCCATGGGATGGGATCCATGGGATTGGGTTGGCCTTCCCATCTCCCATCACCCAAATCCCAAGGATTGCAATCAAGGTGCTGTAATTAACCAGGAGCATCAGTCCTGGGGCTCCCTGGGCCACTTCCATGGCACCACGAAGGGGGACAAACTGGGAGCTGTGGAGCAGAAGGGATCAGCAGTGTTACAGCTCCGTTCTTTGCTGTCCTTCCAGGGATTTTTCCTGAAACACACTACCCCCGCTTCATCCAGGAGGTGAGCTGCTCCCCTCTCCAGTCATGCTGAATCCCAAAATCCCAAATAAACACCCCCTGGAGCGCTGCTGTCACACCCCATGGACACCTCAAGGCTCTGGGCTGGGCGTCATGGGAAAAGCTCTCCATGGATTTCTCCATGTGTCCCATGCCGAGTGGTGCTCTCTCCTTTTTTCCCTCCTTCCCAAGCTCCTCAAGGATGGGGGGCTGCTGTCCCCCATCATCCTGCGGCTGCTGAACTTCTTCTTCTTCTCTGGAGGGTGAGTGGGGTCTCGGGGCTGCTGGGCACAATCCGTAAGGATGTGGAACCAAGTGGGAAAGGGGAAATGCAGGAATTAGAAGGAATTCTTGGTTGGGAGGGTGGGGAGATCCTGGAATAGAATTCCCAGAGAAGGTGTGGCTGCCCCTGGATCCCTGGCAGTGTCCAAGGCCAGGCTGGACAGGGCTTGGAGCACCCTGGGACCCATGGGGGTGGGAGTGAATGATCCTTAAATTCCCTTCGAACCCAAACCATTCCACGATTCCATAAATCAGGGATTTGGCAGGGAGCAGATTCCCTGGCTCTGTCCCTGCAGAGGTGGGATTGCCCGCTGGCCCATTCCCTCTCCACACTGGCCAAGCACTTCAGTTTAATAATAAACCAAACAACTTTTCCCTGGACGCTGAAATCCTCCTCTCCCACAAGTGTTGGAATTACACATTTCAGAGGCAACAAAACCCCTGCACAACCAGATTTTTACATTTTTAGCAGTGTTGAAAACCCTCTTTTTTCCCCCAACAAAAGCCCTTTGAGGCCATCCAACACTCACTTGGGGGGACATCTCAGCACTTGGAGTCCTGCTGCACAAACCGCTGGAATTCTGTGCCCTCGAGTAGCTTTTGAGTGGTTCCCTGACACAGCTGCTGTGGTGTCTCTCCAAATTCTGTTTTTTTTCCAGGCTCGGGGCAGTTTTTGGGCCCTACACCCAGCCCTCCCAGGCAGAACTCTGGGATATGTGGACGGCAGTGCGCAATAACGACGGGAATCTCGTGATGGACAGGTACCTCGGCAGGAATTCCTGCAGGAGCCTCATGTCACACCTGCCCTGAGGCTCCCAGAGCTCAGCCAGGCTCTCCAGAACTTCCCAGCTGCTTCTTTTGGAGTCTGGCATCAACATGACATCCCAAGAGCCAGCTGGGGGGTGATGTTGGAGCAGGGATTCTCTGGGATGATGCAAAGCAGGGCAACGAAGGTCGGAGTTGGATCGGAGATGTGGAACCTGGGCATTTCTTCTTTGAAATTTGGGGAGGTTTTGGTAATGACTGGAGTTCAGTCTGTGGCAGGTATTGGAGCAGACTCCCCCAGCATTGTCCCAGGAGAGATTTGCCTCTGGATTTGAACCTTCTGGGCCATTCCCAGAAGTCCCAATCCCAAATCTTCAGCTTGGGAATTCTGGGAGGACATGTTTCTTCCAGCTGGTGGCTTTCAGAAGGCTCTTGGGCTGGTGGTTGAGTTCAGTTCCTTGTCTCCCCTTCCCCCAGTGGGAGAACAGAGGCACTGAGCCCAGGGATGATGGTGTGGTGCTGCTTTGCCACGGGAGATGCAGATCCCACCTGGATCTCCTTGTGTCCACGGCCCCGGGAGCAAATTCCAGGCTGGGCAGCACCCAGTGCATAACAATAAACTTTTCCTTCAGTATTTTGCAGTACATAAACCAGAGAAAGAAGCACAGGGAGCGCTGGGTTGGGGCTTTGATGTCTACCTCAGTCCCATGTGAGTAGGAATCCATTCCTTGACTGCTTGGGATTTTTGGGAATTGCCCCCTCCTTCACTCCCGTTTCTCAGCAGAGAGAACCTTCCCTGGTTCACAGCTGGTTCTCCAAGTGCTGCTCCAGGGAAGTTGAGGAGCTTTTCAAGCCCAAAAAGTTACAACCAGGGAAAAATTTGGGAGTTGGAGGCTGAACTTGACCCCAGGGCAGAGCAGCAAAAGGCCATTCAGAGCTGCTTTGTTCAGCGCTCCACTGGAAGCTTCCCAAGCTTTGTGTGAGGAGGGAACACTCCTGCAGGGCTCCTTGGGGATGTTCTAATTAAGGGATCCATTAATTTATGGATATAAAAGCTCTGTCTGTGCTTCCCTTGCAGTGCATCTCATCTATGGGCCCCTGGACCCTGTGAATCCACACCCGGAGTTCCTCCAGCTCTACAAGTAAGACAAAAAGTGGGAATGTGCAACTGGGGCTTCATTCCAAGGGAGATTTTGCCTGGCTATTCCTTCAATTCCATCCTCATGGAGGCTGTTTTTAATTCCCACTGTCACCTGCACAGTGGCTCAGTCAGAGCAGTTTGGAAATTGGTTCTGCATTTAGGCACCAAAATCAGGATTTCCAGTGGATCCCATGATCCATTTTAAAACCACACAGGGAAGGTTGTTTTCCTGAGGAGGTCTCCTCCTCCAAACTAACCTGGAGGGAATCCAGCACTTGGAAGGGCTCAGCTGAAGTTGCTCCAGGCTTTTTGAATCCCAAAAATGAGCTGTGCAAGAGGGCTGAGTCTGTAGCAATTGTTGGGCTTAAGCCTTGCTCTGGTTTTCCACCAGGAAGGTGCTTCCCATGTCCACAGTGGCCGTGCTGGACGACCACATCAGCCACTATCCCCAGCTGGAGGATCCCACAGGATTTCTGAATGCCTATCTCAACTTCATCAACTCCTTCTGAGCTGCCTCAGCTCAGTTCTCACTCTTTGCTTAGAGTCAGGCTTTGGGGGCAGGAGAAAACCTTGGATTTTCTCTGCCATGCCCAACACTGCGCTCACACCCTCGTGCTGGGCTGCCAAACTGAGTGAAATCCTTGGAGAATTGGAAAAATGAGGGAAAAAGCAGGATGCTGGCAGCTTTTCCAGCCCTGCACTCCCTTTCTTGCCCAGCTTAGAGAAGCAGACGTTTAAATTAACATTAAATCAGAATTTCTTACTTTCTTCATCGCCTTGTCTTGGGGAGAAACAACCACTTCAGCAGCAGGGAGAGGCAGAAGTTCCCTCACAAAACCCCTCCATCCTCCTCCCTCTCCAGTTTTCCATATGGGATTTTTCCCAGTTTGAACCCAGGAAAAGGCTGCCCTGGGGTTTGGTTATTACCTGACATAAAGCTCAGAGAATGGAATCTGCCTCAAGAGAAGCAGTTTAATCTCTCTCTGTACACTGATTTTTCTGTGTGGAAGAAGAGACAGTCACCAAAACGTTGCAAATTTGGAGGTTTGGAGTGGTTTTTTAATTGTTTGTGTTGGGAATTGAATAGCATCCCTTTAGGAATAAGGGGGTTTTGCTTAATAAACAGCCATTATGGGCTATTTTTTCTGTACTGGAGCAGACAGAATTAGAACAAAAAAAAATTCTATTTTATTAACAGTAATTCATATGAATTCCACCACCTGAACCAGTGTTTATTTTCTGTTAATAAAAAGCAGTTTTGACAAAAATCAGATTGCATTTGCTCGCATCTTTTATCTCCCCTGGTTGGGTCAGGTGGGAATGGTTCAGTGACAACGAGGGCAGGGCACATGGGAATGGCTCAGTACCAGCCAGCCACTCATGAACATCATACAAAAGACTTCCCAGCTTGAGGAATAAAAACCACATGCACAAGGACAGCCAGGAAAAAGGGGGCTGCAATCCCAGGAACTGCAGTGCTGGAACACTCAGCCCACGGACGCCAGGATGACATCGACCGACGGCTCGTCCTTGCTCCTGACTGTCACCTGCATGGTCACACCGTCCCCAAGTGCCAGCCTGGACCTGACCAGCACGTCACAGCCACCTCTGTACACACCTGGGACAAAGCAACAGGGACAGGTCACTTGGGACAGGTCCGGGGTCCAGTCCTGGCTGAGGGCAGGACAGGTTTCGTCTTCAGCCAGGTTCCACAACCCCGTGGAATGCTCCAGGTTGGAAAGCTGGGAAAGGCCCTGGGGGTGCTGGTGACAGTGGCTGGACATCCCCAGGTGGGCAAGAGGCTGATGGCACCTGGGCACAGCCTCAGGCCTGTCCCCTGAGGGACACCCTGGAATCCTGGGGACAGCTCCAGACAGGAGAGACCTGTGGGGGCTGGAGCATGTCCAGGGTAGGGAGCAGAGCTGGGAAGGGGCTGGAGCCCCAGGAGAGGCTGAGGGAGCTGGGAAAGGGCTGGAGAATTCCTGAGGGAGCTGGGAAAGGGCCCAGCCTGGGGAAAAGGAGGCTCAGGGGGGACCTTGTGGCTCTGCACAAGTCCCTGCCAGGAGGGGACAGCCGGGGGGGTTGGGCTGTGCTCCCAGGGAACAGGGACAGGAGGAGAGGGAACGGCCTCAGGCTGGGCCAGGGGAGGTTTGGTTTGGATTTTGGGAAAATTCCTTCCCCAAAAGGGCTGTCCAGCCCTGGCACAGGTGCCCAGGGAGGTCTGGAGTCCCCATCCCTGGAGGGATTTCAAAGCCCTGTGGATGTGGCACTTGGGGACGTGGTCAGTGGTGGCTTTGGCAGTGCTGGGAATGGTTGGACTCAATGACCTCAGAGGGTTTTTCCAATCTCAACAACTCCATGATTCTGGAACAATCAGGACAACTCCTGATGTCTCTTCAGCAGCAGGAACTTGAGAACAAGACACTCCCTGAATCACCCTTCTGACAAACTCAGGCAAAGGATTTCATTGTGTCTGCTCTGGAAGTTCTCAAACCAGGGGTTCTCCACCATTCCCACAGGTGGAACTCCCCCATTCCAAGAGCTTGGCCTGAGCACATCCAAGACAGAGGTCTCCAAGTTAGGACCAGCTGCATTCAACACACCAGGTCACTTCAGAGGAAAAAAAAAATCTCTTTCTACAGAGAAAAAACTCCCAAAATAACAGCAGGATGTCCTACACCCTTTCCCTCCGTTTAGAAAAATCTGTGGGGACATGGAAACATGAAATTCAGCAGCAGGAACACTTACCAGCCAAGTAGAGGGTGTGAGAATTTTTGTTTTCTGGCACTTTATCTGACCTCTCACAGGGCTGCATGCCCAGGAACTTGATGATGTTATTGACAGCTTCTGCATTCAGAGATTGAGGAAGAAAATTATTCCAGGTGATTGTTTCTTACACTCAGTGAAACCCCAGCGTGGCAGGTGGGTGATCAATAAATGAGGGATTATCTCACCATCCAGGGTTTTGATGGAACTGAGTGCAAAGGTTTCTTCTTTCTCAAAGTCATCTCCCACCTCTTCCCAGGCAGCTGCAAAGTTGGGCTTCAAAACCTTCTGGAGATGATCAGACACTGTCACCTCCAAGTCTTCCAACTGGGAGGAAAAAAAAAGGGAAATTTTCAGGCCAGTTATGGAAATGATCCTCACCTTGGAAAGGGAAAAAGAGCCCACAGCACTTTGCCAAGACAATGCCTGGTTTTAATTCCAGGAGAACCATGTAAAGAACCATGTAATAATGTAAGAGAGGCAATAGTATTTATGGTGGTAATCTGTAAACCTTAAACATGTTTACACAAAACAGCTGTGAGACTAAAGGAGAGCAGAAAATGAGGCCATCACTTGATGGGTCAAAGCCCTTGACAGCCTCTCCTGGGCTTCCATGGAGAGACTTCCTCAGAATCCATGGACTCCCAGCATGGTTGGCTGGGAAGGATCTGTAAGATCATCCTATTCCAACCCCTGCCAGGGGCAGGGAGCCCTTCCACTGTCCCAGGCTGCTCCAACCTTTCCTTGGACATTGCAGGGATCCAGGGGCAGCCACAGCTGCTCTGGCAATTCCAGCCCAGCCAGGAATTCCTGCCCCAGATCCCATCCCTCCCTGCCCTGTGGCAGTGGGAAGCCATTCCCTGTGTCCTGTCCCTGCAGGCTTTGTCCCCAGTCCCTCTGCAGCTCTCCTGGAGCCCCTTCAGGCCCTGGAATGTGCTGGAAGCTCTCCCTGGAGCCTTCCCCTCTCCAGGGGAACATTCCCAGCTCTCTCAGCTCCAGAAGGAGCTTTTATTTCCTCCAACACTTCCTGAAATCTGTCTGTATCCCTATCACTGCCCACACCATCAACAAAAATTCCAATGTTTGGGGTGGAGAGATTGGAGCACGATTCTGGAAACAGACAGTGGAAGTTGTTTCTTCCTTCCCTCCTCTCTGCCCCCACAAATTCTATTCCACAGGCCACTAAAACTTTGACAGAAATGAGGTTTTGGGGAAGGATCTAAAAACGACATTTTACAGTATTTTTTGCTGTTTCAGGCAGATTGATGGATTTCAGGATTGAGAAGAAACTTGGCCCAGTGGCCACAGTGAGAAGGGAAGAGGGAACAAAGGCTGGACTCACCACATACTCATCCTCATAGCCATCCTCTTCTGGCACCCCCGTGCTGGGGTCGCAGTCCCGCACCGTGAACTTCATGGTGCAGCTGAAGGTACAAGTCACTGGGGAGAGAGAGAAAGCCTGGATAAGTGGGGAACAAAACTCTGCTGGAGCCCTCTCTTCCCAAAAAGAGACTGGAATGTCCACCAGTTTTGCCCCAGGAATGCAGATGTGGCTGGGCCAGAGCACTTGAATCTCGTTTTTCCCTTTGATTTTAAAATGAAGGCCAAAGGAGGAGCTCAGGAGAGTCCCAGGGGTAACAAAACACTGACTGCAAATGCTGCCAATGAAATCCAGCAGTAGCCACCAGGAAAAACTCCACAAGGATTTCTGACAAATGGAATATGATCCAAACCCACAGTTCAGCAAAGTTCTAATCTTCCCTGATATTAAAACGACTTAAAAATCCACTCCACTGGTAACTGACGTTAAATAACTGCAAACCCAGTAGTGTTTAAGTGAAACTAAGAAAAGAAAGGGAAGTATTATGCCCAAGAAAATCTCATTTCTATATTTTGTAGTAGTTTCTGATTGTCTAAAGAGAGGAAAAAATTAATTAGTCCATTAAATAAAGCCTCAAATCAAGAATATTTTCATTCTATCTGCATTTTCCTTTTACTGGTCCTGTTCTTGAACACTACCAAACACCCATGGTTTTAAATGTGCTCCTTTCATTGATTCCAGGCAATAAATCCAAGTTTCCATTACCTGCACGCTCTGCAATCCTCTTTAACACCCCATTCCTCATCACCCAACACCAGTGATTATTTATAAAAATTATTTGGCTAAGAAGCCCAGCACTAGTGACACACAGAAAACGAACAGCCGAGCACTTGGGGATGAACCAAACCCCACAGCCCCAAGCCCTGGCTTTCCCCAAAGCCCTCATTTGGAGGGATGAGTGGGGCACAATTTCTCACCTGCAGTGGGGTCGTGCTGGGGGATCCTGACCAGGGTGTAGCACATGCCAGGCTGGTTGTAGGCCAGGCTGGGAGCTGGGATGCAGCAGATGACATCGTAGGCGTCCGACGGCTCCATCTGCACCGTGACTCTCTCCAGGAGCTGATCATTCAGGGTGTTGGTGCAGTCAAACTGCAGCAGCAAACAGGGAAAAGGCCTTGGAAACACCTCCTCATCCAGAGGTGTTTCTACCCCCCATTTGTTGTTGTTATGATAAAAATCACAGCAGCCCCATTCTCTTTCTCAGACCAAAGAGGTCTGATCTATTAAAACAAATGAAATCCTATTTAAAGGTTTTCACACATCTGGACACCATTGGTTAATCAATCACTACCCTATCACCATGATTGCCTAATTAGAATTAACACTCCTTGTGTAAACATTTTGCAGGTGCAGGGTTTTTACATTTTTTACAACAATGTTGTGAGAAGTCTTCTCTGTTCTCACAGGGCTCTCGGGCTAAAAACGAGACCCACACCCCCAAATCAGCTAAAACCCTCATGGCAAGCAGCAAATTTCCTGTGTTTTCATCAACTCTGCCCAAGGCTGCTGCACCCTGGGGAAAGGGGGTGGGTTCCCTCACCTGGAAAACGATGTGGTGTGGGAACACATGCTTGATGCAGCGAACAAAATACTCAGTTTCTGCTTCTGTCAGCTGCACTGGCTCTGAGGATTTGAACAAAGGACCCAGGCCCTTGAATTCTGGGATGGCTGCCAGTTGTTCTGTGCAGGAAGGAAAAGAAGATCAGTGGGGACAGGCTCTGATCCTGTCCTCATCCCAACACTTCAGAGAATCCCAGAATGGTTTGGGTTGGAAGGGATATTAAGGATAATTCAGTTCCACCCCCTGAACACCTCCCACTGTCCCAGGCTGCTCCAGCCCCAGTGTCCAGCCTGGCCTTGGACATGCCAGGGATCTAGGGGCAGCCACAGCTGCTCTGGCAATTCCAGCCCAGCCAGCACTTCCTTCCCAAGATCCCATCCGTCCCTGCCCTGTGGCAGTGGGAAGCCATTTCCTGTGTCCTGTCCCTGCAGGCCTTGTCCCCAGCCCCTCTGCAGCTCTCTTGCAGTTCTGGACAGTCACTGATCTCTCCTACCTTGAAAGATATCCTGGCGTGAAGGAGCCACTTTCTCAGGTTTGCTGGTCACCAGGGCAATCTCTGTGGAGGAAAAAAAGCAAAGACTTTGTGCTCTGTCTCAACTAAACCATGCAGGAGGCTCAAATGCCATTAAAACTCCACTAAATATTCCTTATATTGTGTTCCTTAAATTGTTTTCCTTCAATTGCATTCCTTCAATTGATTATATTCCCTGTATGTTACAAACCACTGCCAGCCTGGCTCCTCACACACTGAAATACCTTTTTTTTTCTTTGGTGTGGAAATACTGGATTGAAAGTAGAGAAAATCAGTTTGAGTTATGAGGAATAAACCACACCTTAGCCCTGAAGAGCCAGCAAAGAAATGAAAGGAGAAGGGAGAAAAAAAAGAAAAAAAGAAACCCAAAGCTGGCTGTGGTAAGTGAAGATGCTCAAGAATTGTGCAAGGACATGGAAAAAGGCCAGAGAAGTGACTGAGAGCTCCTGGAACGGCCTTTTTCCAAAGGCTGTGAAACAACAAATTGTGATTATGCACAGACTTGTCCCTGCTGAGGAGACCAGCAGGTGTGAGCCTTGCCTCCAGCCCATTTCCATCAATCTGGGTGGATTCCAGTACCTGCTTTCTGCTCAGAGATGGGGGCTGTAGCCAGGGGAACTGTTTTCATGTCAAAGGGTTTCTCTGAGGGCTCCAGTGTGTACTGGTGCAGGGCCTTCTCCATCCCAGGAACAGAGACTGTCAGCCCTGCAGAGGAGAAAAGAAGAAAAATTCAGTTGGAAGAGCTGGAACTGCCCCAGGCACTGCTGATACACAGGAAACACAAAACAGGCAAAGTAGGAAAAAAAGCTGCTCTGAAGATGACACAAAGTTGCCAAGTCTGGACAGTTCACTCCCAAGAATCATGCATGGATTAATTAACTCCTCTGCTCAGGTGAACTTGCAATCACACACATAAAATGTTGTTATAACCAACCCCCATCCTGGTTTTGGATTGGAAAAGATGGAGCAAAAATGAAGAAATTTGTGCCAAGTGAAGGAAGAGCCAATGAAAGCCCAGCTCATCCTCCTGGCTCCATTTCCCAGATTTAGATTATTCAGAATTCCCAGAGCAGCTGTGGCTGCCTCTGGATCCCTGGCAGTGTCCAAGGCCAGGCTGGACAGACTCAGATTGCTCAATCTGCCACTCTCAGCACAAGCACTTGGCAGGGAATTGCTAAGGCCAGGAGAAGCCATGTGAGTTACCAGCTCTGAGAGCTTTCCTGTCTCTCACTGACCATTAAAAATGTAGGCAGCATTCAGGGCCAGCTGTCTCTGCTGCAGGACATTCAAGTAGAAGGTTGCCCTGTCCCGGACCTCGTCGTCACTGTCCATCATGCACCTGTTTGGGGACAAGGGGACAAGGTCAGCCAGCCCTGGACATCAGAGAGCTGAGCTAAAAACAGCCCTGACAAAACTGCCTTTGATACTGCAGTGACAGCCAGAGCTCCCTCACGAGATTTCCAAGTTGTGCAGAAATGTGTTTGTACAACACAGGAGTCGGTTTAATTTCAATTAAATCATTAACAGCACATGTCTTGACAAGAACCATCAACCTGTGACATGGGAACACCCAACTCTGGAAACACAAATGTTATTTATGAGTCACCTGGACAGGAATTGTCTTGCTTCATGGGGTGTAAGAAATGCTGACATGTAGAAAAGCTCTGTAGGGGGAGGGTGACTTTTTATATGGGCAGATACTGATAGGACAAGGGGGAACAACTTGAAACTAAAAGAGATTTAGGTTGGATTTGAGGAAGAAATTCCTGTCTGTGAGGATGGGGAGGCCTTGGCAGCTGTGGCTGCCCCTGGAAGATCCAAGGCCAGGTTGGATGGGGCTTGGAGCAACCTGGGATAGTGCAAGGAGCCCCTGCCATGGCAGGGGTGGCACTGGATGAGTTTTAAGGTCCTTCCAGCCCACAGCAGTCAATGTGTCTGTGATTTATCACCCCCTGAGCAATGTTCTCACACCGAGTTACCATCACATGTTTCCATGACTAATCCCATCCTTCACTTCCTTGTGATCCTGTTCCTCCCTCCAGCAGTGCTCAGCTCCCTGCAGCCATGCAGGGAAGGTGGGAGAAGCATTTCCCCACTGCCCAGCTGGCACTGACAACCTCAGTGCAAGTCCCAGCCTGGTGTGACCTTGCTGCTCCCAGGGAATCGCTGTCACCACTCACCTCTGGAGCAGCACCAGGATGCTGGGAAGCAGATTCTCATTCTGGGCCCCAAACTTTGCCAAAGCACTGACAGCAGCTGCAGAGACAACAGGGAGGTGTCAGAGGAGCCCAAGTTCTGCACAAACACATTCTCACACTCCTGAATTTTCAATTTGCATGGCTTTTCACTTCCACACCACAAACCTTTCAGTGATATGGGAAGACTAAACTGTTCCTGTATTTCCACGTGGAAAGTTTTGTGACCAAGATCAGCTTAACAGCTCTAAAAATCTGTTCTGAGGGAGTTCTCCAGCAGATATTTGCTGAAGCTCTGTGGAATATTCCAACCCTGGAGCTGCACTCACCAGCCCTGACAGCCTCGTTCTCCAGCCCCACCCTGAAGGCCTTCAAATAAAAACTCACATTACCTCTTTACTTAAACCACCTCGAATTTCATTTCCAGGTGGAACAAAAAGGCCCAGCAGGCAGAAGTGCAGGCCTGGAGCTGCACTCACCAGCCCTGACAGCCTCGTTCTCCAGCCCCACCCTGAAGGCCTTCAAATAAAAACTCACATTACCTCTTTACTTAAACCACCTCGAATTTCATTTCCAGGTGGAACAAAAAGGCCCAGCAGGCAGAAGTGCAGGCCTGGAGCTGCACTCACCAGCCCTGACAGCCTCGTTCTCCAGCCCCACCCTGAAGGCCTTCAAATAAAAACCCACTCTTCCATTACCTCTTTACTAAAATCACCTCGAATTTCACTTCCAGGTGGAACAAAAAGGTCAAGCAGGCAGAAGTGCAGGCCTGGAGCACTCACCAGCCCTGACAGCCTCGTTCTCCAGCACCACCCTGTTGAAGATGAAGCGGATGTACTTGGAGGGCGCCGGGGTCCTGGGGCCCTCCTTGCCCAGCAGGTGCAGGATCTTGGTGGCCAGCACGGTGTGCTCACAGTCCTCGATGAACTCACACAGGTGAGCCAAGCCTGACTCCTTGCTCTCAGGGTTCTCCTCGATGATGCTGATGATGCAATCCACAATGGCTCTCTTGTACTCAAAGCCACCCTGGCAAAAGGGAAGCAGGGATGGTGATGCTCTGTGGAATGCCTCCACCCCCTCAGAGAATTTCCCCGAGTTCTACCCTGGAAAGATGGACCACAGAGCCCTCTGTCCTGGCTGAAGGAGAAGACTCTCCCATGGTGCCTTGCACAGTGTGCTCTGTCCCAGTCTCTCCTGTCCCCATGCCTTTGGTGGGCCTGGGTTCCCCCAATTCCCTGTTGGTTGTGATATCCTGGCTGACTGGCCCCATCTTCCCTATGGGTCACTGACCTTCTCTGCCTTTGCACCACCTACCAAAAACTACTTAAGACTAAGCCAGAGCACATGTTCTCCCTCTTGCTGTGGATCTCCCTTCAGCACCTGGAAATAAACCTTGCTGGAACTGATCTAGTGCAAGGCTTCCTGCCTCTCCTTGCTGAGGTGGCCTGTGGCGTGTGTGGCTGTGTGAGCTTGATTGCTTTGCCTGAATTCTGAGCTGGCCTGTGGCGTGTGTGGCTGTGTGAGCTTGATTGCTTTGCCTGAATTCTCCCAAGCAGCCTTTCCACAGGAGAGGCTGACTGGGCTCTGGGCAGGAGCTCCACTCCTAAAGGACACACTGCAACAATGCTCAGGTTGGGGTGAAGCTCAGCTCCCTCACGCTTCCATCACTGCTTCCCGTGGAGAAAACCATAGTTTGGACACATTGGGGTAAAAAAAGCTGGACTGGATAGCCTCACAGGGCATCCCCAGCCCTCTGAGCATCCTCAGCTCCAATGATGGCTTAGGATTTTAGTTTTGATGGTTTTCAAATCCTGTACTGCTTTAGGGTCTAACTCTGAACTCCACATAGTGTCAGTTAACTGTCTTCACATTTTGGTCAGACAGAACAACCCCTCTAGGCCTGAAATTCAAAAGCATCTCACAGCCTCAGGCCCTGAAGAGTATAAACAAAAGTGAGTTAGGGGGAGCAAACTTCAGGTAATGACTTCATTATCTGAAGCTGTAATTGGAGGATTAACCCCTGATATGTAAATGGGCCAAACTTAGAACTGTCTGAAAAACTCATGACCATCATCCACCTTGGGTGTAGCCTCTGGGAGGCTTCTGCCTGCCCAGGGTGTGATGCCTCAAGTTGGGGCTTTCATATTTTCCAGATTCTGTACTGCACTGGTGTATAACTCTGAACTTCATATAAAGTGTTAGCAGGTTCTCCTCACAGCTCAGTCAGACAAAACAATCCTTTTCCAGCCCCAGAACCAAGGGCACCACTGCAGCTTCAGGCCCCAAAAGTGTAAACAACAGGGGACTGAGGAGAGCAATCTGGGAGGGTGGGACTGCAGAACCTGAAGTGTAACTGGACAATTAACCCCAATATGTAAATGGACCAAAACTTATAAAAGTGTGAAAACTCCTGACTCAGAGTCCATCTTGGGTGGAGCCACAGCTGGGCTCTTGCACTGCCCAAGGTGTTTGCTTTGAAGGCCTTTTAATAAACACCTGCTTTATTCCTTTAACTCTGTCTGACTCGCCTCTCAAGGCATCAGGTGTACCTACTGAAGGCCTTATATAAATCCCCACTTTATCCTCTCAATCTTGTCTAGCCTCTGTCCTAGGCAGCCACCCCAAGGCACCACCAATTCCCCAGCACTTCACACAGGTCTGAGCCCCCCCAAAGGTGCTGTAAGCACTCAGCCCCATCTCCCTGTGCACCCACTGACAGAAGAGACCCTTCCCATCACCGAGCAGGTCCAGAGCTGCCAAACTCCCTGCCCAGAGCAAGAGCCCCACGTACATCATCCCTGAGCATGTTGGAGAGGAAGGTCATCATCACGCTGTGCTTCCGAGGGTACTTCTGGCACAGGGCACTGATGGCCTGCACCACCACAACCTGCAGCAAACACAGAAGGACCTGGTTGTGCTTATTGCCCTAGGAAAAACACAGGTTTCTCTCTCAAGCTGTCACCTTGATGGATGAAATCCATGCACAAGGATAAAAAAATCAGGTGGTGGATTCTCAGCATCAGCACGGAGCAATGTGCCAGGGTGCTGCAAGGCTTGGCTCTGCTAAAAAGACTGGAATTTAGGAAGGAATGTGTTAACTTCCCTCCTTCCTTCCTTCTGCCCAGGCCTGATCATGATCCCACTTTAACTTGTCACTTTCTGTCATTAAAACTCTTGGCTATTTCAAACTTGCCCAATACTTATTTTTCTCATAAAAACAAGGACTTAAGACCACTTAAAGCAGACTGATTTTGCAGAGCTGTGCTCCTCCTGATGTACTGGGTACAACTGAACCATCCTGAAGCAATTTATTACCAGTTTAGTCACTATAAAACTTACAAATTAGGTAGAAATTTGTAATTAACACGGTTTCCTAACTATGCACCAAGATTATTGTGATCTAAACCCAAAAAGAGCACGTAAAATCCTTCTTGCTCTCTCAAACAACAAGAAGGAGTACAAGATTTGCAGGATCCACCAAATGATATTTTTCCTTTCTTGGAGTGATGGGAGGAAGGCACACAGGATATTTAAGCTGGAAAGCACCTTCTGAACTTGGCCTTGCCAGACCAAACCACCGAAACATTGACAAACCACAAAAGCTCCATTAAAAAAATAAAAAAAACAAACAACAAACCAACAAGAATGGGAGAAAAACCTGCAGCTGGAAAGAGCAGAGGCCTCCATTGCCACACCTTAAACTCATCTGAGATTTCTGACACGAAGGAGGAGATCTGTTTCATGAGCCTGTCCACGCTGCTCTCGCTGCCCGTCTTCAGCAGCGTGGTGATGGCCAGCGTGGCAATGCTCCTGTTGGAGTCTGTGATGAGGTTTTCCAGGTCCAGGTTGCAGGCAGTGACTGCAGATGGATGCTTCATGGCCACCTGCAAGGAATGCAAAAGTCCCAAATGACGTGGGAGCTGTGGCATCCTGCAGTTCAGAGCACTGGATGCAATCAGAGCTCAGGGGATTTTGGTTGGGGTGTTTTTAAATGGATTTTTAGTTACAGCTCGTGGGTTTGACAGTCACAAATTTTTGCTGCTGTGTTGTGCAGCTCTGAATTCTGAACATTTTCTTCACGTGGATTTTGTAATATTAAATGTCCAGGATTCCAGCTGAAAGCTCACAAATTACCAAACCACAGCTTGTTATATCCCCGTGGTCCACACATGAGCAAACACAGCCTGAATGCGGGAAAGATTTCTGTCCCACCACGAGATCTGGCATGGAAAAGCCAATTCTCCAGCACGGAATAATTCCAAATAAAGTCATCCCAAGGGCAGCTGCTCTGCTTGAGGTAACAGCTCATTAGGCACTGTTGGCTGGCTCTGAGCTCAGAGAATGAAGCTTGTTTGGAGGTTTGGAAGCACTCACTTTATTGAGGGTCCGGACGGCCGCGTAGCGCAGGACAGGTTTGGGAGAACTGCAGAAAAGCTGCAACACTGGGGAAAAACAAAAAAGCAACAACAAAAACCCAAAGCTACGGCCTCTTTCAAAGAAAGAATAGAGTAGAAAGTCTAATATATCTCCATTCAACTACACACTGCTAAATATTCATGCAGCTCTATGCATAATTTATCACGAGCTTCACACAGGTTAGAAATAAACTCCTGGTTTTTATCCCACTGCCAATAACAGGAGAGTGGCACAGTTGTCTCTACATTCCAGTTTCATATTCCAAGTGGAGGAGAGTTCTCCCAGAGAATCTGTGGTTGTTCCATCCCTGGCAGTGCCCAAGGCCAGGCTGGACAAGGCTTGGAGCAGCCTGGGACAGTGGGAGGTGTCCCTGCCCATGGCAGGGGTGGCACTGGATGGGATTTAAGGTCCCTTCCAACCCAAACCATTCCTTGATTCCCTCCCATCCCAAATTCCTGCAGCTGGATAAAGACAAGCATCACCCTGTGCCACCTCTCCTGCCATTTATCTAAACCTCTGGGTGAAAAAGGGAAAAGGGATCTCATCCTTTAACTTGGAGTTAAAGGCCTTTTAACCCCAAGTTATCAGAAAATCAGGGTTTGGGGATTATCATTCTGCTGGATTTTCTCAGAATTTCTTCATTTCAGCAGTTTCAGGGGTACAAAGGGCTGGGACCAACCTGACACAGCAGGTGCCAGCTCCCTGGCAGTGCAGTTGGGCAGGTGGATGATGGCAGAGGCAGCCTCATAAATCACCATCTCGTGCTTGTTCCTCAGGCAGCTCTCGATGAAGTCGAACAGGGGACTTTCATGGCTACAGACACAACAATCCCAGGATTTTAGGCTGGAAAAATCCCCTCAAGATTGAATCCAAGACTTTCATGGCTACAAACACAACAATCTCAGGATCTTTTAGGCTGGAAAAACCTCCTAAGATTGAGCCCAAGACTTTCATGGCTACAAACACAACAATCCCACGATCTTTTAGGTTTGAAAAACCCCTTTAAAATTGAGTCCAAGACTTTCATGACTACAAACACAACAGGATTTTAGGCTGGAAAAATCCCTTAAGATCAAGTCCAAGACTTTCATGGCTACAAACACAACAATCCCAAGATCTTTTAGGCTGGAAAACCTCTTAAGATAGAGTCCAAGACTTCCATGGCTACAAACAGACCAATCCCAGGATCTGAGGCTGGAAAAACCCCTTTCAGATTGAGTCCATGCATTATCCCAGCACTGCAGTTCAGTCTCTGTGGAGTTTCCACAACCAGGAATAAAAACGCCGCTCTTGCCAAACCTTGATTAATTTCTGTGATTTCAATTTCCATCCTGCCTCTGACTTACCCCTCCTCGGACTCCTTGAGCAGTTTGCTGGCAATCCTGATCAGCATGCAGTAGGCAAACTGGGATTTCAGGCCAGATTTGGTGAATTTGTTCAGCATCTTGGAGACAGCCAGGCGGTCGTTTTTCCTAAGGTGATAGAGCAGCCCCAAAGCATGATACTATGGGATGGGAGACAGAGGGGCAGGCACTGAGTACAGCTGGAAAATCCACAGGAAAACATCCAAAGAGGGGCAGTTATTGCTGTTTCCTGGCTGAAATACCTTCTAACCTCAACTGAGTTTCCTGACAAGTTGCAAAGACCTGCAACGTTTCCTTGCTCTTTTCTGTCCACTCTCAACTATTGCTGAAGCTCCAAAGAGCCACAAAGTTAATTTATTTCCTTTTTTCCACCCCCATTAAATATCATAACTTCAAAGGTTTCAGCTTTGCACAGTAACTCCTGCATTTCTAATGAACTCCACATCCAGGATATCCCAAGGCCCCTGAGCTGACCTCACAAAAATCCTTGAGGCCTTTTTGATGGAAGCACAAAGGCACATTTCTAGTTCCTTGCCAAGTTAATTTGGGTTTTTTCCCGCCATAAAGCTGATTTACTGCAAGGCTTAATGAAGCTGATAAGTGGGCAAGGACAAAGCTGATTTTACAGAACCCTCCTGATCATGAGCCTGCAACAGACAGAATAACTCAGTATTCTGAACAGACAGAATAATTTCATTTCCACAGATGTCTGGAATATCTGTGAAACAAATTTTGCTCTTGTGGAGATCTTACTGATACTTGGCTTCATCTTTGGATCTGGCAAATTTTCTGAAAGCCAAGAGATGCTGGTTGGGAGGCAGTGAGATAATTTCCCAAGCTTTTGGAGCACTCAGATTCAAATCCCTTCTGCAACAACCACAGTGGGACAGGCAGCAGCATCCCAGCCACCAGAAATTCAGCAGGAAAAGGGGAGAGAACTCCAGAGCTCCAGAGCCAGCTCCTCATTAACAATCTCATGCTGGCATCATGGAAAAAACTCATTCATTTTTTAAAAAACTGTCAAGTCGTATCCCACAAATCGCAATTCTTGCTTTGAAAAGACTAAAGAAAAGGGAGATATTTTTTTTCTGAAGTTTCTTAAGAACTCCCAACAAGCCATCCCAACATTTTTAGGGACAGCCACCCTCAAACACACCTGCACCATGATGTTGTCATTGGAAGCTGCTTCCTGAGCTTCATTGATCCACCTTTTGACCACATCATAGCTGATCTTCATCATGTGCTGCAAAAAAAGAAAATTGAGATTGGAGGTGAGCTCACAGCAGCTTCACAGCCACTCTTCATCCTCCACCCCTGGAAACTGTGATTTCCTTCCATCCCAGTCTCAAATTACCAGGCCCCACTTGGATTAATAAAAATATTAACTAATGAGATCTTGCCCAGCCTTTTCTCCTAAAAGAGGGAGAGGAAATCAGAGTGGATTCCTTCACGTTGCTCTCCTGGTGTCTGTTAGCAGAAATAACCCTGACTTGCAGTTTCAGCAGGTGATTTGATGGCCCCTCCCCAGATAAATTCACCTTTTACACTGACTGCAGAAATAGGAGCATTCTGCATTAGGCTGCACTAGAAATTATCATGATTGATGTACCCAAATGTTAAGAAGGGAATTTGAGGAGAGAAAGGAAACTCTGGTTTTTTCTTCTTTTCTTAGTGGGATGAAGGGACACCTCAGAGAAAAAAAAAACCCAGTAGATTCACCTTCCCAGCCTGACAAAAGACCAGATTTACAAAAATCTGCTTCATTTACCAAGGAAGACACCAGTGCAGAGCTGGACACGCTGGGGACTTTGTCCACAATGGCCTGTTTCATGTACCTCTCGATGGCTTGGAGCATTGTACCCTGGGAAGGGGAGAACAGGGAAAAAGGGAAGGGTGGATGCTCTGCAGGAAGAGCATAAAAGCAGCAGAAGGCAAAATTCCACATTCAAAGACCCTGAGCAAAAATCCTGAGTTCACTCTGCAAGGTAGACGTGGGTTTGAGGTGCCTGGTCCTGAAGGGTGACAGTGACAAAGTCACCAGCAGAGCAATCCCAGATCAGAAAGGAGCTCCCAAACATTCCAGCTGCACATTCCCACTGCTCCAGCCCCACAGAGGTCCTGGAAATTGCACAGAGCATTGAACAGAGCAATCCCAGACAGAAACTGGAGCTTCCAAACATTCCAGCTGCACATTCCCAGTGTTCCAGCCCCACAGAGCTCCTGGAAATTGCAGAGGGCACTGAGCAGAGCAATCTCAGAGAGAAACTGGAGCTCCCAAACATTCCAGCTGCACATTCCCAGTGCTCCTGGAAATTGCAGAGGGCATCGAGCAGAACAATCCCAGAGAGAAACTGGAGCTCCCAAACATTCCAGCTGCACATTCCCAGTGCTGCAGCCCCACAGAGCTCCTGGAAATTGCAGAGAGCACTGAGCAGCCCTCCATAAATCAGCACTCCCACCACTGCTGGAAAATGCATCCTGCCAGAGAGCAGTTTGGGGACTTTAGAGCCACTGCTGCCCTCTCCCCAGAGCCCCAGTGTGTACTCACATCAGTGATCCTGCACAGAGCTCGGATGGCTGGGCCTCGATAGACATCCTCCTTGCCTGTCATGTCTTTGGTCAGACTGAAACACCAAAAACATCCTCTGAACACTTCTTTAACATCCCCCTGTCTCAGTCTTGACGTGACATTAGCCTCATTAAGCTGCTCTAGTTCTGGTTGGCAACAACTTGTTAATAATCAGCTTAATTTGAGAGCTGTTAACATCAAAATGCAGAACTGGGGAAATGCAGAGCTGTAAAATGCACAGACCATTGTTCTGTTTTGGTTTGTTTAGCTCATCCTCTTTCTTGGTGGTGCTGCTTGTTCCACAGAGAATTTTGATTGAGAAATAGTGACCTAAGTTCAGTTTGGTTTATTAATTATATTTCTAAAGGGGTTCAGCAATCCAACAACAGATCCAATTTTTGCTCTTGTAACAGCTTCAATGGCTATTTTTGTATTAAAAAAAATTGAGAGTTCAGTTGGGAGAATGAACTGGGCTTTGCTCTGCTTTTCTTAATTTGCTCTGACAGCCAAGTCACAGCCTCAGTTCTGACAAATCCACGCAGCACCAAGAATTAAAAAAAAAAGTTGTTGTAGGACACGAAAAAAGGATGAGAGACTCTCAATATTTCAGAAGGCAAAGAGCATAGAAAAAGGTTTTATTGTTTAATTTTTACTACTTTTATAAGGTGTCTGCTATAGACTTAACATGGTTGGTGAACAGGAACGACACCTCTCTGATCCCATTGGTTAAACCAGAGAAACAGCTCAAATGTTTGGAGAACTAGAAAAGCAAAACACCCCCTGGAGAAAGATTGTTTGGAGAAAGGAGAGTTGTTTGCCAAGATTGTTTTGAGAAGAAGCTTCCTTGAGGAATTTCTCCTTGGGAGAAATTCAGCAGCTGCTAGCAGGCTAAAATCTCCCAGGCCCAGAAGTATCAGGCCCACAAAACCCCACCCTAAGAGAGGAGAAAACAAAGTAACAGCCATTTGATAAACTGAATTCTCCCACAGAGTGGGAACAAAGTAACATTGCAGAAGGTGGCACATACTGTGTATCCCAGAACTGCTGTATCCTTAGAAAACCTCAAGCCTGCAGCAGCTAAACCCAAGGCAGGGAGCTGCAGCCCCTGTGGCAGAGGCTGATCCCGGGTTCTGGAGGGTGTCCCACCTGCTGGTGACAATGATGACATCCTCAGAGATATTGGCCATCTCTTTGATTGTGAGGTAACACATTCTTCTGAGGGTTTGCTGTGGAAATGTGGTGCAGAAAAAAGGTTAAGTTCAATGGTAATGAGAAGTTTGAAAAGAGAAATAAAGATAAAAATTAAATATTTCACTTTTAAAGAAAAATAAGCTTTTAAGCAAAACACATCCTTTTCAATTTCAATTCCAAGTTCAAGTGTGAAACTACATTTGAACCCTGGATAAAGCCAATCTCCCTGATATCAAACAAATCAGAAGATTAAGACATCAATATTTTGTAAAATGATAAGAACTAATACAAAAATCCATGTTAATTATCAAAGAAGTGATGCAGCACATCTGTACTCAGAAGCCTCACAATTATCAGTTCAAAGCTTTGAAAATAACTTTGTTACTGTAAAAAAAATAGAAACACACGTGGAGTGTTGACATGAAGTCTGTGAAAACAATTAACTTTATATTTTTAAAAATCCTCTACTTTTTAAAACGTGGATGTGAGAAATATTCCAGACACTCTGTACTTCCAAAATTTTACTACATCTTTGGACAGCTACACCTTCCTTGGAGAAATCTCCAACAAACAAACCATTTTTAATTAAAATTAATGAGCCCCATCACATGAAACACACTGCTCTGAGTTCTCACACTGCACAAGACATCACAGAAAGACTTTACACTCTGCTGAAGGCAAAGCTGAACTCCCAAATTCAATCCCCAAACCACTCTATGATTTTTAGGGTGTTCTCATCCCTTGCCTCAATGAGATCAATGCTGATCCATCTTCTAAGGAACAGCAGCCTTTGATCTGCAGGCAATTCTCAAATTCTATTTTGCATTAAGCAGATGGTGATTTGCAAGTGGAAGCAACCACCAGTAAGTGATTTGTAAATTCAGGCTGTGTCATTATCCCCACTTTTCCAGCAGTAAGGAACCCAGAACCCACCCCCACCCCAACCCCAAAATAACCACATGCTATTATCCAAAGCAGGAATTGCCTCCAGAGCTCCTCCTGTGCAGTGTTTGCCTCCCACATCCCAAAAGCCAAGGCTCTGGCAGCTCCTGCAAGCCCAGCCAGAAGCAGGGAGAGGCAAAGCCCCAGGTCCTTACATCATTGGACTGAAACAATCTGGTCATGGCAAAAAAAGCTTCCGTGGCTTCCGTGGTTCCCAAGTGCTCTCCCTGGAATTGGCAGAGAGGGAAAGCAGGCATCACCCAGCTCCTTTTCCTAGTGCCCTCCCACACAGCAGCAGTCTCTGCTTGGAGACTTGCTGCTGGAAGAACCCATCCTCTCTCCCTTCCCAAACCTTCCCTTCCCTTCCCTTCCCAAACCTCCCCTCCCCAAACCTCCCCTACCCAACCCGCCCCTCCCCAACCCTCCCCTCCCCTTCCCAAACCTCCCCTCCCCAAACCTCCCCTACCCAACCCGCCCCTCCCCAACCCTCCCCTCCCCTTCCCAAACCTCCCCTCCCCAAACCTCCCCTACCCAACCCGCCCCTCCCCAACCCTCCCCTTCCCTTCCCAAACCTTCCCTTCCCACAATTATCTCCACTCTAAATGCCCTCCACAGGGATGGAAGTTTCCCAAGGAGTTTTCCCCATGGCAGGATGTTTTGGTTTAGGGTAAATTTGGGAGGAAATTTTTGAAATCTTTTTTTAGTTGGTTTGGGAATAAACTTTTTTTGGAGAAAAGTGGAAAAAAATTATTTATTTAATAAACCGTGTTTATAAGTATNAAACTGTGTTTATAAGTATAAAGAATAGAATAATATGAAAAAATAAAGTTTTTGTTGTTTCAAAGTGAGATGGTAAATTTAAAAAGTTTTCATTGTGGGTGTAGTTTCGTTAGTTTTTTATTAGTTTTTTTTGGTGTTGGAAAAATGTTGGGGTCCAGGCCCCAGTGGGTTACAGGTGTGAGGTTTTGGTGGGGTGTTTGGGTTTTTAGTTTAGGATAGGTTTAAATAGTTCTTAGAAAAAAAACCCAAAACTGTTTAGGGAATTCTTTTGTTTTAGTTAGTTCAAAACTAATTAAAAGGGGAAAAAAAAGAATTTTTTTTAGGGAATTTTTTTTGTTTTAGTTAGTTAAAAACTAATTAAAAGGGGGAAAAAAAAGAATTTTTTTAGGGATTTTTTTTGTTTTAGTTAGTTAAAAACTAATTAAAAGGGGGAAAAAAAAGAATTTTTTTAGGGATTTTTTTTGTTTTAGTTAGTTAAAAACTAATTAAAAGGGGGAAAAAAAAGAATTTTTTTAGGGATTTTTTTTGTTTTAGTTAGTTAAAGACTAATTAAAGGGGAAAAAAAAAGAGGAGAGCTCTCTCTCTCTCTGTTTGTCTGTCCATAGACAGCAGAGTCTGGGAGAAGAAAAATGTGGAGGAGTCAGAACAGTTTTTCAAAACAAACTGCAGCCTTCTTTTTTGCTTTTGGAACCAGCCTGAAAGGTACAGGATACAATATCCAACACAAACAGAGCAGACAATTGGGGATACAAGCATCATAAAGTCACCCTAGGACACAGGAAGGGGTGGCAATCTTCTTTCCCACTAAAAATACTCGTTCTGGATGGAGAGAAATCCTCAGGGTTACCTGGTTCAGCAGGTACAGGATCTTGGTGAGGATGTGAAGGCATCTTCGTGGGTTTATTGGGGTCTCATTGAA
This sequence comes from Nicator chloris, assembly GCA_013400495.1. NCBI lineage: Eukaryota > Metazoa > Chordata > Aves > Passeriformes > Pycnonotidae > Nicator > Nicator chloris. Next base: position 26,964 of record WAAE01018524.1, on the reverse strand, counting down.
GAGCCGTGCCTGGGAATGAAACAGCAATTCTGCCTGAACAGATCCCAACAATCATTATTTCTCTTTGCACAGCAAAATTGAATGGCTCTGTTTCCAGCCAAGCAGCTTGTAAGTTTTAGTTGTGTTTCAAGAGGTGTCTCAGAGAATGTGTTCTTGCATTTTTAGTTTGCAGCAATCCCAATGAAGCACAAACAACTCAATTTGCCATCTGGACCTGGCAAAAATGCCTCCAAATAAAACATTTTTTCTTCAGGAAGAGCCCCCTGAGATGCTACATGTCCATATGGAAGGCAGAAGCCACGAGTCACCTAATTACGCTAAAAATAACCCTCATTAACTGTAGATAAAATTAATTTATTTACACTCCCTGTGATTTTAAATCGTGTCTATGAATTTAGCCATCCACGTTTCACCACAATCCTTCTGCAACTCTTCCTGAAGGAAAAGATAAAGAATTAAACAGCATTATCCTGTGATAATTCCTACCTCCTGAAGCACAGCACTCTTCTCCAGATGCTGGAAAGGGTTGGAGCCACTGCCTGAGGAAGAAGAGACCTCTCAGTTGAGGAAAAGAAATCCCCCCACACACCAAAACAGCTCTGAACATGCAGGAACAGCCCCAAAATGTTATCAAACCACCTCAAAACGGTGACATTCCTCTTTGAATAACTGATCTTGGCCATCAACAGCTTTGAATTCACTTTCTCAGGTGATATATTCAGAATTATAGAAAGAATAAAGGTAAGAAAAGGAGAGGAAGAAGAAAACTGTTTGCTATTTAATTTGCCTTGACATAAAACTATTTCCTTTTTCTACTTTCCCAATCCATCTATTTTTATTCCTTCAGGCACCAAAAGCACTGAAGGCATCCACACAAGAGCTTTTGATCAGGATGTGAAACAGAACTGAAACCACTTTTCAGACACATAAATCCCTCCACAGCCTCCCTTCTGCTCCTGATCCTCTCCTCCCAAGCAGGAATTCCTCATTTCCACTTCATGCATTCCTCAGTTCTCACATGCCAAGCAGAAAGAAATTGAAAACGAAACAAACTCAAGCCCAGCTGGGCACATTAGGAGCTCAGAGCAGCAGCACAGAAAATTCAGGGCAGCATCAGCTCTTGTGGGGAACATGGATTTAAATTCCAGACCTTTGGAAAGGACTTGCCAGGGACACCTTCCACTATCCCAGGCTGCTCCAGCCTGGCCTTGGACACTTCCAGGGATCCAGGGGCAGCCACAGCTGCTCTGGACACCAGGATTTTATTCCCCTTGGGGCCAGAGGTTGCCTAAACTCCCTGTTGTGAATTCCAGATGTGCAGACACAGCCCAGACAGAGAAGGTCTGGAAAGGCTTCTCCGAAGCCTCTTGGATTTTGCTTTCTGCACCAAAATGACTGAAAAGTTTCTTTTCTTTACATACATATCACACCGTTCAGGTAGTGACATAAATATAAATACACGTAATCAATCCTCTCTTTTTTTTTTTTTTTTTTTTTTTTTCTTTTCCTGAGGGCTGAAACATCTGCACTGAGCAGAGACAGAGATAAAATCCTCTCTGGAAACCAGTTGTGCAAACAGGGAGAGCAAAGAGACCCTACGTCCTTTGAAATACTTTGGTAGTCAGTTCCTGCAGCTGAAGCACAAACACGCCATGAGCTGTGAGGGATGACAGATCACAGAACCATACAACGGGTTGGTTTGCAAAGAGATTTTAAGATCATGCACTTCCACATCCTGTCATGAGCAGGGACACCTTCCACTATCCCAGCTTGCTCCAGCCTGGCCTTGGATACTTTCAGGAATCCAGGGGCAGCCACAGCTTCTCTGGGAATTCTATTCCACGGCCTCCCCACCTCAGCATCTGTCTCACCTCAGCATCCCCTCAGCTCCACCCCGAGTTCACCTCAGCACCGCCACAGCTCAAGCCGCGCTGTCAACCCAGCGCACCTCAGCTCCCTCCTCACCCCAGCAGCCCTCCTCTCACCCTCAGCCCCCCCGTACCGGACTCCTCGTCCTTTTTATCGAACTTCTTGATCATGGCGGCCCCACTCCCGCTCCCTCCGAGCGCCGCCGCCTCAGCAGCCCTGCCGGAAGCTCCGCCCCCGTCCGGCTCTCTGCCATCTGATTGGGCCGCGGCGCTGTCAATCGACACAAGAGCCTTCCGCCTCCCAAGCCACGCCCCCACACCGCGCTGAAGGGGCGGGGCCAGAGTGAGGGCGCGTCTTAAAGGAGCCGCGTCGTTATTTTGTGAGGGGGAGAGAGGCTCCGCCGACGGACAGAGAGACAAATAAATGCATAAATAAACCAGCTGAGCTTCTGGCGAAGAAGCGGGAACTCATATGGAGTTCACATGGAATTTACGTGGAATTCAGATGGAATTCACTTGACAATCCAACCCTCTGGGGCCTTTGGCAAAGGCCGGGGTAAGTCACAATTAACTCCTGTGTAACTCTTATGTAACTCGCACTTAACTGCCGTGACAAACCAGCTATTGAGCCCCTTGGCCAAAAAAAAAAAAATTAATTCCCGTGTAACTCACATGTTAACAAGTTAACAGAATTGAGTCTCACGTAACCCTCAAGGCACACCAGCCATAAAATGTGTTATATGATATATAACGTATAAGATATGTAATATACCATCTATTATTTTACGATATATTACTTTTTTAGGTTGGGTTTTTTTGCCCACTTGTCGCAGTAGGACACAAGAACGACACTTACACCTGTGTTGCTCAGAGTAGAGAAAAAAGAGAGTGAAAGTTTATTTTTACATCACTTATATGCTAATTAAGAAATGACTGAGGATTGGAGGATGAAGAGACCACCTCTCCAATCCCATTGGCCAAGACACACGTCAATCAAGTGCCTCCTCCCCTAGAGAGGAATTCAAAACAAGTGTAGATACCTACAGAAAACAAGGTTGTTTACATAAAAGCACCATGAGAAAATTCTGACTCCATTTATAAACAACAGAAAGCAAAGATAAACTTTAAAAAGACAAAGCAACACCCACTGGCAACAAAAGGGATTCCCATTAATCTCCCAAGTAATTCCCGTGTAACTCGCAAGGAACTCAAGTGTAAATCCCAAGTAATTCCCATGTAACCCGTGTGTAACTCACAAGGAACTCATGTGTAAATCCCAAGTAGTTCCCATGTAACTCCCGTGTAATTCCCATGTAACTCGTGTAACTTGCAAGGAACTCGTGTAAATCCCAAGTAATTCCCATGTAAATCCCAAGTAACTCCCAAGTAACTCGTGTAACTCACATGTAACTCCCATAACACACCAACCATTTGAGCCCCTTGGCAAAAAAAAAAAAAAAAATTGCCTCAAGTTGTGCCAGGGAAGGTTTAGGTCAGCTATTGGGAAAATTCCTTCCTGGAAAGGTTTGTCCAGGAGTCCCCATTCCCAGAGGGGTTTAACATCCTGTGCATGTGGCACTTGGGGACACGGGGTGGCCTTGGCAGTGCTGGGAATGTGACTGAAGGAGTTTTCCCTGAAATTGGAGGAATTGAGTGGAATGACCCCGTGGAGCTGGAATGCCAATCCATGGGAGCAGGTTTGCCCCTGGAGGAACTGCTGCTGCCTTCACTCAGCAGGCTGGGAATGCTGGAATTCTCCTCCTCATCCTGCAGGGAAAATAATTTCTTTGATTGCACCTTGCAATAATGAGAATTATTGCAACTCTGAGAATAAAAGGAAAATGGGCAATCCCTTAGGAAATCTGGTAATCCAAGCCTGTATCCTGTTCAATCCAGCAGCAGTGACCTTGGAGAGGCTGGAACACAAAGCCATGACCTCATTTTTAAATAACTTTTTTTCCAAAGCTGGATTTTTCATGGTATTTTAGGAACGTGATGATGAAAGACTGCTTAATTCCACCCCGTTTTCCTGACTTGTCCCGCTTGTAGTCCACGATCCAGGGAGTTGTGAAAACTCCTGGGGTAATTCACAAGTTTTTAAACTTAATCCTGGTTCTTTCCTGTGCTGCTGAGCCAGGCTTAGCAGCCCAGACAATAATTTTGGGCAGGACACCAAGAGCTGAGTGACTTCTCCTGGCATGTCCCGCTGGAGTGGGAACTCATCCAACTCCTGACACAATTCCATTTTCCTGAATAATCACCTGGGAATGAATTAAACTAAACTCCTTGGTTTCCCATTAAATAGGCTGGAGTGGTGAATGAGTTCATTCAGTGCCTTTCCCCCTTGAACTGAGAAAAAAATCAACGTGAAAAATGCCACGGGATTCTTTGAAGTTTCTCTTTTCCCTTCCCCATTCCTTGCCTTCAGCATTTTTGGAGTCTCCAGTCCACAGAAGTGTTTCCCATTCCGTTGGGAAGCTGGGCAAGAAGACTGGCAGTGCTGCAAGGACCTCAGGAATGATTTTATGGCATGACCTGAGGGATGTAGGAACTTCCATCTAAAAGCTGCCATGCTTCTCCTTTGTTTTTCCAAGAGGGGGGTTGCTGCTTTCCAAACCTGAAAAGGTGGCAGGGAAATTCAGAGCAAACTGGGTTTTTTTCCACTGGAAAATTCAAATTGATTTGTCTGAATTCCCTGATATTGCCCTTGCTTCCATGGAATTGTGGATTTGTGCCTTCTGTGGGTGAAAATTCCAAGGGTTTTTGGTTGGAGCAGAGGGTTGTAAGGAAAGGGGTTTGCTTATAATAAATATCATATATAATATATAATATGTAATATATAATATATAATTA